>OY987327.1:23884041-24484041 GCA_963920685.1 Polydrusus tereticollis
TTCGTTTATGTATCTGCTGGTGCTTTAATAAATGTGCTTTTTGTCTAAACGCTTTCGCGCATGTTTCACACCTGAAGGGCTTCTCTCCTGTATGCGTTCTCAGATGTACTTTTATATTACTTTTATTAAGAAACCCTCTATTGCATATACTACACCTATGGACGGGTTTTTCCTTGCCTAATAATCCTAAAGTTTGATCGGTAGAAAATACCGTAGAACTAGCCGCTTGTTGTTTTTTCTGAGCTCTGCTCCGCGACTTCTTTGTCGTATTTGGTGTGGTGGTGGTCGTGTGAGGATAATTTTGTCCCATGAGCTCAGGGCTTCGTATCCGATGATCATCGTGCATATTGTGAATGCTATATTGCGGTATAAACCTTCCGTTTACCGTTAAGAGCAGGTTGTCGGTGGTAGAAACCACATTAGCTGGAGGGCTAGAGGTCGGGATCAATTCATTATTATAATTATTAGAGTTTGGACCCTCTTGTTTGATAGGAGGGCCGTTTTGCAACCGGTACTGAAGCAGAGGCATATTCCCATGCGTCAGCAAATTCTGTAACGTTGAACCACTCTGTTGACATTGCACTTTATTGCTATTACCATACTCATTGTTTTGCGATTTTGAATAGTCGCTGCTTGTATTTTGAATTAAAAATTCAGAAATACCATCTTGACCCATTGATACATGTTTCTGATCCATACAAGCTCCGTCTATCCAGGCGTCCAGGTCCATCCAGCTTCCCCGTGACGCATTGGGATCATCACTTTCCGAATGGTTATTAGGTACGGTAGTGTCAGCAATGGCGGAACCGATTATAGCAGCGATGTCGTCGATCGAAGATATATCGTACTCGGCGATTTCAGTTTTGATTTGCGTCGCTGAGTCGACCCCTCGACTACAATCTTCAAATTTTAAAGCACTAGATACAGAGTCCGCACTAACACAGTCCGCGTAACTTAACTTGACTACTTCTTCCACCGTGTACAAAGTTTTTTCATCCCCCGAGTCCGAACCCACATTACAAGTTGAACTGGACACTATGTTATGCTCGTTATAGTTACTGTAGTTGTTGTTTTCTTCAGGAATGCTTTGAGATATGGTGTGATAATGATGACCTTGAATCCCGTTTATACTTAAATTTGCTGTGTACCCGGTGAACGGTGGCAGCGGCTTAAGTTCGGCTAAACTCATCGAATGGGAGGAGTTGAGGAGAAGATTGTCCAACGCTTCCATGGTGGCTTTGGTTTCGATCTCGCCATCGTCTTGAATCGACGAGCCCAGAAGAAGTTTGTCCGAGCCGAGATTACTGATTGAGCCATCCAGTATCAGTTTGTGATTGTCGATAAAATCGTTACTGCTGGAATTTTGCCAACATGGCGACGTAAATATGGAATCGACCTCGTCTATTGCACTACTGCCACTAACTGCCATATTGCTGCCGGATATGTTGGGATATTTCATTGTTTTCATGAGAGCGGTGGTGAAGTTATGGAGGTTTTTTCTTTGTCATCTTATCATTTTGGAAAGTTTTTCTGAAACAAAAAGAAGATATGTTTAACGAATATTTTATTACTTTTAAGTGTTGATTTGCAGGTGGTCCCTCAGAAGCACCATTAACTGTTTAAATTTAAGTTTTATAGAACATGGTAAATTTTTACAATGGCAACTAACCCGTTTAAAAATATCAATGAAATAAGCATCAATTAAAACCAAATAAAGAAAATTCTTGGTCATGTCGACTTGAAGTCGTGTTCCCAAAGAGTATAATCTTCTACTAACTTAAGAAATTGCCATTATTTACTCCAGCGTTTGCTATATAACAGCTCACTTCTCAGTCTAGGTATATAATTTACTATTTTCTACTACTAACTTGAGAAATCGCCATCATTTACTCCATTTCTCTAATGAGACGTAAAATTTCTTTACTCAGAAAAATAACGATAATAAATAATAACCTAGGTAAATAATGAAAAACTTTCTGTGTAATGAAGTTAAGTTACACTTATGCTTCATTCCACAATAATTCGTTGATTTCCCGACCGCAATAAAATTTACCCAGCCATCAATAAGTACCTTTTGAAAGGGTACAGGTCCTGATTACCTACTAATTTTAATAGTTTAGGTTAGCTATTTTCAACAAAACAACAAATATAAAATAATTGGTAAGTATCTTTATTTTAATCATGTAATTAAATAGCTATTAATATTTATACAAAAATACTAAACTACAATATTTTAATATCATTTATGCCTAAACTAATTATTAAGGGCCTTACGTTACTATTAATTATGTTATTATATTGGTATATTAGGTAGGTTAATGGCAAATTGCAGGTGTTCAATATAAAGCAGAGTCTTTTTATCTTAGTTCATCAGTGTGTGTTATCGAGCATGGATTTATTCCGAACGCTCTATTATTACCTGCGAAGTTATGATGTAACGAAGAAAAAACATTTATCACAACCCCTACACTAAGTAGTTCTGTTATAGAATTAATTAAAAAATGTATAAATAATATCCCAGTAGAAAGTTGGAAAAATTCTGTGAGACACGTGATCCAAGTCGAAGATTCGTATAACATAATTAATAGTAATGTAAGGCCCTTAATAATTAGTTTAGGCATAGATGAAGACGATAGTGATAGTGAAACAGAGCTAAATATAGAGTAGGTTAAGTTAAATATTGTATTATTATAATATTGTAGATTAGTATTTTGTACAAGCATTAATACCTATTTAATTACATGATTAAAATAAAGATACTTACCTATTATTTTATATTTGTTGTTTTGTTGAAAATAGCTAACCTAAACTATTGAAATTAGTAGGCAATCAGGACCTGTACCCTTTCAAAAGGTCCGGTGCCTAGACAATAGATATTTGTCAGGCAACTGATTTATGGTTGGGATTAGGACTGAGGGTTCTCATTTAAATTTTATTGCGGTCGAGAAATCAACGAATTATTGTGGAATGAAGCATACCCACTGTTTCTTTAACATGTTATTGGTTTTGAGCCTTGACTAACCATTTTAAATGAAAAAATTTCGGAAAATAGTATCAACTTTTACAAGTTTTATTTTTCCCAGGCTACTTGATTTTCAAAATATTTTAAAAATTACGCAGAAATGACCAACATAAAGATTTAAACGAATTAAATATGTAATATTTTACTATTCGTATTAGAAAAAAATCTATATATACCTCGGTTGAGAAAGTTGCTATACCGTGCGTCCACGAAAGGTGACTCGTCCCTATAGCTCTTTTGTTTTTAAAGATAATGGAATGAAATTTGGAAAATTCGTATGCGGCATAAAACTACATTTTTTTACGGCTATTTCAACTTTATAGAACTTTCGGCTTTACCGGTAGTGACATAAACTTTCGATTTTTCAATGAGACACCTGGAATATTTTTACTTTCTTTTAATCCATATATCAACATTCTAAATACTAAATACAACCACGTGTCTTGTCACTTTAGTCAACATTTTTTATTTTTTTTTTAATTTCATTTTTTAATGTAGAGGGCTATTAATTCGTTAAAATCACTAATTTCAGTCCCAACATCTTTGACAAAATACAACTTTACTGTCTTCAGTCAAAACCTATCTGCTGTATCAAATTAAATTTTGAAACCTGTATTACTAATTTTTTTTCAAATGGCAACATGGTGGCTCGTCGGGTTAGAAAAAAATTTACAGTCCTTTACAAAGATGCAACCGGGGAGGACATTGAAAATGCCGAAGCAGAGTGCAAGCTGGTGACTATTGTGATATTTGAGATCTGCGAAAGCTCATAGATTTGAATGTAATATTTAGGTAGTTGATATAAGTTTTATTGATTCATAATATAAAAAATAGTAAAATAAAGGTTATACACTCTAACGCGCCTCTAACTCTCGACTTGGTCTGATCCCTTCTCCCTACCGTACCCATACTAACGTGCCCGTGTGATAATATAAACATTTTGAATGTTAAAAGAGCATTTTATTAATAAAATTAATAGATATTATGTGGATGTAGATTTTTAATTATTTTTTCTTTTATTTATTTATTTTTTTTATGACAAAAAGTAACAAGTGGCACATGGTTGTATTTAGAATGTCATATGAATTTAAAAAAAGTAAAAATATACCAGGTGTCTTACTGAAAAATCAAAAGTTTATGTCACTTCCGGTAAAACCGGAAGATCTATAAAGTTGAATCACCCATCAAATGCAGTTTTATATCGCATACGAATTTTCCAAATTTCATTCCATTATCTCTTAAAAAAAAAGAGTTATAGGGGCGAGCCACCTTCCGTGGACACCCATGCAGCTGAACATGTCAGAAATTCAATGAGAAGAAGGCTAGATGCTTGTATTTTAGCAGAAGATGACCACTTTTAACAGTTTCTCTAAATACAGTTTTAAAAGCCAACTCACATTTAATAAGGTGTAAAAACGCATGCATGTGTTTTACTTTAGCTCTATAGAAAAATATCAAGACAATAAATTAAATTACATTCAATAGAATATATTTGGCTGATAGGAACATTTAAAAAAAGTAAATGAAAACTGTTGTCATGAATAATAGGTCCTTAGTTAAACTGTCAACCTAGATCTCAAACATGGCGTTATGGAAAGGCGTCTGTAATAAATACCATAGAACAATGTCTTTAAAAGTAATTTACAAACAATGGCCAAATCATTAGTATCATTTAACTGCATAACGGATCACCTATGCATATTATAGGTTTTATCTCTGTGGTCTACATCTAAACGGCGTATTATCTAAGTTGTAAAAATTGATTGGAAAAACTGTGGGCCGCGCGCATAATTAAAATTTTGACAAAGTTATGTTTTATTTAATGAATTACGGTATTTTTGGCCCGCATGGGCAAATATTTAGGAATTATTTGGGTTAAGTAACAGAATTCTTTATTATATTTATAAATAAACATAAAGTATTTTTAAATCAAAGTATCACATTATTACTTATTTCGTTTTGGTATTTGTACAGGGTAAGTCAACGGATCCTATACAGGGTGTTTCAGAAGTATGGTATGTAACTTAGAAAAATCGATTTCTTATAATTTTTTTAAATATCCTTTTCCCGACTTTATTGCAATTTGGTACTGTTATTCATAATGATAAGGGGCTTAATTAGCCCTAACTAGATTAAGTTTATTAAGTCCAGTGGCATCCCGGGGAGCACCTTAAGGTCTAACAAAGACATGTACGCCACTGACTTTTTTCTATGTTTGATATACTTTTTTTCGGGTTTACCAACTAATGGTACAACATTTTTGTTTCCTGAATTGTTTTCGCATCTTGCTTCGTTTTCGAGTGAAAAAATAATGACTACTTTAGTGCATGTACAAAAAAAATACCTATGTATTATATACAGGGTGGCCCACTCTCAACGCAGACTTCCATAGCATCTAAACTACTTAATTTTTTAATATTTTTTAATAACACAGTCATAGGGAGGCATTAGGCCTACAATTTAAAATGATTTAAATTATACAGGGTCTCCCAAATAGTCAGGGCATATCAAACATACTTTCTTCTAAACGGAACACCCTATATCATACATTACTTTTGAATTCTACATAAAATAGCAATTATTTTTTAATAAGTGCGTTATAAGTCTAAACTTAATAGTTTCCAAGATATCGACTTTTGAAAAATTACATTTTTAAGCTTTGACAGCTTCTAGCTTTCTAACGGTTTGTCCTAGAGCAAAACGGCTCACATGTCCCTATCTTACTTCTTTACTATCTTCCTAAAAATACAAATTTCCGGTTAAACCGGAAGTACTATATTTCCGGCTATTGAGTCATATCCGGTTTAACAAAAGTTTACATTTATAGGGAGATAATTAAAAAGTAAGATAGGGACATGCAAGCCGTTTTGCTCTAAGACGTACCGTTAGAAAGCTAGAAGCTTTCAAAGTTCAAAAATGTCATTTCTCAAAACTCGATATCTCAGAAACTATTAAGTTTAGACTTATAATGCACTTTTTAAAATAATTTTAAACTGTAGGCCTAATGTCTCCCTATGACTCTGATTTTAAAAAATATTATAAAAAGTTGAGTAGTTTAGATGCTATTAAATTCTGCGTTGAGGCCACCCAGTATATGAGTTAATTAAAACATTTAAATTAAAAATAAATTTTTTTTTTTTTAAATAATGATACAAAAAAAAATGCAACAGGTAATTAAAGCAAATGTTGAAAATGACTAACCTGAACTAATCTGAACTAACCCCCTTAAGTCACGTACTGTACATCTGGAAAACCCTGTATAGTAATTTTATCCATGTCTGAATAAATTTTCCAAAAAAAGAGTTCGGTGAGTGTGCACATTTTAAATAATTTATTACCATAGGTGTACAAGGTTTGCCAAAAAAAAATCAACATCATCGCGGTGAGAGTGTTAAAGGAAACATCCTAAATGCCGTAGAAGCAGATCCTTCTACAAGTGTCCGAAAATGAGCTGTCGAGTTTATTTGCATTAATACCATCTTGAAAAAGCCCATGCGTTTCTTTCTGAAGACTTTCCGTGAAGGAGGGAGTTTTCTAATTAGCTTTTAGATCGGCACGCTGAATTTTCTAAAAACGGCATCATATACTCCCATAATTTGCATTTATGGGCAGCGGAAAATCCCCATCTTAACGTATCATTAGCATCAATTTGAACCCATCAACGTGTGGACCGGAATAATCGGGCAACACTTAATTGCACCAAATGTATTGCCAAGAAGGTTAATTGGAAAACTTTATTTCAAATTTCTTCAAGACAATTTTCGAGGATTTTTGTGAAACAGCATAATGTAAAGAAATAGCATTACTGTCAAATCATTTTTATATGCTCTATGTGATTGTCCACGTATTCTGGGACATCCTGTAGATAGATCACCGATAAACCTGCAAACTTTATTAAGTTTACATGCATACATCTACATAAATAATGGTTTTGGAAATATTTCAATTATTGTATCCTAAAATTATCTACGATCATCTTTTAAAATTATTAGTTTATTACTATGATTTAAAAAATATTTATATTATTTATTCTTAACTCTTAAATCCTTTTTCTTAGTGTTTTGTTCTAATGTTAACATTTGATAAGCAGTTTATTAATTTATTTTCTACTTAATTAAGGTTTTCTATGGTAATAAATTTATAATTCGTATTTGTCTAAATGTTAATGTAGTAAATGTTTAGGATTGTCCACAGAATGAGTCTTATGAATAAAAATTAAGCAATTCCTCTTAGCAATTGCTTATTAGCAAAAGGAAAAGCTGAATTAGCAAATGCTCAATTATTATAAGAATAATAAACATCTTTACCGTTTGCTAGTTTTGACTTGAACGGAAGTGCCTATAATTTGTTGCCGTTGACAAATTATTGTAGGTTAGACTTTTGCATGTCCCACGTATTCCTTAGTTAATACAGGGTGATTCAAAAGTACTTCGACAAACTTCGGGAGGTAATTGCCGGCAATATTTCAAGATGAAAAGTTCTTATAAACAGTGGTCCCTGGCGACTTCGTTACGGAGATACAGGGTGTTGAAATGTTAGAAGGAATGGTAATAATTTTTAAATAACTCCTTAACGAGTAATTTTTTTTTTATGAAATTTGGTGAATTAAATAAGCATCTCAGGACACTTATTTTCAAAGTAAAACACATTCGTAAATTTAACCAGTGGCGTCGGTACAAAATGTGGCTATCATATTTTTTGTGGAAACTATGCCTAACCTAACCACACCACTGACTTATTTGATTTTAACTTTTTTTTTATGAATCCCCCATTCAATTACAACAAAAAAGTTCACGTGTGTTATTTTGCTACGAGGGCCAGTTTAATGTCAAATGATTATTTTATTTGACTATACACAAATATTAAAAAATATGTTTTAAATTCAAAGATTTATTATGTAAGGGGTAAGGTATAACATTTAATTTAATTATAATTAAATAAGTGCGTTGCAAAAATTAAATGATTTTTAAATAAATTGTTCAAAATGTCCACCTTCAGCCAAGATGCAGGCATCTAATCTCTTTTGCATGGAATCTCGTACGCGTGCTAAGATATCTGGTCTGTTTCTTATTGCCTCAAAACCATCGATTATTCGGTTTCTTAGCACTTCTTCATTTTCGACTGGCGTCTTGTAAACGATTGACTTCAAATGTCCCCACAAATAAAAATCAAGAGGATTTAAATCTGGGGACCTTGGTGGCCACGGTTGATTTCCTTCCTCAACTCCCCTACCTATCCATCGATTTGGATAAATTTGATTAAGATGGGTCCTGGCCACTATGCTGAAATGGGCGGGAGCTCCGTCATGCATAAACCATATACGTCTTCGAGTTTCTAAGGGCACATCATCCAGTAAGGGAGGAAGTTCATTTTCCAAAAAATGTCGGTACGTCTCGCCATTAAGCCGAAGTGGAAGAAAAAAAGGTCCTATTAAGTAATCGCCAACTATTCCCCCCCACACGTTTAATGAAAATTGGTATTGAAAATTTCGTTCACTAACGGCGTGGGGATTTTCCAAAGACCAGATATGGTTATTGTGAAAGTTTGTAATCGCACTCTGAAAAAAATTTGCCTCGTCCGTAAAAAGTACATAATTTAAAAATTGGGGATTTTCAGCAAATTTTTCCAAAAACCACTGACACAAATTAATGCGCTGAGGAAAGTCCCTGGGTAAAAGAGCTTGTACCCTTTGAATATGGTACGGATACAACTGCTCATCGTGCAGAATTCTTCAAACTGTGGCTTGGGTGGAATTGAGAGCATCAGCAATTATTCGAGTGCTTGTATCTGGATTTTCCACTACAGCATTTAAAACAGCTTCTTCTAATTCTGGAGTTCGGGCTGTTCGCGGTCTTCCAGGAATGTCACGTGACCTCGCAAAACTCCCTGTTTCAGCTAAACGTCGGTGAAGATTTGAAAATGTTTCAGCAGCAGGCAGTACTCTGTTAGGATATCGCTCTTGATAGATTCGTCTAGCTGCTCGTGCATTTCCATCGGCAAGGCCATATACAAAATGCATGTCAGCTAAATGCGCATTATTTCTTAAGTAATCCATACCTTTTAAACAATACTATTAATATTCAATGAAAATGACAAAACTGAGAAATAAACCACATAAGCAACTAACTGTCAAATATGTTTTAATTCACGACAAATGCATTTCCAAAGCCGCCTTGTCAAAATAGAAAATATTAGAAAATAACATACTATTCATACTAATAAATAAATATGCATGTCACTGAGAACATGTTATACTTAAATAGGCATCCTCAGATGCCTTCCTTTGGCATATACCTACATATTTGTTTATTGTAAGTATGTATAGATCTTAGTTAATATACTTAAATTAATATTTGAGTGTTTGATCAATTATTTAAAACATATTTTTTAATATTTGTGTATAGTCAAATAAAATAATCATTTGACATTAAACTGGCCCTCGTAGCAAAATAACACACGTGAACTTTTTTGTTGTAATTGAATGGGGGATTCATAAAAAAAAAGTTAAAATCAAATAAGTCAGTGGTGTGGTTAGGTTAGGCATAGTTTCCACAAAAAATATGATAGCCATATTTTGTACCGACGCCACTGGTTAAATTTACGAATGTGTTTTACTTTGAAAATAAGTGTCCTGAGATGCTTATTTAATTCACCAAATTTCATAAAAAAAAAAATTACTCGTTAAGGAGTTATTTAAAAATTATTACCATTCCTTCTAACATTTCAACACCCTGTATCTCCGTAACGAAGTCGCCAGGGACCACTGTTTATAAGAACTTTTCATCTTGAAATATTGCCGGCAATTACCTCCCGAAGTTTGTCGAAGTACTTTTGAATCACCCTGTATAACATGTCTGATAGGTACTTAGTGGCTGTGAGGTTGAATAACTAGAAACAAAGTTTTTTGTTTAGAAATTAAAGGAAACAAGAATTGTTTTTCATGAATCACAGTAACCTGAAATAAAAAAGAAAAAGAAATATACTTGGAAACTAGAACTAGGCATTACAAGGAAAGTGTTAATGTTACTGGTACAAAAAAACAAGTTGCCATGAAAATAAGTAATATGAAAGTGGAAGTAAATCAAAATTGATATAAGCAAAACCAAGAGAAAATTGTAGGTAATCCATGGGAAAATTGCTGATGGACCTACTGGAAGTGGAAACAAATCCTGTGTTCAATAAAATTCCAGGTAAAGTGTATGTATAGTTTATTTGTAAGAATTCTATATGGACTAGCAATAATAAGATTGCGGCTTTATTATAAAATGGAAGATTTGGGTATGAGTGTGATATACAGTTTTCTTTTATTACAACGTCTTGTGAAAAAATCTTTGTATAGAAACGATGTTCAAATATACCGGCCCAAAAAAATAGTTTTTTTTTTATTACGAGACCCGGGAGTGAAGAAGGGTTCTGGGTGGTGCTTATTTACGTAAATTAGACATAAATACAAACAGTTTGAAATTTTCAGGTGCAATGCCAATTGACCTCGAGCCTCCAGAAACAACGGAAAGTCCACTGTTAAGTGTTGCACCAATAGTACCTCATAAAAAAAAATTTAAACCTCAAACATTTGTAAACACACGAAACGAAGAAACTGACAATAGTAGAATTGCAACTGGCTTAACCTAACTTAACCTATTTGTTAGGATGGCATCGAGTAACCTTAAACATTTATAAGCTTACTTAGGGAGCAGAAGCAATTATTGCTACTTTTATTCATCCAATTTTAAAGGGATGCTAAATTTATGTAAGCAAGACCGTTCACTTTAAGAATTTTCTTGGGTGCATGTTAATAATTGCCACAAGGTCAAGCAATTGCTTGATACTTAATTCATTAGAAATTAAGTATTTGTTAGCAAATTCTAATAAACTACAATCGCTTAATTTTTAATCATAAGGCCCATTGCCGAATAAGAAACAAATAATTAAATGTTGATAGTAAGCAATTTATATTTTAAATATGTAATAAATCATTATTTTTTGGGTAAACATTTTTTTTTCTTAGGGTTGCCTTAAGTATAGATATAGCGTTAGAAATGTGTTTGACGTCGATTGATTTTAGTCCTTCATTAAAATATTTTATTCACAAAGTTCAAACGTTTTATATCGATACTGCTTGCTCGTGTAAACTAATTACGCCACCTTAATCATCAATTATTCTTTCAATATTATATTAAACACATGTCATATATTAAAAGTTATTGAATAAAGTCAATAACAATTTATCTTCCGAAACTTTCCTTTACGTCTGCAACATTTGGCAAACCCGCATTAGGAGATCCTCTGTCTGCTCGCGGAAGTGTGTCAGCAGTACCAAGTCCCCCGCCAGCCACGGGGGGCGAAGAGGGGGACAAAGCCGCGCAAATAACGGTACCACTTTGTATTATTGTATTTGTGTATTACTTCCACTGATTTTGTAAGCGCTTCATTTACTGGAGCTGACAATGGCGTACTAAAGTATTTAAACTATTATTTTCTTGACAACTTAAAATTAATATACTTATTCTACAATTATTTTATTATTTTTAATCGTTCGTCACAAGCCCTTCATTTTTGAAATACAGGGTGTTAAAAATTTATTTTTGTTTTTCGTAAATAACTTGTGAAATAATGTCTATATTTGGACGAAAATTGGTACCTAAGGGTTTTTTAAAATGCGAAATTCGAATTTGATGTTAGTATGGCTCCCACTTGTAGAGGGCGGCACCTACTTGCCTTTGTTTCTTTTGAGGAGTCATAACTTTTTTATACGTGCTTGAATTACATTTCTAAGTAGAAAAATGGATTTCCTCATTATTTTTACATGAAAAAGGTATACTTGGTGGAAGTCTCTAGAAGCAATCGTTCTCGAGAAAAAGAATAATAAAGAAATAAATGGCATTTATTTGCATATCGCTGTGCCCATATCAGAGTATAATAAAATAGCATTTATCTTATAAACGCAGCCGAAATAAAAAAATTATGAAAATGTACTTTGCATTAGCCAATAAAGTGCCTACATAACAGTGTTACCAAAAGAGAAAACGGCAGTGGCGTACATATTTTTTTATTCCTGTTAAAAATTGTCGCACCCAGTATCTCAAAAATAAAGCTGCTTGCTTATATAAACTTTTCACCTTATAAACTGAGGAATCGTCCTGTAAAATATCGGACACTTATTAAATAACACTCTGTACACAGCTGCGTCTTTACGTAATGTAAGACAGTGTATTGGTTAGTCCATGAAGTAATGGATTTTATCAATGGTTAAAATACAATAGTCTAATATTAAATAAGATTACTTGGGATAAAAGAAACTTGGAACAGATAAACCTTAGGGTCGCAACTTTAGGAAAAATTCTCCAGAATTGTAGTAAATAAAGTGTTTAAATTGTTGATTGTTCCTATATTATGATGATTCATAAAATTGGCAAAATTTTTGTTTTTGTGATTAAAGCTTAGGTAATATCGCTGCTTTCCGACAAGACCGTCACAACTCAAAATTTGTCATTTTTCAGTTTTCTGTACCATTAGTGATAGAAAACCGTTAAAAGTTACCAGCAAAACCGACACTTGCAAGTTTTGCGTAGTTTTCGCTAGATGGCATTGTTGCCATTTGGCACTTCTGAACACCTGCAACCTTTTTGTATGCAAGACCGATATAAAACAAAAAGTGCCAGTGGTATTGTATCTTTCTAACCGGCAAGAGGATAACATTTCGTTTTCTTACGTTCTTTTCTGTAAAGTAACTACTTTTTATACATATTATTGTATGTGAAAACGTTACATTTCATATTGTGACTGTCTTTCTTGAAAATAACAGCAAGTTTCTTACGTTTGTTTGTTACGTTGCGATTTTTTTTTCAGTTGTGCCACTTTTGCCTTCAATTGATACATATTTTCTAAACATAGAGCATAGCAAAAAAACTAAGAATTAGTGGACAGAGTTACCAATCCGTAAAGATAACCACTAATGAAGATAGTACCAAAGTAAAAACCCTAGTCACTCGTGATGCGAAGAAAATTCTTCCACCCTGCAATAACATTTGTCGGCTTAAAAGCATACATAAATTTTTAGATGAATTATGTGAACATGTAAATGTATGTTCAAGGAATATTGGGACCTAAAAAATTCACAACGACTAAGAGACTTCATTGCCAACTCAATGACTTGCATTTCCCCAAAATATAGATATTCCAATTTGGAAACTCGCAGGCGTCAAAACTACGCCTTTTATTTTCAATTTGAAGGAAAAAAGGTTCGAGTTTGTAGAAAGTTTTTTATATCTACCTTAGGAATAACAACAAGAACATTGACAACAGTAATGGAAAAGCAGGAATCAAACAAAATGAATGAAATACTTGACGAAGAACTCAGGGGAAAACACACTAATCACATTGCAATTGACACAGAAATTAAAAATGAAGTTAAAGAGCACATTGCATCTATCCCGAGAATAAAGAGCCACTACTGTCAAGCCGATACTGAAAGCGAATTTTTAGAAGGGTCAAAAACGATTGCTGATCTCCATCGAGATTATTATATTTAGTGTCAAGAAAAAAATATAAACTTTGCGTCATATCGACATACTACCAAATATTTACGAAAGAATATAACATCGAGTTATTTTTTTTTACAAAAAGATCGTGTGATCTTTGTACCGAATTTGGAAACGCTTCAGAAGAAGGAACACAATTAAATTAAGAAAAATATGACAGATATCTAAAGGAAAAAGAGCTAAGTCGTCAAGAGAAGGAAAATGACAAACTTCCAAATAAATTAATCACATATTACGATCTTTAAGCGGCTATTAAGTAAAAGAAATGAGTCACGCTGAGTTTATAGACTTTGAAGAGTTATAAAAAAAATGGGAATCAAAGATGCATATAAAAATTAAAACGGCGAGATTGTGAAAATCACAGATATTAAAGTTATTGAAGTGAGAAGAAATGAAGCCGGGTATTTTTTTCTGTACAAAAACTCCTATGAAGCTAATGAATATTGCATCGTCGATCAACTTTAAAAATATCATTTCCAAAGCATACAATCAAAAAGCTGGTATATCAGAATAAAAAAAATAGGAATACTGGGTCTTATTGCGAAAATATTGTGCCACGTTTTTATAATAATCTTTAGTTTTTATTAACATTGTTTTTTAATATTCAAATTTACTGCTTTTGCATTCATTATTTTAAATTAAGCTTGCTGTTAATTTGTTGCTTGTAATGTCAAGTAAGTTACCATTAAGTTCTGCACTATATTATTTATTTTATATAAGCGAAATGTTGAAAGAAATCCTACTTTTTGTATAATGCTCAAATGAAAGACATCAAAATACGATTTATTTTAGTTATTTCTTTTCATGGAAAAACGTCACTTCTATTTTTTTTTTTCAAAAATATTCGAGTTATAACAATTTTTTACTTTGAACATATAATTAGGAACGTCCATGTTTATGATTAAATATAATACTCTAGGTTTTTTACTGAGAGGAACAGTTATCATAAGGTTATTATTTCTTAAAAATTTCAATGGCTTCTACTGAAAAACAGTAAATTTTTAGTTGTGACGGTTTTGTCGGAAAGCAGAGATATATTTTGTACGGTTAGATTTAATATCCTCAATGAATAGTAAAATTGTTGGATACACATCTTGATTTAAACAACACACAATTTTCCTTTTTCGGTTTTAAACAGACGATACATGTCGCATAGCGAAATTTATTTAAGTGCAAATAAAAAAAACTATAATTATTTTCACGGAATTTAAAACAAAATCATTGGTTTACCTTAAAATATCATAATATATGTAAATGAAAGTATGAACTATTTTTTCAATCATAATATGTATAAAAATTTTATTAAAAAGCTACTCCTATAGTGTAAAAGACCTCAAAAAGTGTCTAAATAACAAACACTTATTTCTGTGCTAGTCAAGGTGGGTTTATTCAAACCATTTTAACTTTAATTTAACTTTAATTTCGATTTAATTTTACTTTACATTTTATTTTTTGCAAGTTAAAGTCGTTAATACACAATTAAAGAACACATTTAATTGAATTTATCTTAATTATTTCTCCAACTGCTAGAATAAAATTAAGTGGAAATCGAATTAGACATGCAATAAATCTAGTGGAAGGCGGGTTTCATGTTTTTGTGAATGGATTTCTGTATTAAGGCCATCAAAATTTGCTTAAACTAAAGTTAAATTTAAAATTGGGATAAATTAAATTAAATTAAAGCATAAACACGGCTTTAGTTTCTTTAAAAGCGAACTTAATGTATGTTAAATGCCTTGTAGTTTTATAATAAACTGGCTATTAAATTATATTTAGTGGCATTGAAGCAATTTTAGTATTGAGATTAACTGCGCCCGTGGTGTCGTTATTTATGTAGGCGATCTTGTATGTTCCTGATTCGAAGATTAAGTTTCAGAGAAGTAATAAATTCAGGTATTCAAGAAAATAAATTACTCACGACCTGAAAATAGCGATATAAAGATTGGTATTAAAACACGCTCATCATTTACTTACTTTTCGTTGTGATCTGATTTTATGATAAATGAATGGTTATCTGATTTCAAATCAATGAATGTTAAACAAAAAAACGTTATATAATCCAGTTATTTTACTTACTAAATTTTAATTTCTTAAATGATAATACCGTGCCTTAGAAAAAACCTAATTCAAGTGCTTACACGCAAAAAGAGGTAAGATTGCTAGACTAGAAGAATTTATGAAATTTGGAGACTACAACAGATATCTTAGTCGTAATCAGTAAATATTAGTAATTCTTAAGATATTAGGCAAAAATTGCCAGAGTCGTGATATTGCATGGCGCCTTTGTGCCGGAAGGGGGTACCACCCCTCATCTATGGCTGCAAAAAACATCTGAAACTCAAACAAAATTTTAGTCTTGTCCTTTCTTATTTCTTAACAGTCTTAATTTTTTCTTCTTTTTTTTTCTCCTTAGTGCGCTGTATCTTATCAAAGGTTGGCGATTCAAATGGAAATAATTATTATGGGAACTGATGGTCGGGATATGTCCGCCGATGTAGGTGCAACAGAACCATCTCCTTAGCCACGAGATCTAGAGTCTTTCAATAGATTAGCTCTTATTTTAGTATCGTCACATGTCCCAGAGTTCAGTACCCTATTTCTTTCGAAAAAACATCGATGTTCGAAAACATCGATGTTTTTTCTTAATTAAGATTTTAGTCACATTTATTAAAAAAAAAAACATTTTATTTTAAGTTTCCTTTTCATATAAAAAAAATACTCACATAATACACAGGGTTGTCCTTATATAGTGACTGGCATAAAGTTGGACACATATGGAAAAAAAAATTATTGATGGAATATTGAAAAAAACCTTTTATGCCGATTATCTCTGCATAATGGAAAAACTCATTTTGACATTTGTCACGTGACTACTCGTTTGGCGGGAAAATTGAAAAAAATATTATTTTTCATGAGAAGTGGTATAAGATGACGAGATATCAAAAAAAGTCATTAGAGAAAAGTGTTTAGATTTTAATTGTATGCCTGCCCGCAAAGTTTGAAGCAAAACTTCGAAAAATATTTTGTTTTATATTTTTTGAAAACATATCCAATATTATTTTCAAATTGCCATGAATTTAATGAAAATGTGTTAAATTATTGAAAACCAAGGTACAAATCTATTAGTTAAATATTTTTATTGTTTCTTAAAGTTTTAATTCGCTTTTTACCATGCGTGTATACTTGAGTCTGTTCAGCCCTTCTGACAACTAATTTTGTACATTTAAGAGATTAATACATTGGCCTTCGATCACCTAACACACTTTAATTAAAAATATATGAAAATATGAAAGTAATATTGAATATATTTTTTTCAAAAAATTTTAAAAATATATTTTTTGAATTTTTATTACAAACTTTGCAACTTTGCGGACGGGCAATAAAATTAAAATCTAAACACTAACTAAAAAACTAACCTGAACTAACCTGAACTAACTACTTCTCGCGAAAAAATATATTTTTTTCAATTTTCCCGCCAATCGAGTAGTCACGTGACAAATGTCAAAATAAATTTCTAGGTTTTCCATTATGCAAAGATAATCGGGATAAAAAGTTTTTTCAATATTCCATCAATGAGTTTTTTTTTTCATATGTGTCCAACTTTATGCAATTCACTATATAAGGATAACCCTGTATATTATGTGACTATTTTTTTTATTTTTATGTATATTTTATATTAGTTAATACTACATCGTTCGGAGGTTGAGTTGAGAGGTAGCGCCATCTTCAGAATTGCCTTGAGACTTGATACTACACCGTTTGGAGGTTGAGTCAATAACATCGATGTTGGAGATGAAACATCGATGTTTTTTGCTCATCCCTAGTCCAGGGTGTTACATTAGAAGTTAAGGTGAGAAAGCCACATTTGACATTGACAACCTTGCAGCTAAGATGATTGGAAGTATTTTCGTGCTTCGGTGTGTCTGGGGACGTAATATACTAAGAACAGCATATTTCGCTCTATGCCACTCACTGTTCTCGTATGTGTAATTGTATACAACACACGTAATAAAGACCTAATTACTCCCTACTTCAGACCTAAAAAGGGGCAGAACCGATCTTATTTTCTAGCAGTAAAGTATGTTAATAGTCTCCCTAAAGGGGTAAGAGATCTCCCGCTAGTGCAGCTTAAGAGAACGGCTAAAAAATTCTTGGTTTTACAAGATTTTTGTTCATGTGATGATTTTGAAAATTGTGATATTATTTAATGTCTAATTATTTAGTGTTCTAAATTTAAAATCTGAGCAGGTACAATGCAGTTGGGAAGTACTCACTTTTGAGTCATTTGATTCTATTGATTCGGAAGCAAGTTAAGGTACTGGCAGGAGAAGGAGACGAGGAATGAGCCAGTCTCTGGGTAATCTGTATGGTTTTAAAGGGTTTGAATGTATATGTGAGTTCGTTATTAAGGGGTTTAGGGAAATGTCAGTCCGTCTTGTAGTACTCCACTACAATTTTGTCCATTTACTCAGTTATTGTCGGTATCTGTAAGTCATTCAAATCAAATAAAAAAATTCTTTATTGTCCTAAGAATATCGATTTTGTTGACAAAGGTATAATATTCAAGAGTAACGAGGTGATAACAAACAGAACAGAAGAGTACAATAACATTAAATGAAATGAGACCTGGTTAAATCGTTAAAGTCAAAACAACATAAAATTAATAAATATATTAGAAAACAAGTACTTAGTTAAGATTTGAAGAAGTAGTCCATTCTTAAGTAGTAGTTAAGAATAATAATTCAAAATTTAAATAGTCGAGTTAGCCTACGTGATCATTTTTTTATCTCAACACATCGTCAAAGTACTCATCAAGAGTATAATATACTTTTTCTAGTAATAGTTTTTTGGTTAGTCTCCTAAACCTCCCCAGGCACTGTTTCTTTCTGAAATGACGTGGTAAGTGATTAAAGATTTTTATTCCGCCATAAAGTAAAGATTTTTTAATTAGGCAAGATCGTGGAATTGGTAAGTTTAGGAGAAATGATTGACGTGGATTTGGGTGGGGATAGACAGGTCATTTTGATATTTTTTAAACAAATAGCAAGCAGTTTTAACGATAAGTATCCAACAAAGAGGTAAAATTGAGTTATTAAGAAACAAAGGACGGCAAGAATCACGAACCTTATCACCACACACATAATATATGACTGCCCTTTTTTGCAACACAAGCACAGATTGGAACAAGTTCTGCGCACAAGATCCCCAAAAACAAATACCAAAACGAAGATGAGACTCAATCAGATCCTTTCCCAAAGGAAAACCCAGATTGTTTGAGACAATCCTAATGGCATAGCATCCAGAATATAGCTTTGGCACAAATTTACTATGTAGTTGTCAAATTTAAGATTGGTGTCCATGTACAGTCCCAAAAATTTACTAACATCAGGCATAGAGTTCGCCTCGTCCTCCAGATAAACATTATCCAGACCTCAGCGGAATCCCAATATGTTAGTCTTTGAAATATTAAAAGATAGCAAATTCGCATCGCACCACTTCTCGATTTTGCACAAATCATTCTTTATATTTAAAGAAAGCCTATCGGCAACCGTGTCATGCCAAAGAATGGTCGTGTCATCGGCGAATATGGTGAACGTCCCCGCTATATCAAGATGGGGCATATCGTAAATACAGATAAGGAGAAAGCCAAGTACGGATCCCTGAGGATCGCCTATATCTAGGCTCAATTCTCCAGAGCTACTGTTATTAAAGCAGTCGTCTGAACACGACTCGCCAAATACAATCAAAACCACTCCAAGGCCACACCTCTAAATTTATAAGCCTTCAACTTTCACAGCAGTATTCTGTAATTCACGCAGTCAAAGGCTTTTGATAAGTCACAGAACACCGCTGCAGCAGACTCCCCAGAGTTTAAGGAGACATATAGTCGTTCGAGGAACCCGAATATGGCATCGTTCGTACTTCTCTCAGCCTGAAATCCAAACTGTTGCATGCTCATAAGGTTGTGTCTATTCAAAAAAGCAACCATTCTAGACTTAACAAGTTTTTCCACTATTTTGGACAAAGTGGGGAGCAGTGCAGTAGGTCGAAAGTCAGAGGGATTATTACGGTCACCGCTCTTAAAAAGCGGAACGATCACGGCCCTTTTAAGGCAAGGAGGAAAAGTGCTGTTAGGAAGGAGGAATTTATTGCCTCAGTCAAGGCCATCAATGCGTTGGCTGGTAGTGCCAGAAAAATCTTTAAGGACATCTCATCCCAATCATTATGTAAAGTATGAGTCATCGTATAGCGGGGCGCCCCCGTCATGATTAGTAAACGTTTTTTCTGAAACGCTTGAATTTTCAGTCTTGTTTGTCTTGTGATACCATGAAGAAGTACAGACCGAACGATAGTCTTGTAGAGTAAAGTATTTGTACTCCAAAGTACTTTTGCTGTTTATCAGGGCATAAATGGCACTCAGTTGACCGTTCGGTTTCTTCAAATGAGAGGCTTTGTTGTCATTCCAGTTTAGCTGTTTATCGAAGAGCAGACCCAGGCATTCTATATTTTGACACCAGTTTATCCTAGTGATTTTGACAAGCAATCTGGATGTAGGTGAAATACTTTTGCCCTTCGGGAAATAGATAGCCTGTGTTCTGGTATCATTTAGACGAGTTTTCCACTCGCCTCGATAAGTTTTATATGACGTTGCAGTTTTGAACAGAAATCGCTGGTATAGATATTGTACAGAGTCGGCGCAAGGGGCGAACCTTACGGTACCCCGGTTCTGACATGTCGCACAGTTGGTAATGCATTCTATGGCGAAACTGCGAAAATCCGGTCCGACAAGAACGAGTGAATTACCTTAATTAGGTAGTTTGGCATACCTAATCTTATTAACTTTAGTATAAGTCCGTCATTCCAGACCTTATCGAACGCTTTACTGACATCAAAAAATGCCGCTCCAGTTGTCCAACAACGATTGAAGCCTGTCTACTACTATTAAATTATTAGGACGTGTGTAAATTGTAATGACCATACTAGCACCAGTAAAGAGTCAAATCAAATCCAAATAAAAAACTTCTAGTATCCATATAATGCGGAGCACACCTATGGCATTTTTTTCTTTAAATTTGTTTGTCCGTGAGTGTATTTTTGATCGCGTCGAAGCATACTTCCACCAAATCTTTTCCGGAACAGGGCCAAGCTACTAAATCATTAAAAATGATTAAGTAAATTATGATAATTAATAATATATTGGTATTGGTGCCGCATAAAAATTACTAATAATTTGCTCAAAGCGCCATTTTGTCGTACCAAATGATAGATGCGTCAACGGTGCATGTATATCTAATTGCTTGCCATTAAAAATCTATAATAAACAAATGTTATTAGAAGAGAAAGTTTGCGGACTCGTCAAGTAAATTTAAAACGATGTTGACCTCAAAACCAGCCACATCAAATGATATTTATATTTTTTTATAGCTTCTATAACACTTTATAATAAAATTTAAATGTGCATTGTTAAAATCATAAAAAATATGTTGTTTGTCTTCACTTTTTCTTGAAGTGAGATATTTACGGGTGTTCAAGTAAGTGCGACAAGACAGGTACCTATTTTAAAAGTCACAAGTTCTGCTGTTAATTGCCATCTAAATTATATGCATACACCATACGCGAATTCTTTTCAGATGTATTGATATTTTTTAGCATTGTCGACCGAGTGGCGAAGAAAGGAACTTACTCCCATTAACCAGGGCCTTTAAAATTGTAACTAATAAACACGGTTGAGCGATAAAAGGAACTAAGTTCCGGAGTTTGTTCCTTTCCCTACGAGCGCAAATATTTAATTTTAGTACTCGAGTCAAGACATATAGATTTTTTGTTCATCACCGCAAGCTCGGCACGCAACCGACCATACAGCAATGTAAATTAAATGTGGTTTTTTGCGCTCAGCTATGAACGAATTTCGAGAAAACTGGTAAATTATTTAGCTTTGGTTAAAAGGATATTGAAAGGCAACTCTATAATAATATGCGAGTTTTACTATGTTGCATATTTATTTATTAAGGATTTACATGTGGAGAAAATCATGCATAAAGTTGTAATTCTAACAGCGATAAATATATTACTGCATACATTTTGAAAATGAAAACCGAATAGAAAAATCTGCAACATGTTAAAACTCGCATATAGAGTTGCCTTTCAATATCCTTTTAACCAAAGCTAAATAATTTACCAGTTTTCTCGAAATTCGTTGACAGCTGAGCGCAAGAAACCCCAATTAATTTACATTGCTGTATGGTCGGTTGCGTGCAGGGCAGGAGTATTCTGCAATGGCAGTATAGTGACACATCTTTAAAAATTTGTATCTTTTCTTAAGAAGCAGATAATGACGTGAACCAAAAAACATTGTGTTAATAAAAGATCGCACTCAAACGAAAACATAATGAAGCCAAAATTTGCGGCTCAATTATGCCACAGGGCGATTAGAAATTAAGGGTAAAAAAGTATATTTTGTTTCTCCCTGTATAATGATCAAGCCATCAGTATTTTTTGGGAATTAAAATTGAGGCTAACATTCCAAGACACAAGTCTACACTTCGCTAAAATTTCACCAGAATCGGAAAACAATTAGACCAATTACATGACTATGAACCTGACTAAAATTATCTTTTTCAAGTAGAGTTCAGTGGCGTTCTTATTTTTTTTTTTCTAGGAGGGTTACTTTTTGAGATTTAAAAATAAACGCACAAAACAAGAATTTTTTAAAATTAGGGTAGTAATTAGGCTATTAAACCATTGAAACAAACAAAAGAATATCTATCTGGCATGTCTATTTCCCAAATATATGCCTAAAATGTACTAGTTCGAAAATGTTAGTTTGCCTTATAGAGTGCCATGAAAATAGATAAGTTTACAATCTTGTAATTTAAATATCTAACTTGTAGAGTTCTTACTTTTATAGATATCCAGAGAGAAGGCCGCCTAAGCAAGTAACATTTTCAAGTTCAAAAACAAATTTAATTAAGAATCAATCATTCATACAGCAAATACCTAAATCATATAATATAATAAGGAGAATCGCAAAAGGGACGAAATGGACGGTATGGCTTTTGCAGAGACACTAGAAGTTCAGGCAAAGTCATAGGAAAATATCTCGGAATAATAAAATCTTGTCCAAAAAATTATTAAATAAATATCGTTTAGAACTCTATGAAGTAAAGATTGTGCACCAATTATGTACTGTGAATGCTGTGCGACGACTTATTTTTTGCAACTGTATCTAAAGGGAATACGAGTCGATAAGCAGTTTGTTACAAATGTAATAATATGGTCTAACAAATCCTGACGTCCCCAGATGTAAATGTAATATTAGTCTATTATTACACAATATTTATTCTAGCAGTCGACATATTCTTTTGTTTGTTTCAATGGTTTCATGGCCTATACTACCCTAATTTTCTAAATTTTTTGATTTGTGCGTTTATTGCTAATAATAACTATCAACTGTTATACATTTCTGAAAAGCTTAAAAATAGCCCAATCAAATATAGGAAAAACATACAGGCTGTCCCATTTAAAAAAATCATATGTTTGCTTTAATAGTCGAAAAGTAAGACTCCCAGAAAAAAAAGTAAAAATGAATTCTACTTAAAAAACTCTCTTAGAAATAGTTTTCAATTATTTAATAAGTTAAAGGATAACCGAAATACAGGGGGTGGTCATCAAGCAAACATTTTCAAATGCACCCTGTAATTGCTTCACCACCTGTCTCAGTGGCTACAGACTGGGAACCCCCTTCTTCAAAGATACCTTGACCAAAATTTCAAATATCACATCTCATTCAGTCTTGAACATTCATTAGAACCTACAATTTCAATTTTAACATAAGTTTTGATCGTCGTTTATGCAAGATAGAGCTATCGTAATCGACTACTGTATCCCTGATGATGGACATTTCTATGTCCGAAACATGTAGGATATAAACATAAACATTTAAATACATATTGTGGAGGTAGACTGCCGTTGTTTTATTTGATTATATCAACTCCACTGTAATGGACTACTTCTTCAAGATTATTTTATATCTAATTTGTTAACGAATATTCTATAATTCACTTATTGTTAATACTGTTCTATTCTCACTACACCTTTTTTCTTGACAATTCGAAAACATGTATATATGTCTATATGGAAATAAATAAAGAAAGAAAGAAAGGAAACCATTTAACCATTACCATTAATAATTTACCATTTACTGCATTCAAATTACTAAGTTTAATTCAATTACTTTTATGATTAATTCAATTTCTTGTAGATAAACTACAGCAAAAGTTATCGATTCCTTGTTCAATTACAGCATTTGAATTACTGAGTTTAATTCAATTACCTTTATAAATAATTGAATTACTCTCCAGTAATTGTACTACCCTAAAAGTAATTGAATTACTCTGAATTTATAAATCAGGCAGATTCGGGTAATTAAATTAATCTCTAAGTAATTTAATTACAATTTGATAATTGAATTAGTATATGAGCAATTGAATCACTCTTTTCTTTATTGTTATATTATCACTTTATAATAGAAAGAAACTAAAAAATTTTGGAATTTTTGATTTTCTACGCTACACAATAGTTAAACTTCGGCTTCTAATTTTGAAATACCTTTAACCTAGTAATAACTAGAATAGTTCAACATGACCTATGTGTCTCTATGGGATAAAATGATTAATTTGTTAAAATATAACAAATGTAACAACTAAGTGAAATGATAAAAAAAAAACTAGGTAGATACAAGGAAACACGAATTAATCATAGCAAAAACGAATTCCTACAAAACGTTTTTTTTATTTGCTTTCAAAATAACAATGCTTCGAAATGTTTATCAGAGATAGCATTGTCTTCTGGGGTTGTTAATAATCTTAGCAAAAGAAAATAGCGTTTCGACTGAAGCAGAGGAGGGTCATATTAAAGTATCATCAGCAAACATTTGAATATTAGTATTTGACAAAATATTTGGCATATCATTTATATATAAAATAAATAATAAAGGACCTAAAATACTTCCTTTTGGTACACCGATATTATTAAATTCCCTTTTCGAAAATGTTTCATTTATTTTAGTTATTTGTTGTCGAAAATTTAAATAATTTTTAAACCATTTATATACAGTACCCCTTAAACCATACTGATATAATTTATTTAATAATTTATTTCTATCAATAGTCTCAAAAGCACGTTTAAAATCCAAAAATACTGCCAGAATGATTTCATTTTTGTCAACACTTCTCTTCCAATTTTCAATAATATATTGTGCTGCTGCTTCTGTTGAATATATTTTTCTAAAACCTGCTTGAATATTTACTAAAATGTTGTTTTCTTCAATAAAATTTAATATTTGTTCATAAACTGTCTTCTCTAAAAGTTTTTCAATATCCCATAATAAATTTATCGGCCTCATTTCAGTACATTTTTTTGTATTTTTTACTTTTTGTACTGGTGTTATACATGAACATTTTAAATCATCAGGTATTTCTCCATATTTCAAACTTGTATTAATTAATTTAAGTAATATATTTCCAATGCTGCCAAATGTCTCTTTCATTATTTTTTTTGTTAAAATTTCACCATAATTATTATTTGATTTTATATTCCAAATTTTTATTTTTAATTCTTTTATAGATAGTTCATGAAAATGTTCTATTACATTATTTGATTTAATGATTTCTTTACAAATATTTTCATTTCCATTTTCTATTTCTGCAACTATTTCTTTAATACTATTTAAGTAATACATATTCATTTTTTCTGCGATTTTTAACTGATTCGTTTCTTTTCGATCTTCAAATATAATTTCTCTAATTTCATTTTGTGCTTTTGGTTTAACAAATTTTTTTAAAGTTTTCCACATTTTTTTTGAGTTATGTTTGTTTTCATCTATTTGTTCTTCATAATATTTTTTCTTCTCTTTTCTTAAAATGTTGACATTACGAATTCTTAAAATCCTATATTCATTCCAATCATCAATATTTTTGGTTAAAATATATTTTTTATACATTTTGATCCCTTTTTTTTCTATTATAACGTACGACTATTAAACCGTTAAATAGTAAGTTTAGACTTCAGGGACCCAAATCAAGGAGCGTTTGAAAGCACGTTCCTCAAGTTTACCTTCAAAATAAAGTAACTTTTGTAGTCCTATTTGTCCTGAATACTATTCGCAACAAACATCTCAAATTATTTTATAACGAGCCGAATCAATTATCAAATTATCATCTGTATCTGCCGGTAGAACAATTCCATTGTTTCTCTTGGGAACATTTCCTTTAGCAGCAAATAGCAGGCAAAGCATCCAAATAAATAAAGAACCGTACCACAAGTAAAAATACCGCAGCAAACAAACAATAATACAAAATCGGAGTAGGCCAAGAAATGAGTCCATTAAGTTCACTTTCGATTAACGGATTTGAAATCGGCGCTGATGTGAGCGACGAGTCTGAATTTGTGACGAGTTAAGTACCGTTAGGGCCTTGTGCGCGATTCTCCGTAATTACGGAGGATTTAGTCAAACTTGAATAAGTTTTTGCGCTATTGCCAAGTCTGGCTATTTTGCAATATCGGTTTAGTCAGAGAATATTCATTTACATTTTGTCATTATGGGAAGTTTAATGAGCGATTGCGGAAGACACCTCAGAAACTCGGGAGTCGTAAATATTCTGTTTTTGAATCAGCCATTGCAAAGACAATAACTCGCACTGGCCCTTATGGTTTATTCTTGTTATTCTTAAAAATCTTGTTAAAAGCCTGGACAAAAAAAAACCTATTATAGTTTTCCAACAACTTCTGTTCAAATCTCCGCTGAAGGCATCATCGATGGAGCAGACCAATTCCTTAAACTGCAGGCTAGTCAATTTATCTCAACTCAAAATATGCTTTATTATCAGAGAAGACGTTCTCATTGACAAAGCTGAAACAGTATAATTATCTAAGTATAAAGAAATGCAAACAAAAATAATTACAAACAACTAAAATTAGACAATCATAAATATGACGTCTGACAAACAGTAATTTTCTTTTTTCTTTTTACCCTTAGAGCAAATCGGAATAATAAACCCCCAGGCAATAGTAAGCCTTCTCCAGCAACATCCGTGGCACAGATGTTTTAAACAACTTAAGTGACTGTAGGTCCTTTAAGTTATTAGGTAAATGATTATATGTTTTCATACTTTCGGGGGTAATACCACGAGTGCTTAAAAATTACCGATAATTTTCATGAAAGCTTGTTATTTATAATTCCACGAGTTAGTATAACAAGCTTGAATGAAAATTATCTGGTTAATTTTTATGCACGAGCGGTATTTAGGGAGAATATTTCTAGAATGAAATATATATAAAAATTTTTTTTTGTCATACAATTTTCAATTTCATATAACATAATTAAAACTGTAACTGAAATCCAATAACAATTTTTTTTTTATTTTATAAAAAAACTTAACAAATAGCAACAAACAATTGAAAAATATTAACTAATTATTGATTGAATAATAAAAATTGCAATTATTGTAATTGTTAATTACATTTTGATTTTGTGATGACATGGAACTGCTGCTGCTGCTCGTCATAGAAGAAGTTGGAGCCTGAGGAGTCTGCTGAAGTTCCGTTCCGCGTTTCCTCATTTTCTCGATGATAGTTCTGTGGTGGTCTTCATCCATTTGTAAATAGCTGGATATGGATTTTGCATTGGAATGACCCGTGATTTGTATCAAGTTTTGTTCTGAAACTCCGCTTTTGGCCAGTTTTGATACAGCAGAAGCCCTAAGTGAATGATTTGTAATTTTTTTGGTAATGTTTAGCCCTGTTTTTTTTGCTTGCCTCTTTGTCCAAGCCGATATCTCATTAACCCCTACGGGGCTATTTTTAAACCAATTTCCGGATGTTTTCCAATATGGATTTGGAGTTAAAAATAGTCGGGTGTTGGTGACATTTTTTCTATTTTCTTGGAGCTTTAAAAACATTCTGACGGGGCAAATTTTAGGATCTGTGTCATTTTTCACCAGCCACTTTGAATCGGCTAGTTTTCGGCTACCCCCTTGCGTAGTTTTTGAAAATACAGGGTTATATTCGATCCTACCTGTTTTCTCTCCACTATTGTCGGTTTCTTCTTTAAAAAATGTTGTATCGGCTCTTGCGCCCTCTCCACCTCTCCAAGCAAGTTCGTAAGACAACAAAAAAAATACTTTTTTTTGGATACCTTCTGGGGTTTGTTCATCGCAAGTTTGGATAAGTTTTTCAAACTCATTATAGGTCAAGAAATTTGCTGATTCCTTACGCTTACCATCCATACCCTGTAATTCTTTTCTTTTTGTATCTCTTGCGTCTCGGGCCACTTTAAATTCAATTTGATGGAAGGGATTTATTTTAATATTGTACTCATTAAAGTACTTTTCCATTAGTAATTTCGCTGTAACATTCCAAAGGAGTTTTACTGTATGTTCTTTATATTCTTCGCCGTTTCTTTTCCTCATATTAAAAGCCCAACATTTTAAAATTGACGCGAGCTCGGATGCCGAAGTATCACGGCCAAAAGTATATTTTTTTTCGGTGCAAAATTCCATGAACTGCTTCCAAACACTCTTAATTGATTTGATTGTATTTTTTGGGGTCGTTTTTATAATTTCTTTGTCTATTTGTTCATTAAGTGCATGACCAAATCGGTTCATTTTGACTTTTTTAATAATAACAATACAAACAAACAGGTATCTACGATACAGTATTTCGCCCGACCAAACCTGACTGTTGTCAAACTGCTTTACAATGCTGCACCTAAGGCAACTCTTCTTGAATAATTGACGAATAATATGGAAAGCCTTTGATGGCTCAAGTGTTAAGGAGTTGCGTTTCGCCAGGACGACCCGGGTTCAAACCCGGGTTGGGGTTTTTTTTTTTTTTAGGTAAATAATATTTATATTTTTTCATTTATGCCATAATTATATCTTTGTCGTTATCTGTTGAGAGGGTTTGTTTTTCAAAAGCAATGAATTTCCCGAAGGGAACTCATAACAATAACGATCACGTTCGCAGTAAAAAGGTAAAAAAAAAAACTGTCTCGTCAAATAGGTTCGATTGTTGTGTGTTGGATATACAACGTTGTCTAGGCAACGTTGTATATCCGCTGATATTTTTTTATTTTTAACGTTTCTTATGGGAAAATTTATACATGAGTGAAATATTCATATATAATCGATTTTCTTGTAAGGGTTGAGAATGGTATTGGTAAAGGCAGATTACGATATTATCGTGTCGTGTAGGAGAAGTCGGTATTTTAAAAACCACATCGAATCCTAAATATTAAAGTGACAGTCTCCAAAATAAGCGACTATATCAGTGTCAATATTCTTTTTTTGCAAAAACAATGATCTGAATCAATCTGTGGCTTTGGCCCGACAAACATATCTCACTGCGCGTTTCTGCAGAACAAATAAAACACCGAGCAGTTGCTGACTAGAAAACCCCCAAAATGCAACTCCATATCTGAGATGAGATTCTATAAGCGCGTGGTAAACTGATTTCGCGATATTTAAACCAAGTTCATTGACTACCTCTTTGACTGCGAAACATCCCGAAGTCAATTTCCTGCTCAGTGCCCTGATATGATTCTCAAATTTAAGGCCACTATCAATGACAAGGTCCACAAACTCAGTACTAGGGAATTCTCAATGTCGATAGACGTCAAATCGTTAATATATAATAGAAGGAAAGCTGGTCCCAGCACTGTCCCCTGAGGGACTCCCCAGTCAATCACTTAGCTCTCAGCAAAAGCAGAACTCTAGAATACTCTCTGACTTTTACCCCAGGACAGGATTCAAACCAGTTAAATGTTTTTTTCCTGAAACCATAGCAACTGAGCTTCCGCAGCAATATCCCATGACTCACGCAATCAAAGGCCTTTGATAAGTCACGAAACACTGCCGCGGCAACCCACCTCTATTCATATGGCCGTGCATACCCTTCAAAGGACGAAATATGGCACCATTGGTATTTTTATTCTGTTGGAATCCGAACTGATTAATATTAGGAATATCGTTTTCTAACCATCTCTCAATTATCATTGAAAGGGGTAATAACAGCGAGATAGGGCGATAATTAGCACACTTTAAATACCAATACACATTGATTGCCTCAACCCTCAGCGCTGTTTCGGACAAGATTAAGAATATTTTAATGGGTATTTCATCTTCCCCAGCTGAATCTTTATTTATTATTTTCGTTAACTTTCATACACATCTGTAGGAAAATAATAAAACGATTTCTTTACTGACACCTTATTTTAATGCGTCATTGAGTCAGTAGCAGGTTAGTTCAGGTCGCTGCCATATACCACTACATCGGAGAAATCCGCAGGCGAAATGAAAATAGTAGCTCCATTTCCATTTTGCCGACAGTCGGGCAACTCTAAAAGCACTAAACTTCAAGCTAGTGTGGGACTGCGCGCGAGCTCTGAATATCCCGAATCAACAAAACTCAGGACACAATGGTCATCTGCGAAATGAAAAAGCTGACGAAATGTTATTTATTGGCCCGGAACCGTCTTGCGGCATTGCTAAAGTAATATTTAAGCACGCCAATATACAATGGATAGCAGGAAAATTTATAAGATCATGGGGAAGCAACACTGGGACAAAGACAGGCGAAACAGTTCATTAAAAGGCAATCACAGAGAATCTACTAAACAGGGACAGAAAAGCCTGTCAGAACAAATGTAGGTCTACTAACAGGAAACTGTAGACTCAACAAACATATGAGCAAGATGTGTCTTACAGAAGAGGAGAACCCTATGCATGTCCTGTGCAAATGCAAAGGCATAGTAATGACCAGATTCGCACAGATAGGTCTAGAATACCCGAAGTGAAAAGCTACACAACGCAACCGCTGCCAAGGCTAGTAATCAGAAGGATAAAGCTGGAGCAAGTCCTTTAAAAAATAGAAGGGGAATCACATTAGATTTGAAAAGGTCGCAGTGGACCACTCAAACACATTTAGGTATCTTTTCAAATTCAAATGGTTTATTGTGTCGAATACAAAAATTTGTTTACACTCAATAAAATAGTTTACACTTAATATTAATACAATACAAGGCATAGGTAGAACCTGATATGTACTAAGATGCAAGATGGACGGAATTCAAGTTATACAAAATTAAAAACAAATAAAATTAAAAGTGACAATTAAGGAACTAGTCTACATTATAAAAGGACTTTTTTATTAAAGATCTTTTTACATGAAATTTAAATGCCTTCACTTTTCTTTAATCAAATGAGGCAGTTTGTTAAATACCTTAACTGCAATAAATTCTGGTCTGTTTTGGCTCTTTCCCAAGCGGCAATAAATTGGAATATAGTTGGTACTGTTCCTGGTATCATGACCATGTACATCCTGATATATCAGAAGGCTATCATTTTGCTTGATAAAAAAAAGGTTTTCGAGGATATATAATGAAGGAAGAGTGAGTATGCCCAACTTAATAAAAGCGCTTAGGCAATCTTCCCTATAACCTAGCCCAGACATAATCCTGATGGCTTTTCCTTGTAAGCCAAAAATCCGCTGCGAATGAGATGATCCCCCCATATGAGCATACCTTACGACATGACACTGTGAAAGACACCACAGTAGGCAGTTCTCAAGGTGGCATCAGATACATAGCCATACAGATTACGCAACAAAAACACTCTACTGCCAAGCCTCCTGCATACACTTGCACCATGTGCATCCCACTTTAATGGCTTATCCAATAGGACGCCACGAAATTTTACTGGAGATGTTTCATCAGTAAGCATAGTATTTCTCAGGGTAAAAGTCATCTTCTGCGTTTTCTCTTGGTTCAACAGAAGCCTGTTTGACAGGAACCAGTTCTCAACTTGCTGTTTAGCTTCACTTAGGCTTGCATGGGCTCCTGCTTCAGTTTCTCCAGTTGTAAAGACCGTAGTATCATCAGCAAAGAGCACAAACTTACCCGTTTGGTTTTCCAGGGGAAGATCATTAATAAGGATTAGGAAGAAAACTGGTCCCAACACAGAGCCTTGTCCATGGGCTTTCATTACCTGCCAGCGATCCCGCAAGTAAGTAGAAATGAGTTTAATACTCCTCTCATCAAATTTTTAATAATTTTAAGATGAACTCCTAACAAAGCTCAAGCTGCAAAATGATGTATTCGATGGCGTCACTGAATGCAGCGTATTGAAGGTATGGCCTACAAAAAAGCGAGATAATGTGTATCAAGCAATATTGGATGTAGATCCAACTTCCTATGGTAAAATTCTAAAAGGTCGCCGATTAATTGTTGATTATGATTCTTGTATTGTTTATGATGCCATAGAGTTAAAAATGTGTTTCAAGTGCAGCGGTCTAAATCACTATTCTAAAAATTGTAGAGCGGTAACCCGACAGTGTCCTAAGTGTTCTCTTGATCATAATATGTCTGAATGTACGTCAAATAATTTAAAATGTATAAATTGTCTTAATGCTAAGGTTAAGTCGAATATCGAACATGCTGCTTGGGATTGTAGTAAATGTCCCATTTATAAGAAAAAATGGGAGATATATAGGGATACACTGTTGTCTACTGCATAGCAACTAGATTATAGCGTGAGTTTGCAGGCTGTCACTCCAGGCAGAGCTTTTGAGCCATCTAAGACACCTTCAGTGTTTTCAATATATTATCAGAATGTACGCGGACTGAGAACAAAAACTCATGAATTATACAAGGCTTCCTATTTATGTTCATTTGAATTGATAGCTCTGTCTGAAACTTGGCTTGATCCTGGTATATATGATACGGAAATTTTTAGCTGTGAATATAACATTTTTAGGTCTGATCGTAATTTTGCATTGACTAATACTACTAGAGGTGGTGGAGTACTGTTGGCATTAAATAAAGCTTATAGTGCTGTCCCTATTGATTTTTCTTTTTCGGATCCAAGAGTTGATGTGGTTGGCATTAGATTATCTATAGCGCATCGTGCAATTTGTATTATCCTTATGTATATTCCTCCCAATCTGGGTCCTCAAGTCTACGATAGGCTTGGTGAAGAAATGCTAAATTCTAATTATTTCACTAATAATGATGAGTTAATCATTTTAGGAGATTTTAATCTCCCCAAATACGTAAATTTTTTACATGATAAGTCTTATCGCGATAATTACATTGATGTTTTATTAAACTTTTGTGAATTCATGTGTTTGACACAGTATAATTTTGTACGTAACGAACATGACCGTTTACTTGATTTGGTGTTTAGTAGGGGTTTAATATGTGTCAATCGAGCGGAAAATGCGTTGATTTCTTTGGACAGCCATCATCCTGCTTTAGAAATATCACTTTCAATTAATCGGCAGAATGACAAGTTTCAGGTTAATAATGTGCCAAAATTTAATTTTAGAAGGGCGAATTTTCCATCTTTATATAATGATATGCTGAATGCTGATTTCTCTTTTGTGCGTACTTCAAGCTCTGTTGATGATGCTTGCGATAGGTTTTATTCAGTTTTAAACACTATCATTGCAAATAATGTACCTATTACACGACCAAAAAATAGTAAGTATCCTCAGTGGTATAACGCTTCAATAATTCGTAATATTAAGAAAAAAAGTAAGTTTTGGAATAAGTATAGACGATCCAGAAATTTAAATGATTTTGTCGAGTTTAAAAGTTTGCGCAAGAAAGTTAAAGTTGATATTGATGTGGCTTATAAAAAGTATGTAAAGGAAGCTGAACTCGATTTTTCTCACAATCCTAATAAATTTTGGTCTTTTTTACATGGTAAAAAGAATTCTACCAGTATTCCAAATAATATGAATTTTAATAACGTGAATCTAAATAGCCCCCAAGTTATCGTTAACGCATTTGCGGAGTTCTTTCGTTCGGCTTATACGGACTCATCGACGTTTCGAATGGGTGATCATAACGGTTTAAATAATTCGCCTACACTAGTTATTTCGGAAGTGGTGGAGGAAGATGTGACGCGGGCACTAAAAAAGTTGAAACCAAAATCTACGGCGGGTCCTGATGGTATTCCAGCTTTCTTCATTAGGGACTGTGCGGCGGTTTTTGCGAAGCCACTTACTGATCTTTTTAATTTGTCTTTAAAGTCCTTATCCTTTCCAAAAAGCTTGAAAAAATCCAGAATATGTCCCGTATTTAAAAAGGGAGATAAATGTATGGTTGAAAATTACAGACCTGTAGTAATATTAAACAATTTTTCTAAAGTTTTTGAGACTGTATTGCATGAAGTTATCTTTAGTCATGTCAAATTAAAAATTATTCCTGAACAACATGGTTTTTTTCCAGGGCGCTCCACTATTACGAATTTGACCACGTTAACTCAGTTTGTCTCTGAGATTCTAGATCGCGGAAGTCAAGTTGATGTCATTTACACAGATTTTTCTAAAGCGTTTGACAGGCTCGACCATGGTATTCTGCTCAGAAAGTTGTTTGATTGCGGGCTAAGTAATAATTTTATAATTTTTTTAAATTCATATCTAATTGACAGGCAATTGTCGGTAAAGTATCGTGGTTTCGAGTCTGTCTTCATTCATGCCACCTCTGGGGTGCCACAGGGTTCAGTCCTTGGTCCCTTGTTTTTTAATATTTTTATAAATGACATCATAGATAATATTAAATCACATTCACTTCTTTATGCTGATGACCTAAAAATATTTTGTAAAGTTGACTCGCTCAGTGATTGCATTTTCCTTCAAGAAGATATTGTCTCTTTGGGTCGATGGTGCGATTCAAACAATTTACACCTTAATATAAACAAATGCTTTGCCTTATCATTTACTCGTAGAACTAACCCAACTTACTTTGAATACAGTATAAATCGGACTGCTTTGTTAAGGTGTTCTCAATTTAAAGATCTGGGTATTACTTTTGATGCAAAGTTATCTTTTGTCAATCACATCAATGAGCTAATTTTAAGCTCTTACAGAAATTTGGGCTTTATCTTGCGAAACTCTAAGGATTTTGTTAACATGAATACTCTGATTGTATTGTTTAATGCATTCGTGCGATGTAAGCTGGAATATGGGTCACTTATTTGGTACCCTGCTTATGAAGTTCATTCTAACGCGATTGAAAGAATCCAGAGACGTTTTGTTAAATACCTTTGGTTTAAGGCGGATGGTACCTATCCTGTGATTGGCTTTCCGAATGATGTTATGCTAAGCAGATTTAACATATCCAGTTTAGTGAAACGTAGAGAATTTGCTGCAGTTTTGTTCTTGTATAAGATGTTAAACGGTAAATTGGACTGTCCAGAAATATTGCCTAGAGTTAAGTTTCGAGTGCCATCCCTGCAGGCTCGCAATAATCATTCCTTTTTTTATTTACCTGTTCCTCAAACAAATTTATTATTGTATTCACCGCTCTATGTCATGTGCAATGATTATGAAAAATATAAGCACCATATTGACATATTTTTCTGTACTGTACAACAAATGAAAAAAGTTTATTTAACTGTTGGTTAATGGACTGTATATTTTTTACTTATAAGTCAATGTATGTTATCACCTACTGCTTAGTTAGGCTAGTATAGATTAGGTTAGGTTTAGTTTGGTTAGAATTTCATTTTGTATTATTTAAATAATGTTATTTGTGTTTTTTGTATGTTGCTACCCTGTAATTGGAAGTTACTGTCTGGGTAGTGTACTAAATAAATAAATAAATAAATAAAATAAATAAAGTAATAACTTATGAGACATACAATCGAACGCCTTGCTGAGATCTATAGAATGCATAAAAAATCAAACTGTGCTTTCGAGTAAAAACAACAAATAAAAAGTGTATGCCTTAGTTATTAAATGTCTCTTTATCTAGTTTAGGTCAGTTCATTTAAAATTAACATAGCTAGGGCTATTAATTCACACTATTTCCTAATTAATAGACAATTAAATGACTTTTTGTTAATAAATTATCTTATTGTTATTTACAAAGCAACAAAAATTAAATTTCCAACCATTGAGGATGTATACCAGATGATTCCACCGCCATGGCGGTAGCATACTGATATTTCAAGAACTAACGTAAGCTTGTATGACCAATTATGAAGTCCCTTGATTGGTTCTAGATTAAAAGTAAATGGTGGCGGACACCATCGCAATCTAACTCTACCTCCGAGACCACTACTAGAGGTCTTCCTTGCGTGGTAACTGACAATACTTCTTATAATTGGACACGGGTCCACGGGAAGACAAAAGTGAAGAGAACGAGACGTCGACATCTTCCCATTTGCATCAAAAACACTTGAAAAATTATTAAAATTGCAAAATAAAACAAATAATGTTTTGCGTGTCTTAAGGTAGAGGTTGACTTATGCTGTTGAAATTTCTTTGAACCTCAAGAAGTCAATGGCTCGCCGGTTGTAATTCTCGAAAACTCGCAGCCACTTTCTCCGAGCCATATTTGATGCATGGTTCAATGAAATATGCGATATTTCAATTAATTAATGGGTTTGTTGTTTTGCCTGTAAGAAACTTTTTTTTATGGGTTAACTCGTAGTTAAATTTCCATTATTTCTGCAGATGGTCATTAATTAAACAGAGAATTTTTCAACTGGAAATAGCCTGCATAGCCTCATAGTTGCAATAAAAGTATATCTGAGAGAATAGTTTTGAATCTAAAACGAAATACCTCCATGTACACAGGGTGTTCATTAAATCTGTGACCAAACTCAAGGGTATTATTCCTTACTAAATATTAAATCAAAAAATTTATATGGTCCATATAGATCCACCACTACTTTAATTTCGAATACAAAGCGTTGCAAATTTGAAAAAAATAGTTTTTTCGTTAATATGCTATAGATATTAGTTTGAATTTTAGTAGGTACTAACTTAACTTAAAAGCAGATTACATTTTTTTCATGAAAGCTTTGGGATCTCAAAATTGAAAAATTGGTTTCTATATCTTAGTGCTTAGGCGCGATACACACATATTTGTCAGCGTTTTTGTATGTATATTATTGATTTTTATAAGCAATTAATATTATGAAATAAATAAAATCATAAGTTTTACTTAATTTCGGGTTGCGGGAGAAATACCTCATAAACTATTAATATTCTTTTAAATAAACAGCAACAAAGTATAGTGCATATCTCAAAGTAGAGTATCAAACTCGCGTTAGTCTAAAAGTTAGTAATACCTGAAATAAAAGGTCTGGAAATTTAACGCTATTTTTCGACTTTTTTAAAAGTAACATTAAGAAACTAAACGAAAAAGGGATATAAATGTAATCGAAAATCACTCTTCCTAAGATATAAAAATAATATACAGTGTGAGATTTTAAGTGTTACAAGGCGATTTCTCGAAAATGGTTTGAGATTTTGGTGAGGTAATAGGTAAATAGGGATTAACTATATTTTTGACATTTATCCCCCCTATTTTAAGTAGTGGGGATAACTTTTGAATTTTAAATGGGATGATGTTGTTTCTAAATTCGAATTTACGTAAATAACTAAGTTTGTACCATAAGGAATGTTCCTGGCCACGGAATTATGTTCATTGGATCTAAAAGTACAGTAAGACTTCAGTTATGAATTCCCCATATTTAAAAATGGAAATCCTAATATTTTATATTCCTCTTTACCGACCCATCTGTTAAACGACCGCGGGCACTCATCATCGGAATTTTTAGTAAATATTAATGCTATAATATAGTATATACCAATACCCTTCATCATAGGCAGTAATATCCGACCCGACAATTCTTAAGAAATGTGTGCAATACGCTAACTACTTTATTTATTTTATTTATTTATTTATTTATTTAGTATACTACCCAGACAGTAACTTCCAATTACAGGGTAGCAACATACAAAAAACACAAATAACATTATTCAAATAATACACAATGAAATTCTAACCAAACTAAACCTAACATAATCTATACTAGCCTAACTAAGCAGTAGGTGATAAGATACAATGACTTATAAATAAAAAATATACAGTCCATCAACCAACAGTTAAATAAACTTTTTTCAGTTGTTGTATAGTACAGAGAAATATGTCAATATGATGCTTATATTTTTCATAATCATTGCACATGACATAGAGCGGTGAATACAATAATAAATTTGTTCGAAAAAAAGGTAAATAAAAAGAGGAATGATTAATGCAAGCCTGCAGGGATGGTACTCGAAACCTAAGTCAAGGCAATATTTCTGGACAGTCCAATTTACCGTTTAACATCTTATACAAGAACAAAACTGCAGCAAATTCTCTACGTTTCACTAAACTGGATATGTTAAATCTGCTTAACATAACATCATTCGGTAAGCCAATCTCCGGATAGGTACCATCCGACTTAAACCAAAGGTATTTAACAAAACGTCTCTGGATTCTTTCAATCGCGTTAGAATGAACTTCATAAGCAGGGTACCAAATAAGTGACCCATATTCCAGCTTACATCGCACGAATGCATTAAACAATACAATCAGAGTATTCACGTTAACAAAATCCTTAGAGTTTCGCAAGATAAAGCCCAAATTTCTGTAAGAGCTTAAAATTAGCTCATTGATGTGATTGACAAAAGATAACTTTGCATCAAAAGTAATACCCAGATCTTTAAATTGAGAACACCTTACCAAAACAGTCCGATTTATACTGTATGCAAAGTAAGTTGGGGTAGTTCTACGAGTAAATGATAAGGCAAAGCATTTGTTTATATTAAGGTGTAAATTGTTTGAATCGCACCACCGACCCAATAAGACAATATCTTCTTGAAGGTAAATGCAATCACTCAGCGAATCAACTTTACAAAATATTTTCAAGTCATCAGCATAAAGAAGTGAATGTGATTTAATATTATCTATGATGTCATTTATAAAAATATTAAAAAACAAGGGACCAAGGACTGAACCCTGTGGCACCCCAGGGGTGGCATGAATAAAGACAGACTCGAAACCACGATACTTTACCGAAAATTGCCTGTCAATTAGATATGAATTTAAAAAATTTATAAATAATTATTACTTAGCCCGCAATCAAACAACTTTCTGAGCAGAATACCATGGTCGAGCCTGTCAAACGCTTTAGAAAAGTCTGTGTAAATGACATCAACTTGACTTCCGCTATCTAAACTCTCCGAGGCAAACTGAGTTACCGTGGTCAAATTCGTAATAGTAGAGTGCCCTGGAAAAAAACTATGTTGTTCAGGAATAATTTTTAATTTGACATGACTAAAGATAATTTCATGCAATACAGTCTCAAAAACTTTAGAAAAATTGTTTAATATTACTACAGGTCTGTAATTTTCAACCATACATTTATCTCCCTTCTTAAATACTTAAATATTCTGGATTTTTTCAAGCTTTTTGGAAAGGATAAAGACTTTAAAGACAAATTAAAAAGATCAGTAAGTGGCTTAGCAAAAACCGCCGCACAGTCCCTAATGAAGAAAGCTGGAATACCATCAGGACCCGCCGTAGATTTTGGTTTCAACTTTTTTAGTGCCCGTGTGACATCTTCCTCCACCACTTCCGAAATAACTAGTGTAGGCGAATTATTTAAACCGTTATGATGACCTATCCGAAACGTAGATGAGTCCGCATAAGCCGAACGAAAGAACTCCGTAAATGCGTTGACGATAACTTGGGGGCTATTTAGATTTACGTTATTAAAATTCATATTATTTGTAATACTGGTAGAAATCTTTTTACCATGTAAAAAAGACCAGAATTTATTAGGATTGTGAGAAAAATCGAGTTCAGCTTTCTTTACATATTTTTTATAAGCCACATCAATAACAACTTTAACTTTCTTGCGCAAATTTTTAAACTCGATAAAATCATTTAAATTTCTGGATCGTCTATACTTATTCCAAAACTTACTTTTTTTATATTACGAATTATTGAAGCGTTATACCACTGAGGATACCTACTATTTTTTGGTCTTGTAATAGGAACATTATTTGCAATGATAGTGTTTAAAACTGAATAAAACCTACGGCAAGCATCATCAACAGAGCTTGAAGTACGCACAAAAGAAAAATCAGCATTCAGCATATCATTATATAAAGATGGAAAATTCGCCCTTCTAAAATTAAATTTTGGCACATTATTAACCTGAAACTTGTCATTCTGACGATTAATTGAAAGTGATATTTCTAAAGCAGGATGATGACTGTCCAAAGAAATCAACGTATTTTCCGCTCGATTGACACATATTAAACCCCTACTAAACACCAAATCAAGTCAACGGTCATGTTCGTTACGTACAAAATTATACTGTGCCAAACACATGAATTTACAAAAGTTTAATAAAACATCAATTTAATTATCGCGATAATTCACCTCACTTTTATTGAACCAATCAAAACGCTCATTTTCATAGCAACCACCTTGGTAACGGTCGTCTTACCCGATAAGACTACCGCTAGCTCGAAAAGACGCTTTCGAAAAGACGCTTGTAGCTTTTTTACTTAAATAAAAAATTAGTAACACCTCTAACTTGTATATTTACCTTTATCAGACGGCCTTCATTTTTATGTTCAGTAAATTATCCAATAAAATACACCTCTAGAGGCGGTTTCTTATCTTCATACCTTCGTTTTTCACTCGAAACTCGATTTTCCAAGAAAATTTTCACTCAATGTAATTTTTACTTATAATCAAAGATAAGACCCTCGAGCTAAAGCTCTCGGGATCATATTAGATTATAAGTAAAAATTACATTTCGTAAAAATTTGTCAGAAAATCAATTTCTTGTTAAAAACATCGGTATTACCGATAAGACGCCTCCTCTATCGGTATATTACTGTTGATAAGACTTATCATGTAAAAAATTTACGTATTTAGGGAGATTAAGATCTCCTAAAATGATTAACTCATCATTATTAGTGAAATAATTAGAATTTAGCATTTCTTCATCAAGCCTATCGTAGACTTGAGGACCCAGATTGGGAGGAATATACATAAGGATAATACAAACTGCACGATGCGCTATAGATAATCTAATGCCAACTACATCAACTCTTGGATCCGAAAAAGAAAAATCAATAGGGACAGCACTATAAGCTTTATTTAATGCCAACAGTACTCCACCACCTCTAGTAGTATCAGTCAATGCAAAATTACGATCAGACCTAAAAATGTTATATTCACAACTAAAAATTTCCGCATCGTATATACCAGGATCAAGCCAAGTTTCAGACAGAGCAATCAATTCAAATGAACATAAATAGGAAGCCTTGTATATTTCATGAGTTTTTGTTCTCAGTCCGCGTACATTCTGACAATATATTGAAAACACTGAAGGTGTCTTAGATGGCACAAAAGCTCTGCCTGGAGTGACAGCCTGCAAACTCGCACTATAATCTAGTTGCTATGCAGTAGACAACAGTGCATCCCTATATAAAGGGTTTTCCAATAAGAACGATATGATTTCAAAATGAAATAAAATTAAAATTATTTCAGATACAATAAAACTTTTTATATTATCTTAAAGTATAGTTGATAACATTTATGGTTTGAATAACACATCGTTTAAATGTCCTCCGCGACTTCGTGTACACGAGCAAATTCCACGAACCCAATTTTCGATGACTTTATGCAATAAATCAGGCGTGATCTGACGAATGCAGGGTTCAATGTTCAACCTTAATGCATCAAGTGTTTGTGGTCTGTTTGCATAAACCTTAGATTTCAAATAGCCCCAAAAGAAGTAATCTAAAGGAGTTAAATCACAGCTTCTTGGAGGCCACTGAACAGTAGCATTCCTTGAAATTATCCTTTCGTCAAACTTTTCTTGCAGTATATCGATAGTTTCATGAGCAGTGTGACATGTGGCACCGTCTTGCTGGAACCACATATCCTCCAAATCAAGTGCATCTATATTTGGCCACAAAAAATTTCTTAACATCTGTCGATATCGTTTACCATTCACTGTAACTGCATCTCCTGCCTCATTTTGGAAAAAAATGATCCGATGATGCCACCATACCATAAACCACACCATACAGTTACCTTTAGCGGATACAACGGCTTCTCATGAATCTGTTGTGGATTGTTTTCACACCAAAAACGGCAATTTTGCTTGTTAACGTATCCACTTAACCAAAAATGAGCTTCATCTGAAAAGATAATTTTTTTGGTAAATTAGGATCCCTTTCAAGTTGTTCTAAACTCCAAGCAGCAAATTCTCTGCGCCGACGATGGTCCAGTGGCTTAAGTTCTTGGGTAAAAACAATCTTATACAAGTGTAAATTTAAGTCTTCTTTCAAAATACGCCAAGTTGTCGTTTTTTTAATCCTTAACTCTTGAGCACGACGAGGAATCGATAAATTTGGATACACTACAACACTAGCTCTTACAGCAGCAATATTCTCAACAGTTCTTGCGTTTCGATGTCTTCTTGGTGTTTTTGCATCGTGAAGAGTAAAATTATTTTCAAATTTCTCAACGATGCGACGAATGGCAAGCAAAGAAGGACGATTATTTACACCAAAGTTTTCGCGAAGTGCGCGATAAGTGTTCACAAAAGATCGTCTATTTACCCCCGTGAAGTTAGCACCCCAATTCACGGCACCCTCGAAATTTTTTGGAGTTCTGAGTTCCTTTTGAATAGTTCTAGAGTTCTCAAGGGGGTGCAGCGAGAGTTCTGCATCTCTTACGCGTTTTTTTTTTTTTTTAAAGAAAGGGGGTGCTAAGTTCATGCCGCACCCCTTTTGGGTAGAAGCAGAGTTCTGGACCGTTTTTTGAATACATAATAAAGAGTTCTAGAGTTCCCTACGGTTCAAACAAATAGTTCCGTTGAAAATATTGTAACGCGACACGAAGAAAGGGACCTAAGCGTCAATGGTATGGCAATCCAATGACCGTTATTTCTCGCCAGCATCCCATCGTTCTGGGTGAAAAATACGTTTCTTTCAATAAATGCATGATAGTTCCATAGAGTACTGTGCTGTATAAGTATCTAATTAAACTTAGAAAAATTGAAAAAACTTTACGTTTTCCCGACTCTTTTTGCGCAAACGGTCGAATGACCGTTATTTCTCACCAGCACCCCATAGTTCTGGGTGAGAAATACGTTTCTTTCAATAAATGCATGATAGTTCCATAGAGTGCTGTTGCTGTAAAAGTGATTAAACTTAGAAAAATAGAAAAAACTTTACGTTTTCCCCAATCTTTTCGCGCAAACGGCGAATGACGGTTATTTCTCGCCAGCACCCCATAGTTCTGGGTGAGAAATACGTTTCTTTCAATAAATGCATGATAGTTCCCATAGAGTGCTGTACCGTAGAAGTGATTAAACTTAGAAAAATAGAAAAAACTTTACGTTTTCCCCAATCTTTTCGCGCAAACGGTCGAATGACCGTTATTTCTCGCCAGCACCCCATAGTTCTGGGTGAGAAATACGTTTCTTTCAATAAATGTATGATAGTTCCATAGAGTGCTGTGGTGGAAAAGTGATTAAACTTAGAAAAATAGAAAAAACTTTACGTTTTCCCCAATCTTTTCGCGCAAACGGCGAATGACGGTTATTTCTCGCCAGCACCCCATAGTTCTGGGTGAGAAATACGTTTCTTTCAATAAATGCATGATAGTTCCCATAGAGTGCTGTACCGTAGAAGTAATTAAACTTAGAAAAATAGAAAAAACTTTAAGTTTTCCCCAATCTTTTCGCGCAAACGGTCGAATGCCCGTTATTTCTCGCCAGCACCTTATAGTTCTAGGTGAGAAATACGTTTCATTCAATAAATGCATGATAGTTCCATGGAGTGCTGTGCTGTAAAAGGGATTAAAGGTAGAAAATTGAAAAACAATGCGTTTCCCCCCCCCCCCCCCCAATCTTTTCGCGCAAACGGTCGAATGACCGTTATTTCTCGCCAGCACCCCATAGTTCTGGGTGAGAAATACGTTTCTTTCAATAAATGCATGATAGTTCCATAGAGTGCTGTGCTGTAAAAGTGATTAAACTTAGAAAAATAGAAAAAACTTTCCGTTTTCCCCAATCTTTTCGCGCAAACGGCGAATGACGGTTATTTCTCGCCAGCACCCCATAGTTCTGGGTGAGAAATACGTTTCTTTCAATAAATGCATGATAGTTCCCATAGAGTGCTGTACCGTAGAAGTGATTAAACTTAGAAAAATAGAAAAAACTTTACGTTTTCCCCAATCTTTTTGCGCAAACGGTCGAATGCCCGTTATTTCTCGCCAGCACCTTATAGTTCTGGGTGAGAAATACGTTTCATTCAATAAATGCATATGATAGTTCCATAGAGTGCTGTGCTGTAAAAGGGATTAAAGGTAGAAAATTGAAAAAAAATGCGTTTCCCCCAATCTTTTCGCGCAAACGGTCGAATGACCGTTATTTCTCGCCAGCACCCCATAGTTCTGGGTGAGAAATACGTTTCTTTTAATAAATGCATGATAGTTCCATAGAGTGCTGTACTGTAGAAGTGATTAAACTTAGAAAAATAGAAAAACTTTACGTGTTCCCCCAATCTTTTCGCGCAAACGGTCGAATGACCGTTATTTCTCTATTTCTAATAGACTACCCTATCATTCAATTTGGATATACTGGTTTATTTAGAAACTTCTTATCTCTTGCATTTTCTTTATAAAATGTACCGATTTGAAATAAAATAATAAAATGTAAAACATTACATGTTGGGACGGGGAAATTTTTTAGAAAAAAAAATGTAGTTGGCCGCTGTCAATCACAGTTTTATTTTGTAGTAACTTTGTGACATTTTAAAAATAATTTTTAAAACTAACATATTATTAATGCATAAATCACATGATGCAATTATGCGATTTCTCAGGTCTTCGATATCTAGTACTGGGGTAGTGTAAACTAACTCTTTCAGATATCCCCAGATAAAATAATCCGAAGGATTCAAATCTGTGGATCAAGGCGGCCAAAGATGAGGCCCACCCATTCCTATTCAGCGGTTTTCATAATATGTAAGATATAAATGTGCATGCATGTAATACATGACTCTTCTAGCCCGCAGGGGTATATACAGGGTGTTCATTTAAAAACGTCCCACCACGGATTTATCGAAAACCACTGATTAAAAGAAAAAACGCCGAGACACGTCAAAAGATTTGCCAAAGGAGACAACTTTTTAACCAAAAAACTACTTCACCCCCTTTTACCCTCTGCCCTGGGGTTGCGCGAAAAGATTGGGGGAAACGCATTTTTTTTCAATTTTCTACCTTTAATCCCTTTTACAGCACAGCACTCTATGGAACTAGCATGCATTTATTGAAAGAAACGTATTTCTCACCCAGAACTATGGAGTGCTGGCGAGAAATAACCGTCATTCGCCGTTTGCGCGAAAAGATTGGGGAAAACGTAAAGTTTTTTCTATTTTTCTAAGTTTAGTCACTTTTACAGCACAGCACTCTATGGAACTATCATGCATTTATTGAAAGAAACGTATTTCTCACCCAGAACTATGGGGTGCTGGCGAGAAATAACGGTCATTCGACCGTTTGCGCGAAAAGATTGGGGGAAACGCATTTTTTTTCAATTTTCTACCTTTAATCCCTTTTACAGCACAGCACTCTATGGAACTATCATGCATTTATTGAATAAAACGTATTTCTCACCCAGAACTATAAGGTGCTGGCGAGAAATAACGGGCATTTGTCCGTTTGCGCGAAAAGATTGGGGAAAACGTAAAGTTTTTTCTATTTTTCTAAGTTTAATCACTTCTACGGTACAGCACTCTATGGGAACTATCATGCATTTATTGAAAGAAACGTATTTCTCACCCAGAACTATGGGGTGCTGGCGAGAAATAACCGTCATTCGCCGTTTGCGCGAAAAGATTGGGGAAAACGTAAAGTTTTTTCTATTTTTCTAAGTTTAATTAGATACTTATACAGCACAGTACTCTATGGAACTATCATGCATTTATTGAAAGAAACGTATTTTTCACCCAGAACGATGGGATGCTGGCGAGAAATAACGGTCATTGGATTGCCATACCATTGACGCTTAGGTCCCTTTCTTCGTGTCGCGTTACAATATTTTCAACGGAACTATTTGATTGAACCGTAGGGAACTCTAGAACTCTTTATTATGTATTCAAAACACGGTCCAGAACTCTGCTTCTACCCAAAAGGGGTGCGGCATAAACTTAGCACCCCCTTTCTTTAAAAAAAAAAACGCATAAGAGATGCAGAACTCTCGCTGCACCCCCTTGAGAACTCTAGAACTATTCAAAAGGAACTCAGAACTCCAAAAAATTTCGAGGGTGCCGTGAATTGGGGTGCTAACTTCACGAGAGTCGTCTATTTTCATAAAATTTTTGGATAATAATCAAACGTTCTTGAAGCGCGTATTTAGCCATAAAAAATTGTTATAGTTTACTGACAATAACTGACAACTGGTGACAGGTATAACTTTATTACCATGGTTACCATATCGTTTCAAAATCATATCGTTCTTATTGGCAAACCCTTTATATCCTATTTTTTCTTATAAATGGGACATTTCCTACAATCCCAAGCAGCATGTTCGATAATATTCGACTTTACCTTAGCATTAAGACAATTTATACATTTTAAATTATTTGACGTACATTCAGACATATTATGATCAAGAGGCAAATCCATTCAATTTGCTTTAAAGGCTGATAAATCGGTTGCTAACATTAGCTTTGTTTTGAATAGTTCTTGGGTGTTTTGGGACTAACGTGAATATTTGAAGATGGCGGGAAAGAGGAAATGTCTTTCTCTAAGCTAAAAAATTGAAATAATCGAGGAAAGTGAAAAACTGATTTAAGTACCAGGAAATTTGCTAAAAAATTTAAAGTGGGTAAAACCTAAGTGCCTACGTTACTAAAAAATAAAGCAGAAGTTAGAAATTCGCCGTTAGAAAGCCTGCGCAAGTTTGAGAGAGTTTTTTAATAATGTTAACAATTTTGACAAGTCTACCAATATTTCTGAATTGCTATTAAAATGTGAATCTGAATTTTATAAAACAACTATTGAGGTATTTATTAGATAGACGGAAGATTCTATGGTTTGTAAATTCACAACATTTTAGTTAATTACTCAAACTTAGGAACAACAAATTTATTTAAAAATAAAATAAATCAATTCTATAAATAACAAGTAATTTAAATTTTTCTTTAACAGAACGACTCTGTTGTGTTTTTTCTAATTTGTTGTTTCTAGGTGTGAGTAATTTATTAAAAAATAATTGAGCCATTAGCCGGCAATAATTACTTTTCTCTTCAGCCAACATCTCCTTTTTTAAGTTTTTGGGCTCCCTGTACATAAAAAAAAATTGTTAACGTAAATCTTATTAATTTAAGAAGCAAAAGCGTTTGGCAAAAACAATTTTTTTGAAAGTGAATTTTTTGGTCTATTACACGTATTGTAAAGTCAGTCCATCCGGGACATACTGTAAATCAGTGAACATATTTGAATTGATTTTTAATTAAATTGAGCAAACCGTAGGTTAATTAAATTAACTGACTGAAATTTAGACGGCTTAAAAATTAGCATATTATTAATACTTAAGATTATAGAAACGCCTTGCCCCATTATTACTATTAACAATAAAATCGTAACGCCGAGTCCATTAAACGTGTATCGTTGAAGAGCAACTTTCTCTACATTACGATTATGTTGCATATATGCATTTTTTTAATTTAGATGTGGTTTACGTGAAAATAATACCATGGTGGCACCCGATAAAAGGATGCGGGACTCAATTAACAATTTTCCCCGTTTATATCCTGGGTAATTAGTTATTAGAGAGTATGTAATGTTACTTTATATGCAGGGTGCAACTTAAGTTATGTCCGGGATGAAAAAAGAAAAGAAAAATTCGGTTCAAAAATAATAATTAAACCTCGAATTTAACAAGATAAATTTCTAAACTAACCCATGCCGCATATTTTCCACCACAGTCGGTTAAAGCCATTATTAATACAAGTACTGGAGTAAGTACTACGAGTAGTAAGTACTACACAAAGTACAAATAAAATCCGAAAAAAAGGAAAATTAAGAAACCCGAAAGACAGGGACAAGCCGAGAACCGGCGAAGTAGGCGAACACGCGAACGCCGAGAGATCTTAATTGGCAGGCCGTCGACGATTTTGTCTCAGTATTTCTCTCTTTTTACCTTCCTTAAAGCCCGTATGTTTGTTTCTGTCTTGATTTCAATGTATCTATACAATGTGTCCCAGAATATGTGGGCAATCTCCTGGATTCATAAAAGTAATTTGACAAGTTTCTATACATTTTTCTTCCCATCGCGGCGCCCCCTACGGAGATACGAGCCCATAAAGGCCGCCCCTGGAAATCGTTTGTTTTTAAATATCTTTTAATAATTTTTTTAATATGATGGTTACTAGGTAAGTCTCCTTTAAATGGGCATATGAAAAAAAATCATAGCAAGGAAAAAACGAATTTTATGAGATGGCAACCAATGCAAAAAACCATATTGAACAAAAATATTTTTTTTCGTAAAAAATTCAGTTTATCGATGTCGATCAATAAAAATTACTTTTATGTGTTCTATCTGAATCCGGGAGATTGCCCACATATTCTGGGACACCCTGTATAGTTTTCTACTGCCATATAAACCTATAAGTAGTAATTTGTCATTAGAGATTATGTAATGTTATTGCATATGCCCCATTCCACACAAAATTTACAACTAAAATTTTTTTTCCCACGAACAATTTTTTTTACGGTTCAGCAATCAAAAATATTTGACACGTATTTTTTTTATTTTAATGTGATGAACAGATTTTTCGAAAATTTTTTTTTGAAATTTCACGTTTGTAAAAAAACAACTTTTTTCCGATCGCTTATACAGCAATATCGAGAATAAAGATATAAAAATTTATCACATACATAAAATGTTCGCCTTTTTTTTAGCTTTCGAATGGAGTATAATAAAACTCAACTTTGTAATTTGTTAAACGACAAAAATTGAAAACTTATAAACAAATTTGGACATGACTTTTTTCCTTTTTCTTTATTGAAAAAATCAACTCACACCTTTTTTAAAATACTGTTAAAATTTTAGAGTGGAGAGTTGAATACTTACGAGACAAAAAAATTTTCAAGCACGGCTTGCACACGCGAAGCGCGCCGCAGCGCGACTCGCTCAGGCTCAGACTGGATTATAAAAGTTATCCAACCCTACGCGCTAAGTAAAAGATAATCTTGTACTTGAAACATAGTTATGTTACTATTGTATACTTTAAAAATAAAGAAGAGATTTTCTATTATTGTGAATTTAAGGTGGTCAAAATAAAATGACTTTGAAACTTCAAGTTAAAGTACAAGTACAAGAAAATGTTTTACTTAGCGCGTAGGAGTGGAGAACTTTTATAATCCAGTCTGAGTCCGAGCAAGCCGCATTGCGGCGCGCTTCGCGCGTGCAAGCCGTGCTTGAAGAATTTATTGTTTCGTAAGTATTCAACTCCCCACTCTAAAACTTTAACAGTAATTTAAAAAAGGTTTGAGTTGATTTTTTTCAATAAAAAAAAAGGAAAAAAGTCATGTCCAAATTTGAAAAAATTGCATTTGTTTATAAGTTTTCAATTTTTGTCATTTAACAAATTACAAATTTAAGTTTTATTATACTCCATTTGAAAGCTGAAAAAAGGGCGATGTGATAAATTTTTATATCTTTATTCGATATTGCTGTATAAGCGATCGGAAAAAGGTGCTCTTTTACAAACTTGAAATTTCAAGAATTTTTTTTTCGAAAGATCTGTGCATCACATTAAAATAAAAAAATACGTGCCAAATATTTTTAACTGCTGAACCGTAAAAAAAATTGTTTGTGGGAAAAAAATTTTGAGTTGCAAATTTTGTGTAGAATGCCCCATATACAGGATGAAACTTAATTTATGTCCGGGATTAAAAAGGAAAGAAAAATTTGGTTCATAAATTATTAAAAAATAAACGTTTGTAGCGGTGGTGAAAGGAGATCAATTTAGGTCAAAGAGCGTTGTTTGTCGTTACAGTTCAAAATAAAGCTAGCAGGTTCTCGTAATTTTCAATAGGTATTTGCGTAAACAATTTTCTACCTTACGCAATATGTCACAAAAATATTAATGCCATGATCAATCCAAAAACAATAATAAAAATGACTCATGGTAAATTCTTGAATTTTCCTTAGAGATTTTGCAATATATTTTTAATACATCCATATGATTAACTGCACATTGGAGAAAGGATGGCCAGTGAAGTTTTTAATGGGTACTAAGAATCGAGTTATTATTGTTAGTGGTGTGTTACTATTGCGAAAATTTATGTCTAACACTCAACAAGAGGAAGTGGTATCAATTTATCTATAAGATCTACAAAATTTTATTGATGTAGAATATAGAAATAACCAAAAATCCAAAAGTGTGTATTAAGTAATTATGAAACCCAAGATATTCGTAACGCCAAAATTTTTATTATGACATTCTTAAGAAGACATCATGATTAGATTATTGATAAATTTTAGTGTGCAACTTAAGTGTGTGGCATTTAAATTATCATAATTTTAAAATCGCTTTTAAGACGTCAATATCAATCGATTAAAATCGAATTTAAAGTATGGCTAATACTAATCCATTTAATTAATTTTAAATACCCAAGAGAAAGTTGAGAAAGAGGACTTACATTTTCAATCTGTCGTCAGAACAATAAATGTTGGTTTTTTTTAAATCGAACATAAATATTAAACCTTAATACATTAGTGGATTCTTGTGATGAGCCCGGAGCATTTCGTTTATTTACGAATGGTAGTTCCCACTGATAGATATTTTAAACGACATGATAGTGAATGGCAGAAACGTAGGAATCAGAGAAAACTTATGTTGGCACTAGTAGCAGTAAAGTTAAACGGAAAACTCACAGGCGAATGTCAGATCCTGCGAGGCGTTAGGCAGGGTTGCATACTGTTTCCATTGCTTTTTAAAATGGGCTATTCAAGAACAGAGGATGGGAATTAAAATGAATTGAGAATATACAGGGTGCCCAAGATAAGGAGGGCCTCTATGGGGATCTCGGTTATGGTAAGAGCTACAACTTTGATTAAATGGGGAAAAAGTTGCGCAATCAGAGGACTAATAATATGGCATAAAAAAAGTTTTAGTAATATTTGTAAGTTTTGAGATATTAAATAAAAACTGATATTTTGGATTTTTGATTTTATTTTTCTTTGGCGTTATTATTAAAGTTAGAGCAAAACTGACAAAACTCTCTCACAGCAACTTGTTATGAACTTAAAGATTACATCGCAATTTTTTTTATACGACGTTTCGTTTCCAAGCAAACACCATCAACTTCATTTTTTCTAATACGGCCCTGATTTCTTATTGTCAAATTTTGAGAGCATTTTTTATTCTTAATTCAATGATGTACCAGACAATGTTGTTTAATTACGTTTCGAGCCTTTTTAACCATCTTTATGAAATTTTCAGGGTCCGGACCTGGATCCTAGAGTGTTGCATATGCTTTTTCAGCTTTTTTAATTAAAAAAATGAAAATGATGGATGTAGAAGGTAACAACGTAATCTTTTTAGTTTCATTATGAATTTAAAAAAAAATAATAAAATTACATAATAGATTTTTAATTATTTATTTAACATTGTAAAATACTGATTCCGAACCCATAATAATTAAACTTTAATTAATTGAAATAAAACTAACATTAACTCATTAAAAATTAATTTTCCAAAAGGTGTTCAAAGTGATTTCCGTCGTTCTCCAAACATAAATAGGATCTTAAAACTGTATTATTTAGGACATTGGTTAACATTTGTGGCGTTACGCTGTGAAAGGCTGCAAGCACTAGTTGTCTAAGCTCTTCTTCTGTTTCAAAATTCTGCTTATAAACACAATTCTCGATATATCCCCAAAGGAAAAAATCAAGCGGGGTTAAATCTGGGGAACGCGCCGGCCAGGGTGTTACAGAATAAGTGCTGATACTTTTTTCTGGAAATCTTGCTGAAATGTACTCTCTAACTACCCTTGAATTATGTGCAGGTGTACCATCCTGCTGGAACCAAGTGTCGCGTTGTTCTGCCAGTCATTTTGGAGTAAATTCAGGTAATGCTCAGATGTTAAATTATGTTGATAGAAAAAAGGTCCTATTATTCTTGTTCCCAAAATTCCAGCCCACATATTAAATCCGAAACGGTATTGGTGTCTTGATTCTTTGAATACACGTGGATTTTCCTTAGACCAGTAATGTAGGTACCTACATTTTTTCTGTTAAAGATCCCGTTTCGATTTACCATGCTTTCATCAGACCAAATTATCTGGTAAGGAAAATTTATGTTTTCGTGGCATTTTCTGGTGTACCATTCGCAGAATGATCGACGTCTTTCTGCATCACCTGGCCTCAGTCCTTGACAAATTCTGTATTTATATGGGTGAAATTTTTGTTTGTTTAAAATAAATTGAGCAGTTGATTTCGCTACGCCTACATTTTCATCAATTTCTCTAGTTGATACTCCAGGGTTTTCAGTAACAGCTAATAATACGCTGAAAACCTTTTCCCGGTTACTATTTTTTTTTCGGGAGAGCATGGGTTTTTTAAATGCACCGTGTTCTTTAAGGTTAGTTACTAACTTACTGTAAGTCCGTTTAGCTGGTTGTCTCCTTTCCGGATATTTGTCCAAATACATCCGCTCCGCTACATTACAATTTTCTCCGCTTAAAATAAAACATGATAACATATCAAATTTTTCTTCATTTGAATAATAACCTGCCATATTTAGTTCAACTGAAGTAATGCCAAATTGTCTGACACCATACCTACTCATTTTTTTTTCCAATGCCTACTTCGCTAATTTGGGAAAAGAACAATACTTAGTTTGCAACAGCGTAGATTTGTGTTGTTTCAAAAAGAAAATAAACCCAGGAAGTTTTTATTTTTTTTTAAACAGTATCGTAAGGTTTAATTAAAAAAGCTGAAAAAGCATATGCAACACTCTAGGATCCAGGTCCGGACCCTGAAAATTTCATAAAGATGGTTAAAAAGGCTCGAAACGTAATTAAACAACATTGTCTGGTACATCATTGAATTAAGAATAAAAAATGCTCTCAAAATTTGACAATAAGAAATCAGGGCCGTATTAGAAAAAATGAAGTTGATGGTGTTTGCTTGGAAACGAAACGTCGTATAAAAAAAATTGCGATGTAATCTTTAAGTTCATAACAAGTTGCTGTGAGAGAGTTTTGTCAGTTTTGCTCTAACTTTAATAATAACGCCAAAGAAAAATAAAATCAAAAATCCAAAATATCAGTTTTTATTTAATATCTCAAAACTTACAAATATTACTAAAACTTTTTTTATGCCATATTATTAGTCCTCTGATTGCGCAACTTTTTCCCCATTTAATCAAAGTTGTAGCTCTTACCATAACCGAGATCCCCATAGAGGCCCTCCTTATCTTGGGCACCCTGTATTACCATAAAATCTCTCAATAGCGACCACCCTCGGGGAACCAAATGTTGGTCGGTTAACAGGGGTGGTCGGTTAGTAGAGAAAAATTAAAACAACTGTTCTGCATTTTACAGTGTTTAATAGGTATCTGATTCTACATATACAGGGTTATGATAAAGAAACGGATCAGCCTTTAATATGGAAAACCGCCCACTTAATCAAAAATCGCTCGGACCAGCCAAATTTATTTTTTTGGAATGCATTTCTTTTTGAAAAAAGATATTTTACAGGGTAGATCATAAAAGTGCTACATGTGTCATTGTGTAATTTTTTTAATGAAACATATTGTATATTTTTACATTTTTGTATTCTACAATCAATTCTAGACATTTTTCATTAATCATGCCCTATACTTATCTTCAGCCGTTTAAGAAATATTAACAATTTTAAATTTTTTAACAATTTTAAAACAAAATAAACAAACAACAAAGAATGAAAAGAAACTATTTTATAAGATATTGGAAATGTCCTCCATCAACTGTTCTGCAGTAGATCAATCGATGTCGAAATTCCTGTTGTACATTTAGTACTACTTGTGGAGATATTTCTCTTATTACTCGTCGAATAGAGTGTATCTACCGAGATGGGTTTAAATTTATAAACTAAATTTTTGACGTAGCCCCATAAAAAAAAGTCCAGTGGATTAAGATCAGGCGATCTGGGTGGCCACTTTATTGACCCCCGTCTACCTATCCACCGCCCCGGAAAAATTGTATTTAAGTACTCCCTTACATGAACAGCATAATGCGGGGGAGCACCATCCTGTTGAAACCATAAGGTTAAACTTGGTAAATCAGGATCATTATCATCTGGAAACAGAGTGGCAAGAGCTGGAACCAGATCATCTTGGAAGGAAACTCAGATATCTTGGAAGGAAACTCAGATATCTTTCTCCAGTGAGACTCTCATCAAAGAAAAATGGTCCAATTATCCTATTTTCAACAATGCCCGCCCAAACATAAGCGTTTTTATTATACTGGGTGTGATTTTCTATGAACCAGTGAGGATTTTCTTGTGCCCAGTATCTGTAGTTTTGTCTATTAACCTGACCATTTAAACAAAACGTAGCTTCATCTGAAAAACAAACTCTTTGAACAAATCTTGCGTTATTATCTATTAGCTCAATCATTATTTCACAAAATTGGTCTCGCCTATCAGGATCATCGTCCAATAACTCTTGTACAAATAGTGTTTTGTATGGATGAAACTTCTCTTTTTGTAAAAATTTAGATTCGGTGGTTTGGTGAATATCGTAGTCCCGTCCAAGTTGTGTGCTTGAGCTATGAGAATCTTCCTGTGGTGATAATAATATGTTTATTTTTTTCTCCTCGGGTATACCAGGACGACCACTTTTAACACTATCTTTATTAGTACGGGAAATTCTCCACTTTCTTGCTACCTTAGACACCTTGTTGATTGACCAATAGGCGGGCGATTTGGGTATTTTTCATTAAACATATCACACACTTCCCTATGACTTCTACTTTTATCTCCACAACCCAACATAATCAAAATTTCAATGCGCTCATCTTCAGCGAGGCGCATTTTGATGAAATATCAGCAGAGCAAAATTCAAATAACATTCACTGTCATTTTTTAACGTCTCAAACTTAAATAAGAAATTGTCATAGTCAAAAGATTGTCACTTAGGTTCATAACGTTGCTATGTCGAGAAACATACCGATGGTGTATACCAGCATTAAAGTGTTAATGTTTCGTAAACGGCTGAAGATAAGTATAGGACATGATTAATGAAAAATGTCTAGAATTGATTGTAGAATATAAAAATGTAAAAATATACAATATGATTTATTAAAAAAATTAAAGTTGACACATGATCTACGTAGGTACCTACATCTTTTTTCAAAAAAAAAAATGCATTTCAAAACAATAAATTTGACGGGTCCAAGCGATTTTTGATTAATCCATATAAAAGACTGATCCGTTTCTTTATCATAACCCTGTATGTAAATAATTCTAAATATTTTTGTTTAAATTAATCCGAACTAAAATTAAATGAGATGAAGCCAATTTACCAATATGTATATACTAACATATACCGGGTGTTGCATCGTCGAGCGGGACATAGGAAATCACATGTAATTTTAAATGGGGTCAATTATTGGCTTCCCTAATTATTTTAGAGAAAAATTCTATTTAGGTTTATTAAAGAGCACTAAAACCCACATTCAAAAGAATAACTTTAGATATTTTTGATAAGCCCGTTTACGGGTTATTGCCGATTTCTTTTTAACTATTTCTCCTTTTTATGGCCCCGTATTTGCGGGCACCAGTCAAGGTAAAAGATGACTGTCAAATAAAGTTGTCATTTTGAAATGTGTGCTTTATTGTTATAAAAACTCGTACATCGAAAATATTAAAGGTGTATTTATGAGTACAAATTAATCTGAATAAAACTAAAATAAAGTATCCAATTACAAGGTTAATTATGACATTTTACATGTTTCAATATTTTACTAATTAATAGGTAATTAATAATTCTTGCATCTCTTCTTTGTTCCTGCCTTTCTTCACATCTGCAGTTATTTATTACAGTGCCTTTTGTCTCAAATTTTGATAGTCCTTTCGACTGTAGATTTTGCAGGTATCGGTCTATTCGGATACAGAGCAGCAAACATGTCTGACACATTTTGATAACTATTTCCTTGATAATACCATTTAATCATCAATATTTTTTCTTCAGAAGTGTAATTCATGGCTAATATTTTCGATGTACGAGGTTTATCACAGGAAATATTTAGAAAAGGTTTTGTTAAATTCCAATTGCTTCACTTTATTACTATTTTAAAACCTGTAAAACTAAGTCAGTGCATAAAATGCTTTTTTGCGCCGCACTGCACTGACACTAACTAGAATTAGCAATCACAAAATGGCGTTTACTATGCGTTATATGCCCCCTCTCTCAAAGCTTAAAGGCGTAAGTGGGGGAACCAAACGATTTATAGGTGCTTTGTAAAAACAAAAAGGTTTTAACTTAGCTTACTAAAGCTACCAAAAACTATTAGGTTTCAAGGTGCCTTTACCAATTATCGTCCAAAGTAAATAGTATTTATTATAACATATATTAAGGGTAAGACTACTTAAGAATTACTCGTTTTATTGCTTGATCGTAAGGAGTACTTAAAAACCATATTTTAAAACTCCCATAAAACTCAAAGATTCATGGATGTCTACCACAAAACTTAAAAGATTTAAAATCCTCTAGAAACCTTAATGAGTTTATTGTGGTTTTGATTAATGCAGCAATTAAGTGGTTATATAACCAATAGATCTCAAAGAGCAAAAATATTTAACGACTTGCTTTAAAGATTACTTGAAGGCCTTTTTTTAAGTACATATTATCTGCAGATAAATTGGTATGCACAAAAGAAATAATAAAACCCACTTCGGTTTTTTTACCTTCTTAAACCTGTGATAAAACCCTATAAAAACTTGTTGGCATTTAAATTGTTACTTAGGCCAACAAGGGTCCCAATGACTAATAGAAGTTAAAGACTATGCCTGACTTGAAAGAAAGAGAGAGATCCAGAAGGAAGTACTATCGGACATAAGTATTGCAACAAATTGAAAAATCAAAAATTTGCATAATATTTAGCGGACCAACGAGGGCCTGTTGTAAAAATCACAACAACATTGTTTTTCGAGTTGGCCGTGATCATATCTGACATAACAAAACATTATTCCATCAACAATTACGATTTTATAATTTGGCGTTCAGTAATTTGGTGTTTTTTAAACGACGAAAGTATTGCAACAAACATATTTTATTGCATTTGTGTAGTGGTTTTGGGAGTAAATCCTAGCTTGCAACTTAAATTTGTTAACGCTAGTTCAAAGAAGTATTTTTGGAAATGGGAAAAAGAGTTGCTGTGTCCAAAGATTTAAGATCACGAATTCTAAGAGCTTTTCAAGATGGAGAAAAACAAGCTGCTATTGCTGGAAGGTTTTTATTAATTCCCAGTAGAGTTTCACGGATAATCTCATATTTTAATGAAAGACATCATTTAGATACTATTGCCAAGTCAGGTAGGCCAAGAAAAACACATGTGCGCACAAATAGGTTAATACAACGCATTTCTGAAAACGATCCATGGAAGTCTGGTCCTCAAATCAAAGCCGAAGTACCTGATATAAACATTTCCTACAGAACGATTCAAAGAAGGTTAGTGCAGGCAAAGTTATATAGTAGGAGACCAGCAAAAAAACCATTAATTTCTGCCAGAAATAAAGCTGCTAGGCTTGCATTTGCACGAAGGCATATCGACTGGACTGCCGCTGACTGGAAAAAGGTTCTTTTTAGTGATGAAACACGCTATAATATTTTTAATTCTAATGGCATGAGACGAGTTAGAAGACCTGTAAACCAGCGTTTCAATCACAAGTATGTAACGCCTACAATAAACCATGGCAAAGGTAGTGTTGTTTTGTGGGCTTGCTTTTCGTCTGGGGGGATTGGTCCTTTACACTTTATCGATGGGATAATGGACAGGTTCATGTACAGAAACATTATGGAAAACGTTATGCTTCCTTTCGCAGAATGGGAAATGCCCTTACGGTTCATTTTTCAGTATGATAATGATCCGAAACACACGTCAAATCATGTGCAAGAGTGGTTCAGAGAGAACAATATTAGAGTTTTAGACTGGCCTGCGCAATCTCCCGACTTGAACCAGATAGAAAACCTATGGGAAGAGGTAGAACGACGAATACGAACCGAATTATTTCCCAATAAACAAGCACTGATGAATAAAATTTCAGAGGTTTGGAGAAACTTGCCACTTTCTGTCTTAGAAAATTTAATCAACTCCATGCCGAGAAGATGTGCCAAGGTTATAGCTAACAATGGATATGCTATTGGTTATTAAACTTGTGTATATTTTTAAATGTTATTCTTGTTATTTTAGCGTGTTTAAATTGTTCGTTCTTTGTTTATTTAATCAGTTAACCTTAATAATAAAAAATACTGCAATACTTTTGTCGCCACTATTTCTTAATAAATTACTCTGAGAATTATTTACTGCATATGTGGTTTTAAATCCCACTTCAAAGAAGTTTTTGTTTCATTATCACAGTCTCAACTATTAAGAAAACGACACTAAAGTTTAAAGAAATATGAAAATTTTGTATTAGTTACAATTTAAATTTGTTGCAATACTTATGTCCGATAGTGTATATGTATTAATAGATATATGTATGTATGTATTTAATATAACGTATTCATTTAGTTACTATATCAATAAATTAATAATTATTATACAGGGTGTTTCAGAAGTACGGTACGTAACTTAAGGGGGTGATTCTCTATAATATTCTAAGAGAAAAAGTTCATATGAACATGTGTCTGGAGTTGCCCCTTATTTGATATACAGAATGTTACAGTTTTTTAAAAAATATCGGTGCGCTTTATCAGAATGTGGCCATTTTCAACATTTGCTTTGATTAACTATTGCATTTTTCTTTGTATCATTATTTAAAAAAATAATTTTATTTTTAATTTAAATGTTTTATAATTAACTTTGGAATACATAGGTATTTTTTGTAGGTACATGCAATAAAGTGGTTTTTATTTTTTCTTTCAAAAACGAAGCAAGATACGAAAACAATTTAAGGAACAAAAAAGTTGTAGTAGTAGTCGGTAAATTCGAAAAATATATCAAAATTAGGAAAAATTCAGTGGCGTACATTTTTTGTCAATAATATTAGTTAAGGTACTCCCCAGGTTACAGGGTTCATCTGAACTAACCTGAACTTTTTCTCTTAGAATATCATAAGAAACGAAAAAATCGAAAAGGAATTTCAATTAATCCATACCGTACGAGGGGGGGGGGAATTCCCGCACACGGGGGCCAGCTGCCCTAGGAACGGCTCTGACCATGTATAAATAAATAAATACAGTTTGCATTGTTTTTCGAAAAATCCTTCTGGAATTAAAAAACATTACCAAGCGAATAAAGTCACAAGCAAGCAAGCAATTTCTTCTAATAACGTATAAAAAAAAATATCATTCAGCAAACCGGGCATAAATAATACAATAATAATTCCATTAAAATAATTCTTCCGCCATTAAAAAAACGTCTTCACAATGCTACAAGCAAAGTGGGTCAACGGCCTACTTTGCCCTACTCAATGCCGGCTCCGGGTTCCACCATCACGCGGCTGACTCTTCCGGTTTGAAGCCGCCATTGGCTCGCAGGATCGACATGCCGCAGGAGGACGTCGAGAATTCGTTGCAGAAATACTCTCACTTCTTTATTTCTATGTTGCACTTTGGACGGGTTAACGGAATATGAAAATTGCAAGCACTATGAGTCATTTCGAACTGGTAAGGGAATTAGAAATCGTATTTATAAGCGGCTTAGAGAAGAGTTGCCTCGTCTGGAGCTGCTTGTCTCATTCATCATGTAGATTAATAGGCTATATTATACAGTGTGTACATAAAGTAGGGAACAAATTCATTTTTTAATAATCTAAAAACATTTCGTAAAAATTCTCGGACACGTATATAATAATTTTTAATTGCGTATATTTTGACATATAAATTTATTATGCAGGGTAACTCATGTAGTAGATATGACATTATCGACGTTTTTTTTTTAAATGGAAACCCCTATATTTTAGTTCAGATCTGTAATCTCCAAAAACAGGTGATTTCGAAAACATAACACACTTAGGGCCTAAAATTGATAGTTTCGTAGCTACAGGGTAAAACAAATAATTTTATTTAAGATGCATTCTCTTAAAAGTAGGCTTATTTGCTGTTATGCTTTTTTTTTCAAGTAGGCTTATTTGCTGTTATGTAACTATGGTATTTAGATAATGACATTATGCTCACATTATATTGAATTTTTCTAGTAAGTTTAGTGGAAGTAATAAAATTAATTTCAATATTTAGTAACTATGCGTTTATCTCCCACACAAAGAAAAGAAATTCTTATTATGATTGGATACGGTGATAGGATTCGTACCCAATAAGAAGTTTGCATTTTGTTCAACGCTAAGTACTTAGAAAGACCAATCACCAGATTAACTGTGAGTAAACTTGAAACAAAATTTCGAGAAACGGGTTCTGTGGAAGATCTTCTCAGGAAAGGCCGTCCAGCTATTCCGGATGATAAAAAATTAAATATTTTATTGGCTATATAAGAAGATTTCCATAACAGCATCCGCCAGATTGGCATAGATCATGAGGCGGCTGCTATGACCGTTCATAACCTATTAACGGTAGAAAAATGGCACCCGTTTAAAATCCGACTGGTTCATGAGTTGAATGAAAATGATCCAGATCGTAGGATGGAGTTTTGTCAAATATTAATGGGAAGATGTAACGCAGATCCTTTGTTTTCTAAAAATATCCTATTTTCGAATAAATCTCCTTTTAAACTAAATGGTGAAGTAACTGTAGGAAAACTCTAGATATTGGGCACAAGAAAATCCCAGGTGAATGCGTGAGCATCATACTCAATATCCTCAAAAAATTAGTGTTTGGGCGGGTATAGTGAAAAATAAAATTATTTGGCCATATTTTTTTGATAACAATGTAAACGGGCCAAATTACCTTCAGTTTCTTCAAGACTTTCTTATCCCTACACTAGTCTAAATGAAAATTTGTGGTACCAACAAGACGGCGCACTTCCACATTATGCAGCAGTAGTGCGCCATTATGTCAAACAAGTTTTTCCGAACAGGTGGATTGGAAGACGTGGGCCTATTGAATAGCCGCCTAGGTCTCCAGACCTGACACCACTGGACTTCTTCTTGTGCGGTCACCTGAAAAATGTTGTTTATAAAATAAGCCTGCCAATAATGATGATTTAAAAAATCTAATACCAATAGAATGCAGGAATATTTTAGAAGAAACCATAATAAAAGTCCAACAAGAGCTTATTAATCGCTTGGAGTACTGTGAGGCACAAGAAAGGGGACAATTTCAACACTTAATTAAATAGCTTATTTTATATAGGTATTTAATTTTTTTTAAATTAAAAATACCTTTAAAAAGATATTTTTTTTTACCCTGTAGCTACGAAACCATCAATTTTAGGCCCTAAGTGTGTTATGTTTTTGAAATCAGCTGTTCTTGGAGATTACAGATCTGAACTAAAATATAGGAGTTTCCATTTAAAAAAATAATCGATAATGTCATATCTACTACATGAGTTACCCTGTATAATAAATTTATATATATGTCAAAATAAGCGCAATTAAAAATTATTATATAAGTGTCCTAGAATTTTTACGAAATGTTTTTAGATTATTAAATAATGAATTTGTTTCTTACTTTATGTACACACTGTATACTACAGAAAATTATCAATTCCATTTCGTTAATCGATTAGTTTATTGGGCGTCAAGTCATCTATTCCAGTTCTTTGCACATTATCTAGAAACAAATAAATTAGGTGCTCCACCAGAAGTAAAATCTTTAGTGTTCCGATTTTAATCTGGTCCACAGCTCCTCTTCAAGAAATATCATAAACGTTTGTTGCAATTTAATTTACATCACCACATAAAAAAAAATACCTCGTAACTTGTAGATTCTCTACTTTCAATACAGTCCATATCCACCCCCATCCATATAATTACCTAAACTTACAAAAGGGATATATGCCCTACGTTGTCTGGGGGACTGTGTCTCTTGATATACCCTAAAAACCGCATATTTCGGTCAGTTCCACCCATAGATGTCGTATGCTACCTTGGCGTGGGGTCATGCCCCCAAGATGAAAAGGGTATTTGGTCTGCAGCAAAGGGCTGTAAGGATTCTGGCCGGGCTGCGATATGGGGACGATTGTGTCATTACTTTTAAGAACCTGCTAGGGGGCGATGTCCGGCGATGTGGTAGACAAAAAGGGAAATGGAAGAAATACGGTCTTATTATGCCATAGTAGGAAACAGCGCACCAAACATTCACTTTTTTTAAATATTGATGTCGGGTTGGGATTCATAGGATTAACATCGCCCCAATAGCGAACATATTGCGATTCCACAGTTCCATTCGTCGAAAACGTGGACTCATCCGAGAACATTATAAGTTTATGGAATCCCCTGCTACCACCTAAAATCTTACTCCCTACCCACAACCAAAAATTCAATCTTTTGCTTCTGGATTTGTAGGGACGTATTTTATTTTGGTTTAAAATTTCTTGGATAGCACTTTTTTGAACCAGCTGTAGTTACGTAGCTCGTTTCCTCAAGGACATTGTGAGGTTTTCTCTAACAGACTGCAGTATGGGTAGAGTCGCTGCATCATCTTATCTACCACATCGCCGGACATACTGTATAACTAGGGATGCACAAGATTTAAAATACATCGAAAATCGATGCATCAGATTTCTATTCATCGACCATTACTCACCGATGTTGAAAAAACATCGACTGAAAAGCACCGATATATACATCGAATTTATCGATGTATTTTTTATTGCAAAATATGTATTTATGTTTTTAACTGTGGAGCAAAAAATTTCAATTTTGCGTTTGCTTAATGTTGGTGTTCATGGCAACATGCAATATCAATAATATCAATAATAACAACTATACACAGATCGCGTCATCCGTATCTTAGGTGTTTAATAAAGTGGCCATCGAAATTATTGCTTGTGGCACTAGCTTCTATCTTCCTTCTAAGCTCGTTGTGCATTTTGCAGAAAGGGATAGAATTTAGTTGTTACGTTTCTCTTACTCTTTATGATCATCTTCAAATTCGCCATGCACCTTCCACTCCTCTATCTGGTATTTCGTATGACATTTTCCAAGTAAAGAACAAAGAACTGATATCCCAGAGGTGTTTCACGTTTGCAGCAGTAGCATCAAATATTTTTTTAAAGGTGTATAAAAAAATAAACACTGTTTAAAATAAAAATGTAATTTTTATTGGTTTATCAATTTTTTTAAGAAGTCGATGTATTTTCAAAAATATCGATATTTTCATACATTGACCTAGCCTTCCATCAATGTCATAAAGCATCGAGTCAATATCCATTTCTATACATACAGTGAGGACCTAAAGTCAGTCCCCCCCCCCCCCCCCTCTAACTTCTAAACCGTTCGGTATATTTTAATGAAATTTTGAACGATAATATTTAAGTAAGTCTTGCATTTTTTGACATACCAATGACAGCTTTAAATGTCAAAATGACAGCTGGGTCCGCTTTTGGAATATTTTTTTAAATGGAAAGGGGGTTCCAATGACACCTCATTTTGAAGGTCTTTTAATGCTTAAAACATTCTCCAATTTAAAAAACATTTAAAGTCTGTGCGTTTTAAGAAGTCCGATATCGGATTAAATCACCAAGGGATGTTATCGCTTTTAAAACAGTAAGTCGGTTAAGTTACAATATCTTCGCACCTTCGCTATACTTGATCACACCGAACATCCCACTGGTTTACTGTATTCTATTACTGAGCGAAAAAAAGAAAGGTTTTAGTGAAAGTAAAGGTTAAAATATTTTTTTTATTTTATGTTTAATTAATATTTCTGGGCTGGATTAATCATGCCAAGAGTTTTTTTTTCGAAAGAATTAAAGCAGAGAGTAGTGAATGCACACTTGGAAGGTACAACACAAGCCACAATTTCAAGACGGTTTGTTTTACCAAGATACAGCGTATCCAAAATAATTTCAAGTTACATTTAAAGGGGACATTTAGAGAATCTACCGAAATCGGGAAGGCCGAGAAAAACAACAATTTGAACAGACAGACGCATTAAAAGAATTTCTCAAAACGATCCTTGGATGTCTGCACGTAGATTTATTGCTGAAATTCCCTAAATTGTGGTTAGTCTACGGACAGTTCAAAGAAGGTTGGTAGATGCAAAATTATTTAGTAGACACCCAGCTAAAAAGCCCCTTATTTCGGCAAGAAATAGAGTGGCTAGGCTTGAATTTGCACGTCGACATTTACATTGGACAGTAGACGAGTGAAAAAAGTTTTATTTAGCGATGAAAACGCGTTATAAAATTTTCAATTCTGATGAAATGAAGCATGTAGGACGGCCAATTAACACAAGGTTTAATCCCAAATACGTTACACCGACAGTTAAATATGGACAAGGCAGTGTTTTTCTATGGGGTTGTTTCTCATGAAATGGGGTGGGTCCTTTAAACTTCATTAATGACACCATGGATTGATTTGTCTATAGATATATAATGCAAAATGTAATGTTGCCTTATGCAGAGTGGGAAATGCCGTTGCGTTTTATTTTCCAACAGGATAACAATCCAAAACACTCTTCAAAAATCGTTCAAGAGTGGTTTCAAGAAAATAACGTTCGGGTCTTGCAGAGGCCGGCACAATCCCCAGACCTTAACCCCATTAAAAATATATGGAAAGAAGGTGAACGTGGAATTCGTACACAATTATTTCCAAATAAACAATCATTGGCAAATAAAATCAATAAGGTTTGGACAAATCTTCCCGAAAATACTGTTCAAAAATTGATTGCCTCAATGCCGCGACGTTGTCGGCAAGTAATAAAGAATAATGGACATTCTATTAACTACTAACATAATACTTCTAGCTATTGTATTGATTAATGTGTTTAATGTTTTTCTATCGTAGAATGTAAAATAAAATACTGTTGACACAATTTGTTGCTTTACTTTTGTCGCACTTCATTTCGTCGATTTTTATAATTGTAAATATTTCTCTACCTTCATTTTGTTTAAAGTGTACCAAAATATTCTAAAATATTACTAATATTGTGGGGATAATATTTCATTAAAATTAGCTGGGGATCACAATCATATCATTAATTTTTTAAATTTAAAGAAATAAAAGCACTTTGTTGCTCTACTTTTGTCCAATAGTGTAGTTGAGTTTAATTTTTGGAACTCATCAACACTTTTATTAATGTGTAATTAACTTGCGTTGGGTTACATTCTTGGTGAAACCGTATATTATCCATTATGGGTAAAATTAAAATTGCTTGTTATGTTTCACTATTTATTATAAATATATAATAAATAGTGAAATAAATAAAATAAATAAAATATATAATAAATAGTGAAACATAACGAGCAATTTTAATTTTACCCATAATGGACTTTTATTAATAATTCTTCTATATGGCTCACTGTTTACTAAGGTAGATTATAGATTTAATTGAGTCAACCCAACAACCTTCTTGTCACTGAGACTTGTATAGCGCTATCTCCACAACCTGCACGAATATAGACCAACATCAACCTGTAAAAGTGTATCTTTTTAGACGTAATAATGCCACTGTGTGTACTTCCGGGACTAACGCAGATACTTTAGCCCCGCCAAACGGGTACTAAAGTGGGTCATTTAATACCTAGGGACTAAAGTGCATTCTAGCAACATACAGGGTGCCACTTAATGATAGGCCATAATTTCAAAGGCGCATTCCTGAAACAAATTCAAGTAGAATAGTTTATATAAACATGTGTCCCAAAAACTGTGGTTTTCAAGATAAAAAAAATCGTTTTTTTTATTAATATCTCAAAGATTGTGCCGATTTTGGTGAAATTTGGCAGTGTTGTTTGTTGTGATAAGAAACTAAGTTAGCACCGACTAAATGATACCTATTAATTCCAGTGACGTCCCGGGAGCCACTCTCACGAATTATATTGTTTTCGGGTTAAGCAGCTAAAAGTAAAACTTCTTTGTCTATATTTTTTCGTATCTTACTTCGTTATCGGGAAAAAACATTTTTCGCAATGCAGTGGTTTTATTTTTTTTGAAGTAATATACGAAATAATACTATTATTAAATTAAAAACTATTTTTGCGCCTTAAAGATCGAGGTCTCAAACGAATCTGACATCGGATGTGACACTGGTTAAAATAAAAAAGGGTAATAATCGATGCACTGTTCTTAGCTGTAAAGCAAAACAGTTGACCTAGTTGTTTCATTCAAGCATTCAATAACTGCTGGCGGATGTTCACAGCTTCTGGTTTCTCTGGTCGTGAGATTGTAATCAAACTATTTATTGTTTAAATCAGTTTTTTACCGAAACACAAAATAAAAGTCATTTTAGATGGTTTGTTCTTAGTAAAATAAATCATTTCGTTTAACGCCACAATGGTATTAGGGATAAATTTAATCATTAGAAATAGCAACTTTCAATACAAAACAGTCACTACTTCTCTGTGAGTTTTAACTCGAGTAATAATTACTCTACTAATGTAGCATTAAGAAAAACAATTTAAATTCTATTAAACCACATTAACAGACAATCCACACCCATCAATGGTCAGGTATGGCCATAATTAAATTGCCATTTATGCCAAGAACATTCAGACGAAATTTAATTTGCAAAAATCCCGTAACCAATTAATTTTTGAGTTATTAATTATTTTGTTGGTGAACAATATTATTAAGGTAACTTAGGTACCGTTAAATATCATTAGTGGCATATTAACATTCCTATTGTTTTCATTTAGACGGAGTCGATATGTAAATTACTCTGTGGGTTAAGTGATGGGTTCCCTTATTTGGGATTCCAATAGGAATTTGAATTGAGAGAGCATACCGAGTGATAGTGACTTAGAGTATACATTTTTTTTTATTATTAATACATAGGGTGGATAATTGGCATTTAAAAAAATATAGAACAGTCGCTCAAGTTATATTAAAATGGGCGCTTCTAAATCATAACATAGTCGATATTCATATCAAATAGTACCTACATATTAGCGTGTCACCTACGCCACAATTTAAAAAATGTCCAGAAATTCTAAAACATTAAATTGTAAACATATGCAGGGTTATTTTTTATACTTGATGACCCACCTACAGGGGTTAATATAAGTCTCAGAAAAGAACTTTTAATACAAAAGTCGCATCATTTTTTCCGTGTTATCTTTTAAGTCTGTCAAAAAAAAACATTTACTACTACTACAATTATATTCATGCTCAATACAGATCGCCCAGATCTTATTTCAAACGCGATCCATCACAAAATGAGAGACAATATTAGAAAATGTATCAGAAGTCGTGGCGGATATATACAAAACATATAGTTATTGAAACGAAAAAACGAATGGGGAACCCTGAAATCGGTTTTGTTTTAATATTTTCGAACCCGTTCATAATTTAATTTTGAAATTAGGTATGGTTATAAACTTTTAACGATAATTCAGTTTCTGAATTCAGAATTTCAAAAATTTGGTCATAGGTGTCACATACCGGGGCGGCTTAGTGTTAAAATAATCCAATTTTTTTAATCAGTCGTTTTTTTTTATTGTTTTCTTAATAATTATAATATTTCAAAATATTCTGTGCAAAAAAGGTACCCTTAGTTCACCCTGATAGGACTTACTGTTTTTGAGTAAAATCGTTTTAAAGAAAATCACGCCCATAAATGAGTTAATTAATAAAATTATTCTTAAAGCTTTTATATCAAAAATGTACTAAAAACTACAAAATTAATGAAATTAATTGCTTTTAAAATATACCCTGTCAGCTCTTACGCCTCTTACGAAACTAAATAAATTGAAAACGAAATAAATATGACAACTTATTTAGAGAGTAATAATGGTTTGTTTAACAAAAATTGAAGAATAAAATTCAAATTTAAATCAAGAACTACTCCTTGAGAAGGTGTTCAAATAGACCCCCATTTCCTCTGATACAAAGTCCAGCTCTACGGCAAATGTTGTGAGATGCCCGAAGAATCTGAAAGGAATTTCTTCTTATTTTATGTCCAGTGATTTTCTTTAAAACGATTTTACTCAAAAACAGTTAGTCCTATTAGGGTAAACTAATAATTTACATAACATAGTTATTAAGGAAATAATGAAAAAAAACGACTGGTTGAAAAAAATGGGATTATTTTAACCCTTAATCACCCCGGTATGTGATAGCTATACCTAGTTTCAAAATTTATTTATGAACGGGTTCGAAAATATTAAAAAAAAAATGATTTCAGGGTTCCCCATTCGAGGGGCGTAGCTCCATTAACAAGCATTTCTGCACTTATGTCCATATGAAAAAATTCTATTATTTTTAGCCGAAGAATATGATGGTAAAGTATTGCCCCTTAATTTCGGGACACCCTGTATAAAATACAAATTACAATTTGTTTTATCATAATTAATTGTAAACGGAAATACTTTGAAAACGTCTGAACAGAATGATTATATGTTATATATTTTTAAAATCATGGAAAAGAGATCTTTCGTCCTGATGGAAAATATAAAAAAAAAAAGAAAGAAAAGTCTATATTTGTCCATTAAACAACATAAGTACAATCATCCGACAATCAAACGCAGTACAAAATGTTTGCCCATTAGGCGTAGGACGTGTCTTAAAATAGTTCAAAACTACTATTAAATTATATAACTTAATTTAAAATATAAGCAACATATTATTGCAGCAAAATATAAAATTTAAAATAGTTAAAAATTTAAAAATTTAAAAATTCACTGGCATGTTACCACCAAATTATATAACTTAATTTAAAATATAATCATTACATTACATTAATATTGGACGTTCCATTAAAAAAGAGAACACTTGGAATGTTTTTCAACTTTGCCATGCATCTATGTTTTTTTCGACAACTCTAAAATGTAACACGGGAAAGATAAATTAACCCCTGCAGGAGGTGCGTAAATATAAAAATAACCCTGTACATAATATTACACATTTCAGACTTAAATCCAAATTTAAAAATGAGTGATGCTGTAAAAAGCAATTTTTTTTTCTTTTAAAATTGTGGTTGGTGGGAGATTCACCTCCTCTGGCAATTTATTGAACTCCTTAACGCCAGAGAAGGCTGACACAATGTCGACTCTTTTTTGGTCTCACATGGATGAATGCTCTCATGAGTTCTGTAGAGATGTGGATTTTTATGCTTAAAATATTTTATATGATGAAGGGTAAGTATACCAAGACCCATGGAGGCACACATACAATCCTCCCTGAACCCCAGGTTTATCAGAACTCAAATTGTCTTCGTTTGCAAACCGAGAAGACGATCAGCACTAAATGATTCATATCAAATATGGGCAGTATGTGCGTGAAATATGCCAAAATAAGCTGTTTTCAGCACCCGCAATAACACATTGCTAGCTATTCCATATAAATGGATCACTCTGTACAATATTTTTATGCTCCATAATATTAATGCTTGTCTATTATTATTATTAATGGTTTATGAGATGTTGGAGTTGCAAAGTCCACTATGTTTGAGGTTAGTTCGAGTTAGTTATTTACAATTACGTCTTTTTATTTTTATCTGTTGAAGGTACCACACAATTTGTAGACTTGCAAACCACCTTTTAATAATTACTGTAATCAATTTTTTAGTAAAACCACTACTGCTATCTCTAACGCTATGATTAGAGACACTCTGTAATACATTGATAATGTTGCTAAATGACTTTCACTGTCCACATTTGCCCAAATCATAAAATCAGAAATATTTTTAATAATTTTAAAAAATAAGTACAAATACTAATTATTGTAAAATCCAGATTAAAAATTAATGCCGTTATGGTTAGAAAATTGATACTCATCAGTCACAACTAAATATTCTTGAAACGGTTCATTGTCTTTTACACTATAATCCATTAAAAAATTAGTGAATTTATAGTTAAGAATAAAAGCAAGAAACGTCTTTTTACGTGCAATGGTCTAATAATTCGCAAGTTCTGTTAGGTAGCAGTTAATTACAATAATGTGACCACGCAACATTCATTGTCTTTTTCGTTTATGACTAGTAATATTTGAGATTTTAAAGAATTAAGGTATTTGACTGGTATTAATCTAGTGTAAATGGTGGGTAATATATTATATTTTTCAGACAGGCCTAGACTCAAGTGTAAATTTAGAAGAGTAATATCAATAATTTTTTTAAAGATTTATTTTTCTCTATGTTTTTTGGACTCATTTAAATTTAAACTTAAAAGGGTTACTATCTTTCTTGCCTGTTGAACTTTTCCACACAATCCTCATCTTAACGCCGAGTGATGGGTAATAAGTTATTTGACGCCATTTCTATAGTCAAGTAATAAAACTATTAAACATTATAGCATATGTAACTGTGAAAATTAAAAGGAAACAGAATTCAGAACGCAATAGTTAAAGTCCTGCGAAAAATTAAAGAATCATTGAAAAATTGCCTCAAATTTAAGTTATGGAATGTTGTTAAGGAAACACTAACTAATTTTAATGTTAAGAAAAGGGGGTTTTGATTGTATAAGTTTTAATACAATAAGTTTTAATACAATATTGTTGGAACTTTTTCAAAATATAGGCATTCCTCCATGTAGTTTTGTTTTCATTAAAAATGTAACTTTTCCATAATAGAAAACCAAGGCCCAAGATTAACTATTTTATATAGTAACAATAATAATAATAATAAGGCATTAAACGTTAACAGGAAATGCAGAGTGACAAATCCTAGGATTAACCGTTTGGTTCTGCTAGACGCACAAAGTGAAGATTAAAGCAATCAGTTTCCGACTAACACTAGTTTTTAGTAAATTTTAGGTTTAGCGGGTTAAACTTAGATTTGTCAGTTTGAGAACTCAAATTAATCCTTTAGCAGTAATTAAATTTACTAATCAATAAAGCTGTATGGAAATACTAAAAGATATTATGTAAAAAATTCTTTTATCGCCTTGTAAATAATGAAAGACGTCCCGAGTAAAGATATTGTAAGATTCTTCTAAACTACTAAGATTACTAACAGCTTTAAAAAGCATATTTAAAAGACAAATTAATAATACAGGGTTGTGATTTAATAACGGATAAATTCAATACAAATTAAATGGGGGCGTGTTCGGAAAAACCCTCGAATCCGTCGGTTGTTTTTGGATTGCGCATATTTTGACATAACATGTAGGTATATAGGATGTCCCACAAAAGTGCGGCAGAAAAAATATTTTTTCCTTAAATGGAAATCCCTGTATATTATTGGATTTTCAAATTCTCCGGATAATTCTAGACATGTTTCATCTATAATGTCCTAAACCTACCTTCAACTGTCCACGAAATAAATTACACCTCTGTTTGTGAATATTTGACAAAGTGTCAAATTTTGACATAGTGTCACTGTATTGTTAATCGAAAACATTTATAATGCGTTTAACCGAGACGAGTATGTTTGGCTGTGGTGAGAAAACTAGAATACACAACGAAGTTCAAATAATGTTAAACAATAAATATCCGAACAGAAAACCTGTAAGTCAATCTACAATCAGTAGAATTGAGACTAAGTGGAGAAAGACTAGCACTGTTAAGGATATTGGCAAACCTGGAAGGTCTGGCGTTCCTAATGACAAAAAACTGGACATCTTTGTTTCATAACACGAAAATCCGAATCTCTCAAGTACTCAGCTGGCTTTAGATAACACGATTCATAGGTCGATTGTAACAAAATTTTTAAAGAAGGAAAAGTGGCACCCATTTAAAATTCGATTAGTTTAAGAGCTATTTGAAGATGATCCAGACCGCAGAAACGAGTTTTGCCAGACCATGACCGAGCGAACTGATATTGATCCTAGACTAGTAAAACAGATATGCTTTTCAGACGAAGCAACGTTTTGCTTGAATGGAGAAGTAAATATGCATACTTTTAAATACTGGGCGCCAGAAAATCCACACTGGTTTAGGAAAAGTAATTCTCAGAATTATGAAAAGGTGAATGTATGGGCAAGGATTATTAATAACAGAGTAATAGGACCATACTTCTTTGAAGGAACTTTGACGGGAGAACGTTATCATGACTTTTTAGAAAACGACTTGATTTCAGCACTAGCGATATTATACCCTAATGAAAATAATCCAGACATGCCAAACCAAGTGTTATGGTTTCAACAGATGAAGATTCCTAGATATTGTTTTTCCAAACCGGTGGATAGGCAGACGTGGATCAATAGAGTGGTCACCTAGGTCACCCGACCTTACTCCACTGGACTACTTCTTTGGGGTTGTGTTAAAAATAAAGTGTATAAAGATAAGCCACGCACGCTTGATATTCTCAAAGAGAATGTTCGTAACGTTATTAGTAATATTTTTCCAGAAACCGTAGAAAAACTACAGCAGGAATTTATTGATCGTCTGGGGTACTGCAGAGCTGTTAATGGCGGACACTTCCAGCATTTGCTAAAATAATTTTTGAGATTTTAAAAAATGTAATTTAGCTGTAATAAAGTGTTATTTTAATATTTAAACGTGAACAGTTGAATATAGGTTTAGGATATTATACATGAAACATGTCTAGAATTTTCCGGAGAATATGAAAATGCAATATTATACAGGAATTTCCATTTAAGAGAAAAATATTTTTTCTGCCACACTTTTGTGGGACATCCTGTATATCTACATTTTATGTCAAAATATGCGCAATCCAAAAACAAAATCGACGGGTTCGAGGGTTTTCCGAACACGCTTCCATTTAATTTGTATTGAATTTATCCGTTATTAAATAACAACCCTGTACAAAGCAAGAAATTTATTTTTCGAAATCTGAGTCGGGTTTTAATGGCAGGATAATGGTCTCAAAGCTACCAGGTATTAAACAGATCCCAAGCACTATAGCCACCAGTGGTGCAATCATAAAGAGAACTAAATATAACAGATTTTAAATAATTAGATACATATAATTATTTATATTTTAATATAAAATGTAACAACCCAGCTCGATTTCTACTAATTCTTGCTAAAATTTTACTCAAAGTTAAGCTTAGTTAAGTGAAATGTTAATAGATATAAGTAAAAAAAGAGCTTTTTTATTAAATATTAATTTAGTTTTGTTTCATCAATGCATTAGTATTTCTACGTTTTCAATAAAAAAAAATGTGCTCGTATGTGTTTATAAATTTGTATATTGTGTACATTCATCGACAGGGTGTCTCCCTAATTAATGGTACCTAGCAAAATCAGATATTCCTTCTGTAAGAATACTTGTAATTAACAGAACTTACCAATGTCAAAAAGTTTACAGAAACGGAGATACAGGCTTAACGTTTTTTTAAATCAATTTCGGGAAAACAAAACTTTTCGCCAAAACTTGCTATGTCTCGGGTTCTTTTCTATATAATCGTCACCAGATATAAGTGAAATTCCTATAAAAACTGATATTTAGTATTTAGACCGTGCGCAACGTTTTCCTGAAGATTAAATAAATTTTAAAATAAATTCGTTATTTGTACAAAATTATTGTTTAAATTTATTGCAAAAAAATGTATTTTAATCAGCCTATATCTTATTTTCAGACTTATTAAATTTTTAACAAAAATTAGAATAATATAATAGTTATAAAGCTCATTTAATTTAGCATATTCTCCCGCACTAAAATATTAAATTCAGTTGCCGATTTTTTGATGGGCTATACTTTAATTGACTTGTAAAAAAACGGCCTCAGGGCCGGATTAGTATTAACAAGTATGTGTGTGTTTTAATTTGCTATGTGGTCTGGCTACTGAACATTGCGTTGACTTGTGTTTTCATGTTCAGTTTATTGTTGTTTCGCGTTAATTATTGATATATAATTACAATAATAAGAATTATTAATTTATTGTTTTATTTAGGATTTATATTCCTTAAGTTAAAATACTTTTGTTCAGTGTTCGTGTTTCGTGGTTTTGATAGATTTGATTTTTCTATTGGTGGACAATGTTTCGACCATGGGAGGAAAATTCTTATAGGCTTTAGAGGGCATGGAAGGAGAATTATTGTGAACCTAAAGATGCTATAAACGATTCTGCTGCGAATTCGGTTGAATTCGTTGATTTAGATTTCTGAGCATTCAGGCAAATTAAATTCGTTTAAATGTGTATAAAAACCTAAAACAAGACCCTTTGCACATAGAATAGATATAGCAAATCCGAGCTACTAAAAAAAGTTTCCAGGCTAACAGACGTTCCTTATAGTACTTCATGTAAGTGTGTAAATAAAGGAAAAAAGCGATCCGATTTAGGTAAACCTAACGATTTGGATTTGGCTACGGCCAAATTATTAAGAAGTTTAATTTATGGATATATAAAAACAATGAAGTTTCTACTATAGAAATAATAGTAAAAAACTTAAAGACCTCGAAAAACCTTGTTCAGAAAGCACTTTACGATGAGGGCTTAAAAAACTGGAATTCAAATTGTTGGCGAATAGAATATTTAGAAAAAAGAAATGAATTTAGAAAAAGTGGAAAACAGATTACTTGGACGAGACCTGATAAGACACTCATGATACTGCGAAACAAAGTTGGACTGATGGCTCTAGCAGATGTCAATTAAAAGATGTACCTCCAAGCAAAGGATCTCGTATAAATATAAAATATAAAATACCCAATATGTCCTCGAAGAAACAGGAAATTCAAGAAGTTCTTCATAAACATGACCTATTTTTTAAAGAATCGTATACCAAAAAAAGAATTGTTGGAAACACTTCAACTTAAACAATGGAAAAATTTGTATTATTGACAAAAAAACACGGTCATACTGTTTTACGGCTATCACCTTATTTTTGTATTTTTAACCCCTTTGAACTTATCTGGGCACAATTGAAAATGAGACTCCGGAGAAAAAATGTATTTCCAAAACTCGATAAAAAAGTAGTCGAACTTATTAAGGAAACATTTTTAAATATAAAAGAGAAGACTGGACGAAGGCCATTGAAAAGGTTAATAAATATGAAGGAGAATATCGAAAATTGGGACAAATTCTTGTCAATGGTGGTGATAGATTTGTAATCAATCTGGCAGAGGATTCAGAGATATATTTAGACGTATCTTTGGACGAAAGCTCCAATTGAGACATCTAAGGTAAATTAAAAATCAGAAAAAAGTATTTTTTTACCTTAAGCTAAAGTTCTGCTTAAATTCATAACTTGGTGATCTCATATGGTATGTTATTTACGATATCTGAAAACCTCATAACAAATTTCATAAATAATTTAAAAGTTAAAAATAGCATTGTAAAACTAACGAAACGAGTCCGACCCTGGCTACTTATTAAGATGGACACTGTCAGGGTCTTTGTCGGTATTCACAAGTTTTTATCGAGTTTTTTGTAAATCTCACTTATAATTGGCGAGGACTATACCTTAGTGTATTTAGATTTTGAACAAAATATATCTTTTTATCTTCACGTCGCTTTGAGTAAGTGACCTCCAGGTATTTTCGTTTAAATTGCTCTTTTAGATTTTAACTCGTCAATGTAACATTTTCCTTAAAGTGAAAAAAATCACTTTTATTGCCTACACGGAAAAAAAAAATTTATAAGAATATCCAAAAATATAATAGAAGTAACTATATTTTATAGTTCTATATAGGACAGCCATATGGTATATTAAGCAAGACTATAAAATTATAGTAAAAACGAGTTAATATTTTTAATAGTTACTACAAAAATATATAGGAATAAAAAATTCGTTACAGTAAAAACTATTAAACAGGAGTGCAAGTAATATAAAAATATGTTGTTGTTTTTTCTAGCTTCTGTTGTTACGGTTGTAGTAATTATTTGTAAAAACTACCAAGCAGTTTTGCACATTTTACTAATGAATATTGTAAAATTTGTAATATTTTTTCGTAAATTCTATTAATTTTAGTTGAATTTCTACCACCAACTTTTGTTATACTAATTAAATATTTTAGTAAATATTTAAAACTCCTTTTGTAGATTTTTGTAACATTTTTTATTTGCTTTTACACGTGGTATAATGCAATATATTTGGTCTTTCTTTCTTGGTGGCGAAACTAAGTCTTCCAGATTCCATTCTGCTAATAAATCCTCCAAACTCCACATAACAGCACCATAATACCATAAACACAAAATCAGAGACAAAATTAATCAGTTTGAACTTAAAACACATAAGAGTAAGAGTTAGAGGTCCGACCCCTTTGATGGCATAACTGTAAATGCGACGGCGGCGACGGACGGCGCGGCTTTGACTATTCCTGTAAATTATTTAGGAGTTTCTACTATATTCATTTAGTAAAATACGAATTTTCCTACGAAAATTTTATAAGCGCTTCTATGTTTTTTGATATTTTGCAAATATAGTGTTATAAAAATTCGAATAGTTTATTGTTAAACAGTCTTACTATAATTACACCCTTCTAAATTCTATTAAAAATTTTAGTAAAGAAATATAGTAATTTTTACTAAGTTTCCTTTATAACCATTTTAAATGCTTGTCTGTTAATGTAATAAAAAATAATAAAAACCACAAAAGGATTTGGTAAAATTCACAATACAGTTTCTTACTTTTAACTAAAAGAAATAGTTATTCAATTTAACCAAATCGCATTTGTAAAATGTAATATATACCTTAGTAGTGGCATAATTATACTAAGTTATATAAAAAAGCTAACCATATTTTTTTATAAATTTAGTTTACAATTTTATTTTGGAAAAGACTGGTATAGAGATTTATAGTTATTAAGAGGTTTTATAGAGAAATATACTATAAAATTCTTACTAAACTAAATTTACAATACTGTTTTTTTCCGTGTACATCAAAAATTTAATTTGTTTCCTGGAAAATCCGCAAAATACCAAATTTTGTGCAGAGCGTGTCATTTTTCCAAAATTTATTACTAATATGGGTTTTGTTAAATACTAATATTTTTAAATTAGAAACCTCTGGGTTTAACTGTGTACCATTAGTTAGCGAACATCCTCTGTCCATAAATTATTTAATTTTCCTGCAATATAGAAAAATTTAACCCTAGGTATGTAGATTACCCAAAATATAACAAAATATTTAATGCTTGATACCTAAACTCTGTGGGTAAAATGCTGCATGTAAGATTTAAGTAAATATCAATTTACTAAGAATTTTTCCAAAATCCTTCTCCTGCAAAGCCGATATCCTGGTTGCGCCACTGATGGCAACTCGCCCAAAAAAAAAGACGGTCTCGTATAAATTGTACAAATACCAATCTCGTATACATGCAGGAACTCTATAATTTCATACAAGTCGTCCTTCACCCACTGCCAAGGCGAGTCATTGCTCCTTTTAAGTTGAAACCACTACATAAACAATTCGATAAACAAATTTATAAATCAAATAGAACTTACCTAGAGTAAAGGTAATTCCAAATAGTTTAAACACAAATATAGGTCACTATTATTGTATTCTACAGTTTCCGCAATTTTACACTGGTACACATCCGTTTTTTCGTCTTTTGTTGTCTGTTAATAGTGTCACTAATTTGTTAATAAATATTTACACAGCCTCTGTGTATCGGCTAACAGTATTTTTTCTTTACTAGGGACCTGTTGGATGGGTAGTTATTTTTATTTTGGTGTCACTAACTTTTAAAAAGTACGCTGGTTCACTACCGCAAAAAGTCAGTCCTTACGGGAAGCAGTGAGTCGAGTCTAAGTTTATCACTTTGTAGAAAAAATTAAATCACTTTACTGTGCACAAAATGTTTTTAAAAAATTCCTGCTTCGCCGCATATGTCACAAATTCTTCAACAGTATGTATCCAAAAGTGTGTTTTGGTGTCAAGTAATAATTCTGCGTCCCTGATTCCTCGTTCGGTAAACCACACACTTTGACAACTTGCCGGTGTCGATCAACATAACTAAAAGTCTCTGGTAACTATCCCGAAATTAAAAAACCCTACTGCCACCCCTTGGTAATGGATTTTACCCATAAAAAGTCCAAGCATTAAAATTCACTATAGCGCGCTCGCGATCCAAAGTAATTGCAATAAAATACGTAGCGTCGTACTCTCGGGGTGCTATTCTCGTGAGGGGGTTGAAATTTCGACAATTTTGCGACCCCTCGAGCGTTCCCTCGATAACATAAGAGGCAAGACTGGACAACGAGGACCATACCAAAGAACACCGAAACCGACGGCCCCCACCTACTGAAGAATAACTGTACCTGTTGTAGATTTACACCGAGGTAACCTACTTCTTCGCAGAGGGGCCTGCCGATGGCTGCTCGAGCTCGTGAAGATGAGGTTTTGGTGCGTTGATGATGACGGTGTTCTTATTTTTGTACAGGTTTATTTAAATGAGGGACAAATTTGGGCATCGTCGAGGACATACATATATGAGCAAGATGTTATTTTGATTGTGATGGCGGATATGGGTGTTGCATGATACAAAGACTGAAAAATAGCAAAATATTGCCGGTTCACATAAGTATGCGATCCATAGACAAAATACATAGGATGTTCGTCTATTAATGATAATAATGGTATTCAGCAAATCCACAAATTTCCTATGTAATAATCGGCGGGCGTAAAGTGGGCACCAAATTAATGGATTTACCTACTTCGAAAAAGGGTCACCTTAATCCGATATGTAATTTGGGCACTCCGGCACCTTTGTTGATTTATGTAGCATATACCGAATTGGAACCAAAAAGGTGGATTAGATGCCGTGTTAGCGCTGTTTAACCAATATAAGTCTATAATTATTACAATTTTTGTCGAGTGACTAACAGCTAGAGAAACATAACCTCACTTGTCACTCTCACTGTGCTTTTCGGTAGACTATTTTCACATTTTTACAGTGCCCAGTTTACATATAGGCTTTGCACGTGCGTTTTTAACTAGTGCCCAGATTACATGTAGGATTAAAGAATGCAGGTAGGTTAGTGCCCAATTTACATCCGCCCGTAATAATATTGGTATTTAACCAAAGTTGCATTAGTCCAAACGTTTCCAAGGTAAGAAAACATTTGTACAAAAGATTTGGTATTTTGGTGTCTTCTAGGACGAAAAATTTTAATGTCTGTATGTAAGTCGACATTTTTTCGTTTAAATTGCCCCACCCTTCTAGAATGGCTCCTTGGTTTAAGGTCGTAGAGAATCATGTCTTCATTTATTTACTCAGGGTGTCCGGTAAGTACCTCCTAATTTCTGGGGAGCATACAGGGGAGCTCAAAATAACCCCAATTTGTCATAGAAATTTTTGGGAAGCGCTTTTCGACTCTCCGAAGGCAAGAATACTTTATACTGAATTATTTTCAGCTCAGACATTGTCAAGTCCAAAAACCTTTCAAAGGGTTGATCGGAGCTTAATTTATTACCAATATTATTAAAATAAAAATACAATGAAAACCTTTAAATGTTATTTTGGCAAATGTTCAATATGGGCTACACGTACTTCAATACATTTTCTTAGTCTTCGAATTCCCGTTGCACTGCAAATAATATTCCGGCATTATTACGGACTTCGTTGGAAATCTGTGTTATTTTCGCTAGTAGTTCTTTTCTAGTGTGTCATGTTAAAAATTTACAGTCCTTTACAAAGATGCAACCGGGGATGACATTGAAAATGCCGAAGCAGAGTGCAACGCTTGTGACTATTGTGGGATTTGAGATCTGCGAAAACTCATAGATTTTAATGTAATATTTAGGTAGCTGATATAAGTTTTATAGATTCATAATATAAAAAATAGTAAAATAAAGGTTATAAACTCTAACGCGCCTCTAAGGTATGGTTTCTCTGGAGCAGTCAGCGGCCGCGGCTGGCGTTCGCGATTAGTAGCTCGGTACTGGTTTAATGCGATTTGTATGTACACGGTTTCACTGCCGCAGCTCAGCGACACAGCGTTCGCCGTCAATTGCAGCGGCTGTGTTCGGACTGCTAGAGACCAGTCCAGCCGCGATCGCTCAGCAGAATGCCACCGTTTTCGGCAATTGCTGACGAGTGTTTGATAGAGAAGGTGCAAAAGTACCCCCTCTTTATACAACTATGAGAACGAAAATTACAAAAATGTTGTAATGAAAGATAATGCATGAAAAAAAGTGGCAGCAAGTGTAGGGACGAACGGTAAAGTGTACAAAACCATTCTGTTTATTTTTCAGCATTACATTACAAAGCTTATAATTAGGGTAGACTGGGGCAAGTGCGAAGCCCTTTTTAATAGTTCAAGTTTATTTCCTTCCTACTTTAAATATACAATATTTATAAAAGTGCCTTTGTAAGAAAGTAATAGTTTAATATGTTTACTTCTCATACTGCATAGGGCACTCATGAATTATTTTTGAGATCTTGAGATTTGAATGATTATTTTTTTTTGTACCGAAATTTTACACTTACCCCAAAAATGGAAAGTGTAAATGAAGTTTACATCTCCCATGCCAATTTTTCTTTTTACAGACTTAAAAATCATAAAAATCTGGGAAGTTATGAACTTTTTATTGTTGGGAAATAGTTAGCCAAACAAATCATAAAAAGTGAAACTTTGATCCGATTCCATAAAAGGTACACTTTTACTCTCTGATTCACTGAAGCTGGATTCAAATTGATACGGACTTGGCCGACTTTGTTTACTCTTTCGGTCAATTTTCATAGCTGGTTTAGATATAGTAGATGAACTTGTAGAGAGTTTTGACTGACTACTTGCGATAGTACCTGCAATGGTTTGGCCACCTTGAATTAAGCGCTTTCGTTTCCTTGGATTAGAAGAAGGACTCTGTCGGAGCGAATCAAGTAGTAAATCATCAAAACTTGCCTTCTTTTCTTGCCGATTTTCGGTTGTAGCTGGTACTACAGCTTCAGTTATAGGATCCTGATGATTATTTAGTATATTTTCTTTATTTTGATCAGAGCTGACAATTACTTTGAGATTGGTGGCACTAGATGCTGATAAAAGAGCCGTCAGTAATTCTGCATTAGATGCTAGTATCCTTTTAAATGAAGCGCCGTATGTAGAGGGCTTTACTGTTTTTAACATTGACTGTTCGAAAGTAGCGGTTTTTTCTGTTACATTCGGTGCTACAGCATCATGTTCATTCCTTTTAATATCAATGCGTTCTGGCCTCGGTTGTAAATCTGTTACAGATCTTTGATTTTTCAAGTGTTCCTCCCATCTTTTTAACTTTATTTAGTGTTATTATCTATTTTTAATTTAGTAAACTATGAATATTAACAAACCTTCAACTAGTTGTCCGCCTACAAAAACAACTTTCAATAAACATTGAAAGAACGAATAATAGAGACATATTTGACGTAAATTTGGGAACGAAATCCTGAACTAAGCACATTGGATGCTGCAGAAATATGTGACACTTTAACGAAACTTTTTTCGCGCACTGAGTTCAGAGTTTCGAAAGGCATTCATTAAAATAATTACGAAAAAGAAAATACTCGAGGAAACCAGACAAGACGACGGAAAAAAATAATCGTGGATGATGCCACAAAATACGTCACTCGTCGCAAAATCCATGGATTTTTTTCCTCCTCTTGTCTGGGTTCCTCGGGTATTCTCTTTTCCGGTTGTCATCTTATAGGATAAGCTTTTAAGGGTTAATGAAATAAAACTAATTTTAAAAAATGATATGACGTTCCGACAAAACTTCATCATTTATAATTTTTTAAAATGCACTCGCCACTGAAATTCATTCCTCTGACGTCGCCCAACCCGGAGCTCTCTATATGCTAGTGATGAGTCAGTGACAGAAATTTTAGACTTTGAGTATAGTTACCAGATTAGTTCTAATATAACCATTGACACGCTTCCCAAACGCAGATATGGGCAGATGAATTTCAGGATAGAATGATTTCTGGATAGGAAACTTATAATAAAGACAAAATCAAAAATAACAAAAATACCAAAATTTACTTCACAAAAATGTGCTGAACAGAACTTCTTAATGCCTACTTATAATAATAAGAAATATTATAAAAACTAAAAATAAAAAAATTAAGTGAAACTAGTTGTAATTTTTAATTTTTTTTTGAAACAAGGTATAAATATTGCTGGATTTCCATCGCAGTCTTCGTAAAATGTAAGGAATTTTGCCGCCTTGGATCTTGCCTCTTTACTGCCTATATTTTATTGAATTATTTTATAGCAACATGTGCATCAACCAAAAATTAATCAAAATGTTTTAAAAAATCCTAATTTGATGATAAAAAATAATGTCAAACTATTTACTAAATAGAGCATGTGAAAACAATTTCCTTCACGTGTTTACGACATCTTGACGTCCTGATGATTAAAGTGCTTACTGAACGTTCTCTTTTTTCTTTTTCTTTTTTCTCTATTGTGTGTAAATGTAAATAAATATTCATTGAAATATTTCTGTTCTTTATTTCTTAAATTATGTCGGTTATTAAGGTATGTTAAGGACTCTAAGGTGCAGCAAGTGCAACATTGGAGCAAGAGCGTCTATTACTTTGGATTCGTGAATTTTTTGGCACAGACCCATACATTTTTGGTACTCTTGGTAACAAAAAATTAATTTTTCTCTTCACATTTATAAAAAAACTCTCTTTAAATTATTAAACAATACTCAGTACAACGTACCGCTCCATGTGGCTTTTGTAGATTTCGTCGAAATATGGGCAATGTTAGAATCCTTAGACAACGCAAGAATTGATTCAAGATACACGAACATCATAAAGAACATATACGAAAACGCTACCATACAAATAAAAATGGACGACGAGACAAAAACAAACCATATAAAACTACAAAGGGGAGTAAGACAAGGAGACACTATATCGCCTAAACTATTCACCCTTGTACTAGAAGACATTTTTAAGAAATTAAAATGGGACAGCAAAGGCATCAACATCGACGGAGTATACTTAAACCATTTAAGATTTGCTGATGACATAATCTTAATAGCAAACAATCTACAAGAACTAAACGAGATGTTACAACAACTAAATGATGTATCCACAACAGTAGGTCTAAAAATGAACTATGATAAAACAAAAATAATGAGCCAAGAACAGACAAATATAACAATACAGAACCACAGGATAGAAAACGTCGAGCATTATGTATACTTGAATCACGACATCAGACTGGGAAAATCAAACCAGGACGCCGAAATAAAAAGAAGAACACAGCTAGCATGGGCCGCCTTCGGTAAACTTACTTACATCTTGAAAAATAATTCTATTCCCATAAATCTAAAAAGAAAAGTATATGACACTGGAGGAGATAGCAAAGATGAAATGGCGATGGGCTTGCCACATAGCCAGATACCATGACAACAGGTGGACACGAAGAATATTAGAATGGAGACCAAAGGAGACAACACGAAGCACGGAAAGACCTAAAAATAGATAGGTGAACGACATAAGAGCAGTGGCAGGAAAACAATGGATGAGAGTCGCAAATGATAGAGAAAGAGGGAAACAATTGGAAGAGACCTACACCCAGGACTGGATGGACAAAGGTTGATGAAGAAGAAGAAGAAGAAGACTCAATAAAATATAAGATTTCTTAATTTCAACAATCTTTATCTAAACTAGGTAAGATGTTCCTTCATAATTCATAATATATAATATTCATACCATCAACATGACACTTTTTATAATTTAATTTGCAAGTTTACTCCGTTTTTAAGTTTTTACTTCCATCTACTTGTACTCATTAATTTGAGGCAACTCCAAATAATTTTATTCAACTCGATTTTGGAAAGTCATTATTAATTTTATTTCAACTGGTCACTTTACCAATGTGCAATCCCTTCTAGTATCCCATGAATATGGAGGTCTGGACGTCCGAAACATTGTGGAGGAAGACTTGATTGTTTTAATTGCGTTTATACACAGAGTGTAAATAGTCCAGGACCGGTCAATTATTTAGAAAATGGGGCACAATATAAAAAAAACTTCTGGTATAAAAGTTGTAGGCCTTAAAAAAATATATAAAACTAGGATACTTGTAATTATACAGGGTGCCTCAAACAGTCATGGTAAACAAAACTTTGATTTATTTAAATGGAATGACCCCTTTTTAATCACGTTTTCTGATTCCTCTAAACATTCTAAACAGCAATTATGAAACATGTCATATGGCTAAACCCATTAGTTTAAAAAATAATTTGAGTTAAATGACATAAATACAACAAGTAAGATAGTACCTACATTTTGCATTTTAACAAGCTGGTACCCAAAATGTTTTGCATCAAAACTGTAAAAAACATAAAAATTGTACTAAATGTACCCACGCAAGTTTTGTCAAAAATTTAAAAACAATTAAATTTAATACAAGCAGTAAAATTAATAACAAATTTACAAGAACAAAAATAAATTTAAGTAAGTCGTTATTTAATTAAATGTTGAAAATGTCCCCCTCCCACAGTTTGACAATAATAAAATTTGTCAATGACGTTTTGTAACATTTCTTGGTTAATTGATTCACGTTCTTCAATAATTCTTCTTCACAATTCGTTCAGATCTGCAGGTTTTGTCACATACACTTTATTTTTTAGCTGTTCTCAGAGAAAATGATCAAGGGGCGTTAAGTCTGGTGACCTAGCGGGCCATTCTATGGGGCCCCTTCGCCCTATCTAGCGGTTAGGAAAAGTATTATTTAAGTAAACTCTTACAGCTCGCCCAAAATGAGAAGGAGCTCCATCCGGCCGAAACCACGTATGTCGTAATAGTGGTCCTACTGTATTGGTTATTGCTAGCACAATTTGATTTTGCAGCATGTGGAGATAATATTCTGCATTCAAATTCTCCTCTATAAAGAAAGGTCCCACTAATGTATTGCCAATAATACCGGCCCACACATTTACTTTCTGGGGGTGTTGAATGTGTGTTTCGCTCATCCAATGTGGGTTCTGATCAGCCCAGTACCTAATGACAATTATGTCGATTGACATTCCCGTTTAACATGAATGTTGCCTCATCCGGAAAAACTGTTTCATTAAAAAAATTGTTATTTTCTTCCTGTCTTTGCATCATTACTTTGCAAAATTTCATTCTACGTTCGAAATCGTCTTCTGATAATTCCTGGACTAAAGTTATTTTATAGGGTAAAAATTACTGTTTTTTAAAATAATTTCAACTGATTTTAAACATACATCAACTTGGGCAGCAGCGTCTCTCAACGACAAATGTGGATCCTGAACAAAGTGAAGTACTGTGTCTAATTCTTTTTCATCACTAGTAGCAAAGAAACTTATAGCTACGCAAGCGCGGATCCAGGGGGAGGGTCATGGGGGTCATGACCCCCCCCCAAACAAACAGAGGAACAAAAAAAAATTATATAATCGCAATTGGGTATAACCAACGATGTGTGCAGCGTTGCGCCTTTTGTTCCATCGCAGTTTGAGTCCAGCTTCTCAGTAGAAGCCGCAGTAAATACCCCTCACCCCCCTTTCCTGTTGATTGTTTGAGACAGACGATAGACCTTTTTATGAATGACTGGCTACGTCCATCTTGGGCTAAGTCGATGGGTATAACTTTTTGATATAAAATCTCAAAACTTCATCTATTTATTAATGACATGATTTATTCAAAATGCAAAAGCAAATTTTCAATTCTCAGTGAGTTTTCAAGGTTTTTTTAAAAATTCTTGAAGAATTTCGTCTTCAGTCAGTTCAATGTGGGTATGGACCCTCCTCTGCCCCCCCCTCCCCCCCCCCCCCCCTTGACCATATTCTGGATCCGCCACTTTGCTTGTGTTGAACTGTCGAGTCGTTTTAGTCCTTTGTTTAATTATTGTTTTTAGGCAGATAGGGAATAGTAAAATGTCGTGTAGTTTGGTATTAAGCCGTAAAGCATAAAGCATTCAGAAATTTTGTGGTAAATTACTTTATTATTTCAATAAGCGCAGAGGAATGCTTTCAGCGGATCTAATAACCTATTATTAAAAAAAATAAAAAAACAACAGTTTTTTGTAAATTAAACCAATAATTATATTGTCTACTGTGTACGGCAGCTTATAGTCCACATTTTAATAAAATTGGCATTATGATACGATATTTTTGCTGAAAGCGCGAGCGTATGTCACCGTTGGTTAATAATATATAATAGGTAAATACTTAAAAATTTGGAATAGAAGTAACAGAGCAGCTGTTAAATAAAATATATATTTATATTTTGAGGCGTATGTATTTGTATACCTACCTGTAGGTATAATATGTCATGTATGTAAGTGTTTGTATGACTGTCTGGATTTCACATGGTTTTCCACTTTATTGAGAATATTTTTAATTAAGGGTGTTTAGAAAGTAGGGGATCATATTATTTTCCAATGCATGACAAAATTTAATTATATTGATCCGTAATAGTTATTTATATTTCTAGTACGGTATGAGCTTCATTACAGTAACGAGTGGGCAATATTGGTACCCACACGAGTGCTGTAATGAGCCTTACCGTACTTTTGATATACAACATTTGATATAAGACCCAGAATTTTGGTTTTTTATGATTTTTTTAAAATGGTTTTCATATTTATGCAGTGACATTGCACAAAAAGTGACAGTGACTGACGGAACAAAAGAAAACATAGTTTGATTAAAAATGAGTAATGTAATAAGTTCATTGCATCACTGAGTGATGTAATGAGTTAATTACATCACTCAGTACGATAATATAGTATATTACATAACGCAAACAGGCTTAAATGGGTTATGTAATAAGCTCTTTTCGTGTGGGTCTTATATAAAATGTATTAATGAAAACTTCTTTTATTATTTTGGAGATTTATTATATAATAATAGCATTAACACACAAAAGTGAAATATATTATACTTTTCTCTGAATGACCCTCCCCCAAACGAGGTTCTGGATCCGCTCCTGTAGCTACGCAGCTATAAGTTTCTTTGCTAGTAGCCAATTTTGGTCTTCCGGAACGAACTTTGTCTCTGCAACACCCGATTTCCTTAAATCTTTGAACTGTTCTCACAACTGAAGATTTTGATATAGGCTGTCGGTTTGGAAAAGTTATATTGAATAATTGCTTTGTTTCGGTAAATTATCTTTTTCTAATTTTGTCTCGAAAAATAGATATTTCGAACGCGCTAGCGAGTTCGAAATATATCCATTTCGAACTCCGAATTTTATTTTTTAAAAGTTGGCATTGGTTATATTTAAATGTTTTATTCTGTTGACGTCTGACGTTTCCTGTTATTGTGATCTATGAGAAAAGAAAGTTTTCGGGATTTCTCTGGTAAAAGTTGATTTATCGTTTTATTAGCAATATCCCTTAACTCAGGGGGAGTTAAACTTAGATTATCATGCTCCATATTTTTTTAATTATAATTATGAACAACTCTATGAAATATTAAATCACAAATTTCGTGACAATGACACAAAGAAAATATTATTTATTGTCAAGGCTACTATGATAAAAAGAAATTTAGAGTATTACCAACATAGAATTTAGACACACAAATTTACAAAATTTGAAGGGTTGATTTTCTTTTTAAATATGTATTTTCTTATTGAAAAAAATACAAAATAGAAAAAATAGTATAAAGTACGTGTTTTATAAAGCAGTTAGAGCACTTGTCCCGTTAAAAAACTCGCCGCAAGCGGCTCGTTTTTTAACATGGACGCGTGCTATAAGATGATGCTTTATAAAACATGTACTTTAATATACTATTGTCGGTCTCCAAAAACTCTCATCATTAGTAAAGTTATACGTTCCCTTTCTTTGAGAGACATTTTCAGAAATTAATATGACAGTGACGCAAAACATTCTGATACCAGCTTGTAAAAATGCAAAGTGTAGGTATATATATCTTATCTGTTGTATTTATGTCCTTTAACTCAAATTATTTCTTAAACTAATGGGTTTAGCTATATGACATGTTTCATAATTGTTGTTTAGAATGTTTAGAGTAATCAGAAAGCGTGATTAAAAAGGGGTCATTCCATTTAATAAACTAAAGTTTTGTTTACTATAACTGTGGAGGCACCCTGTATAATTACAGGTGTCCTAGTTTTATAGATTTTTTTAAGGCCTACAACTTTTATATCAGAAGGTTTTTTTATATTGTAGGCCATTTTCTAAATAATTGACCGGTCCGGGACTTTTTACACACTGTGTATATTAATTTGTAATCGATAATTTAATTTCATTTTTCTTAACTTGTCTGCATAAATCCGACTTAAGCAAGGAATGACAAGTTGGCAGCATTTACACTAAAACTTAATGCAAAAACTAAATAATATACAATTCAGTAAGACCACGCGACGCGCATAAACAAAAATCTATGCAACAATTAATCAAGTTCTTTTGTTACAGCGCGGTTACGTCCTAACGCTTCCAATAAAAGTTCCCAAACTGGCTCTAAGCCCAAAGAAGATCTATCGCGGGATGCCCTTATGTAACCTGTTGTGGTCAATGGACAAAAAGTTAAGATTTTTGAACCCCGGTTGAACAACCTGGCAATGACCTTATTGTGTTGGAAAAAGAAGATGTTTCTTAATCACTTGCTTCTATCGGGGGTTATTGAAATTTAGGTCAATCAATAGTTGTCGAAATATAAATCGAATTCAGTCGAATTTCATAGTTGTTCATCCGAATCTAGAATATTCTTAATTTTTTGTAGTAGTATTCCATATTCTTTAAAAGCGATTAATTTACAAAATAATTACAAACAATGTTTGATGTGCAACGCTCACCTCATTCCATTTTTTTTATTTGCAACATCTTGTGTTTGCTTGACTTCCTTTTGTAATTTATTAGTGTTTTTGACTAGAATAAAATATATTAAGTTATTCCATGGTAATCAGTTTATTTCATTATTGACATATCTCTGGTTTCGGTGAATAAGCAGATAAGTCCATAAAATAGCAAAAACAGGACCTCTACATTTATCAATTATATGGCAAATACGTCTAAGTAATTAAATTATTATTGTGTACAGGGTGTTCGCGTATATTTTGCTCAATAGATATCTCCATTATTATTGGTTTTAGAGAAATGGTTAAAGTAGCAAAGTTATAGCATTTTCACCGAACCTTCAGAAAATGAAATGAACAAAAACAACTGAGTATTGGAAGTGACAGTTTTTTGACAAGTGACAGTTTTTCCAATGAAATACCCCCTATTTTTTCATTGTATCAGTTAAAGAATTTTATCCTATTTTTAAATGTATGGTGGTTATTGGAGTTATTTTTATAATAGTAGAGTTTTCTTCTTGACCTTATGATTTAAATTTTTTTCTTGTTTATTGGGTTTTTAGGTCATTTATAAATAAATAAAGGTTTGGTTTTTTAATAACCTAATTAAAAATTGCAAATTTTTACTACAACATATAACAATAAGAAATAATAAACCATAATCAAATGGTTTTTCCCATTTTTAATAAATGTACCTACCCTCCCTCATAAAGAATCCCTTATAAAATCGGTCTTGCATAGTTACCACATAGTTAAACATGTAAAAATAGAAGTGATAGTGCTAAGATTTATATATAGAGGTATGTCTACTTTTTAATCCTAAAAATTAGTTAATAATCACATTTTCCTGTAATCGTAGTTCTGAAGATGGTTTAATGTAATATAAACCGAAACGTCAACTTAAACCAAACCTTTATTTATTTATAAATGACCTAAAAACCCAATAAACAAGAAAAAAAGTTATTTTTTATCGTTTTGGAATGAAATTAAAACATAACACAACATATATATTATTTTTATAATTGCTCAAAATGGCCACCGTTCATTAAAATGCAGAATTGGTAACCCTCTTCTTTTTCAATTGCATTAGCAATCATATCGGGCCTACCGAAGTTGAGGAAGTCAATTTCAATTTGGGTTTAGTCCTGCAAATCGGCAACATTATTTGGTCTGAATGCAGATATCTTGTCTTTGAGATAGCCCCAAAGAAATGTGTCTAATAGTGTTAAGTCGGGACTATTGGGAGGCCTTGCAATCGTCCCTCCACAAGCAATCCAAATGTCATAATTCTCACTGGACGAACACTATGACATGGAGCACCATCTTGCTCTTAGAGGAGAAGTTTCAAGAATATCCTTTATTTCATGTGCAAGCATTTCACGATATCTAACTCCATTTAAAGATCCATTAATGAAAATTGGACTGATGATTCTGTTTTGCACTATGCGACATCACACATTTACTGATACCCACCCAGAATGTATCACTTCAACTGTAAGATGCAGATTCTGCGATGCTCAGAAGTGTGTGTTTTTAGGATTTGGAGCTGAAGTCGTATTAAAAGAAGATTCATCGGTTCATATAATGTTCTCAAACAAATTGGCGTTATTGGTGAGGATGTTCGTCATGTGACGGCAAAACTCCAAACCTCCTTCCTTCTGCTCTTCTGTTAATTGTAAAACTTTTTTGAATTTAAAGTCGTGGAATTTATGCCGTTTCAGAATTTTAAAAACTACTGTGCAACATTTGCCAAGATATCTTGCACAGTCTATTATCGAATTTTGTGGATTTTCTGAAAACAAATTAAGCTTCTAAATGATACGGAGCGAATATAAAACAAATAAATATTACCTTGAAAATATATAAGAACAGCAAGTCTTCATCCTCAAGTATCCGACAATGCCTTTTCTTTCTTTCTAATGTTTTTCGCTCAGAAAGTTGACGAAACACATTTCGGAAAATGTTTTCGCTAGAAATTACTAAATGGAGATGTATTTTAAGAATTTCGAACTTTTGCTGTTCACAGTATCCAATTTAGACCCTGATTTTGACAACGGTTATTAGGATTTGTCAAGAAGACAGAAGTTGCCAAGAGCAATTTAGTCAAGGCGACAGGTATAGCTATGAGTAACATAAGCCATTTACAAAACTTTAATGAGGATTATGATAATTCTATTGTATTTTCATATAATTCCAAAATGGTAAAAAATAACCCCAACAACCACTATATATACACTGTGTTCAAAAAGTCCCGGACCGGTCAAATATTTAAAAAATGGCGCACAATATAAAAAAAACTTCCGGTATAAAAGTTTTAGGCCTTAAAAAAATCTATAAAACTAGGACACCTGTAATTATACAGGGTGCCTCAAACAGTCATGGTAAACAAAACTTTCGTTCTTTTAAATGAAACGCGCCCTATATCTTACAATACTTTTGGATTCTACATAAAATATCAATTATTTTTTAATAAGCACACTATAAGTCTAAACTTAATAGTTTCTGAGATATCGACTTTCGAAAAATAACATTAGTAGAGAGATACTAAGAGAGCGAGACCAGTGGTGCACCACCTGACGGGTGGTGCGATTTACGACCTAACCCAAGTGGTGCGGTGGTGCAATTTACGATCTAACCCAGGTGGTGCAGGTGGTGCGTTTTACGATCTAACCCAAGTGGCGCTGGTGGTGCGTTTTATGATCTAACCCGGGTGGTTCGGTGGTGCGTTTTATGATCTAACCCGGGTGGTTCGGTGGTGCTGTTTACAAAATAACCCGAAATTAAACCCGACTTTTTACGACCTAACCCGGATGCTTTCATGAAGCGGCTTCTTATCTAACCCTAACTTGAACCTGAATATTTATGAACTGACCCGAGATAAAACCCGACTTTTTACGACCTAACCCGGATGCTTTCGCGAGACGGCTTCTCATCTAACCCTAATTTGAACCTGAATATTTATGATCTGACCCGAGATAAAACCCGACTTTTTATGATTTAACCTTAGTGAAACGCCGCTGCTAAAGCGGGATAATTAAATCCCAATTTTTATAAGCCATCCTTAAACCCAACTTTTTACGATGCGACCTGAGCCATCCTTAAACCAGACTTTTTATTATTTCCCCTTAGTTGAAACGCCGCTGCTAAAGCGGGATAATTAAATCCCAATTTTTATAAGCCATCCTTAAACCCAACTTTTTACGATCCGACCTGAGCCATCCTTAAACCAGACTTTTTATTATTTTCCCTTAGTTGAAACGCCGCTGTTAAAGCGGTATAGTAAAAAACATGATTTATATTTTCTAACTTAGTGAAACGCCGCTGGCGGGTAGTAAAGCGAAATAAATCCCTAATTTATATGGTCTAACAAGATAAGTATAATAAAGCGGTACATTTGTCACCACAATAATTATTTATACCTAAATGATCCTCTCAAACCCTCTGCCGACTCGATTTAAAAAGAAAGGGACATAAACCTTTATTTATTATTCCGAAGGACCCTCATTAAAATTCAGTAGCATATCTAATAATTGTTTTCAATTTTTGCATCACTTATAGAAATACAATAAAATAATTACCATCTAGAACCATTAACTAGCGATTTCTTTGTACTGGAAATGGATAAATTATAGGACTATCTTGTAATGAGAACAGAGTAATAAAAAGTAAATAAAACTTAAATACGTATAAAATACCAAGCAGGTATAGGTACTATACAACTTGTGTTCGCCATCAGGTAAAAGCCCTCATAATGCTTTTATAAAAATTTCGGATAATATCATAATATAAGTAAATAGGCTACAATTTCAGGAAAAAAGTAAAAAAAATTAATTCACAGTGTAAAATTGTAGTTAAATGGATTGTAAATACGAAATAATATAAAAAGCTACCTTTTGTTTGCGATGATGTATGCACAATAACTCTATATTATTCGGTCCTTAAACTGAAAATACCCACTAGATAGGTATCATAAGCTGTATTTGTCATCAGGTAGAACCCCCAATAAAATTATGAATATCAGGCGTAGGCAACAATAAGCAAATCACGTTGGTTTTTTAATTTATTATTAATCTGGCTAACTTAAGAAACTCACAATATAACGACCATCCAAAAAAATCATAATACATTACTGGGTGTGAAAGCAATTGCGCTGCAAAATATAGTGTATACCGACTCTGAGGTAGTTAATTAAAATCCCAATTAGCGCTAAAAAAAAAATCAATTAGATATTTACTTTAGATATTTTAATAAAAAAATTCAATATTCTCACCAACATTTAACTTTTGAAATTAGCATAATAACAAATCCTTTACAATGAATTAAACAAACGCATACATAATTTTAAAATCACATAATAAGAATATAAGCTAAAATCTAACAAGTTCGGACTACTCGAATGACTTCAGTTTACATCTGCGAAGAATACCCAACTCTCGAATCATAAAAAATGGTCAAACTTTGTCGGCAAATACCCTTCTATGATGCAGGGGAAGGACAGGTAACTCGAGATGTTTATAAAGAAACGTTAAAGAACATTATTTGCTTATTTCTAGACTCTTAAAAATTAGATGCAATTGAACAATAAAGATTTTCATCATGTAGATTTATCAGTAGAACATTACTTTCGACATAGGAAAATTCAAATTGATAATTACTTACCTTAGCACTTTTTCAAAAGCTTGAATCGTCGCGTATAACCGTCTGAGGGCACCCAAACTTCCCCTAACATATTTCTCCTTAACCGGGGAAAAAGGGTATAAAAGCGGCTTTGGTCGCATAGAGATTTCAGAACCAAGCGAAAACTTGATACCGAAGCAACTTGTTAAGACTAAACTAGCCTTACAAGATTAATAATTTCAAAATAAGTTTTGACAACTTTTATTTTATTTCATTTGCATTAAAATGGAATGTAATACATGTCATAAAAGATATTCAGCGGTGTCGGCTTTAAAAAGGCATCAAAAACAACAGCATTCAAGTAGTCAGAAACAATTTAGTTGTCATTTATGTCCGCTAACTAGCAACAGAAAGGATATTTTTAAAAAACATCTTGAAAACCATGAAAAAAGCGATGCAAAAAAAGCCGAAAAAGCTGCCACTTTAGCTAATAATGTAAATAGAAAACAGATTAATCAGACAAATGAAAAACAAGCTAAAATAAATGATGGAGCCTCGACATCATCATCTACTGTTAGATGTCAGGAATGCCAGATAGATGTCAATAGAAAAAATATGAGCGCCCACTTAAAAACATTATACCACAAAAAACATTGCAGTGTTAGCATTGGAACAAATGTGCAATTAATTAATTCTGCTTTTAAAAAAAATATTTGTAGCTATAGAATAAACAACGAGGGTGAAACACTACAAAATGTAAACGAGTTTATGACAGTAATTAAAGCAGATGCCCTAAATTTAATAAAAAAAGAGCTTACCGAGCAAGAAAATGGCCTTAAAGTTAATTTTGAACTTTTTGCCTCATATATGCTATCGACGAAACAAAACGAAGATGGGAATGACATGCAAAGGGACATAAAATCATTTAATAGCAAATACCGCATCGTAACAGTATCGTCGGATTTGGAAGACATGTATTCTGAATTTACAGAAATATTAAAAGTGAAAAGCGAAGAGTTCCAGGTAAGTTGTACAAATATTATTATTCGATTCATTTTAGCTAATAATTTTTTTTTATTTTAGCAAAAAGATTCTGGGTGGTCAATGCTCGCAATTTTATATTTAGAAGTAAATATGCTCAGATTTGAACCATTTCGAGGATCGTCTTATATACCACTCCCTAAAGATATAGAAAATAAAGAGGCTATTATCAATATTAAAAATACCGATAATAAGTGCTTTGCTTATAGTATTCTCTGCCATCTTCATCCTGCTGCCACTCATGTTGATAGAGTTAGCAATTATGAAGAACATTTAGATGAACTAAATTTAAATAATTTATCATTTCCTATGGAATTAAATAATGTTCAAAAATTTGAAAAACAAAACATGGATATAAGCATCAACGTTTTTGGGCTTAGTAAGAAAAAAGATAAACATAACGTTGTAGGGCCATTATATCATACTAAGCAACGAAAAATTAATCATGTAAATCTCTTATACATTGAAGATCCCGCAACGGGGGCATCACATTTTTGCTACATAAAAAATTTAAGCAGACTAATTTCAAAGCAAAGGAGCGCTTACAACGGAAAAGTTCATGTATGCGATGGCTGTTTAGTTACATTTTTAACAGAAGAGAAATTAAAAATGCATTTAGATCTAAATGACTGCCTAAAAGTTAGAACAGAGCTCCCAACCGAAATGAATAATATTCTCGAATTTAAGGATCATCATAAGGCATTTCCTATGCCGTTCTGCATATACGCAGATTTTGAAACTTTACTCGAGCCTATCCATATAGCAAATCCAGACCCATCCAAGAAATATACAGTGGATACGCATGTACACAAACCATTCAGTTTTGCCTATTTTGTGAAATGCGAACATGATAATTCACAATCATTTCTGAAACAATATAGAGGCTTGGATTGCGCCGAAGTTTTTGCAGAGTGGCTTATCCAAGATGTCAGAGAAATACATGAAACATATTATGCAAAGCCGAAGCCAATGACAAAACTAACAGCTCGAGAACAAGAAAAATTTTCAAATGCAAAAAACTGCTTTTTATGCCAAGACATATTCCAACCTAATACTGAAGACGTCTCACTAAAAAAAGTGAGAGACCACTGTCATTTTTCAGGTTAGTAGATACTATTAATTTAAATAATTTTTAATTATGACAAACTATTTTAGTTATAAAATTTAATAATACATAGATGCTAATGAAATATTGTTGTTTTAGGTTTGTACAGAGGTGCAGCACATAGCAAGTGCAATTTAAAATATAGAACGCCACAGTTTATACCTATATTTTTCCATAACGGCTCACATTACGACTTTCACATATGTATCGAAGAACTATTAAAAAAATCCGAGTCCATAGAAGTCATCCCACAAAATAAAGAACTTTATATCGCATTTACAGCGAAAATTGCGCTAAGTCCGAGCGATGGCAAAAATTTGAATGCTGAAAGCGAGAAGAAAAGGTATTTTTACTTACGCTTCTTGGATTCGTTCCGCTTTATGCCTTCCAGCTTAGATAGCCTAGCGAAAACTTTAAATGAAAACCAACTAATTGAAACCAGAAGACTATTTACAGATGATGAGCAGTTTAATTTAATGCGACGAAAAGGAGTTTTCCCCTACGAGTTTGTGGATTCATATGATAAACTAGAATCTACACAAGAATTACCAGCAATGGTAGATTTTTACAGCACGTTATGTGAAGAAGCCATTAGCTTGGAAGACTACATGCACGCAGAAAAAGTTTGGCAACTATTTAATTGCGAGAACTTAGGCCAATATTCAGATTTATATTTAAAAACAGACGTGCTTTTATTGGCGGACATATTTGAATCATTCAGAAAGCTATTTCGATCTCTATACAATCTAGAAGCCTGCTTCTATTTCACCCTACCAGCGTTGGCATGGTCATGTATGCTGTCATTTACTAAGGTATTTCCCATTATTATTAAAACAAATTTTTTAAACTTTAAAACTTAAAAAAAAATATTTTTACTCATAAAAATTATTTATTTTAGGTAAAGCTGGAACTACTTACTGATCCAGATATGTTCCATCTAATCAGGAAAGGGATAAGAGGGGGGGTAGTGCAATGCACACATCGTCATGCGGTAGCAAATAACCGTTACCTACCACATAACTTAGACGATGATTTCAATTATATAAAATATGATGCTTCTAAACCTACCTCATACATCACGTATCTGGATGCCAACAACTTATATGGACAAGCCCTTTCTCAGTACTTGCCTTTTGGAGGCTTCAGATGGCTCAAAGATGAAGAAGTTCAAAATTTTAATGTATTAACACAATGTTCAAACGAAAAAAGCGCAATAGGATTTATTTTAGAAGTAGATTTAATTTATCCGGAAGAACTTCACGACTTACACAATGAGCTTCCTTTCTGTCCTGAAAATATAGTTGCGCCTAATGGTAAAAGTCGTTTAGCTAAGCTAATACCTAATTTAAATGATAAAAAACGTTATGTAATTCATTATAGAAATTTATATCAGGCTCTACAACATGGACTAAAATTGGAAAAAATCCATAGAATTGTTGAATTCAGGCAGTCAGATTGGCTAAAAACATATGTTGATAAAAATACGGCGATGAGGCAAGCGGCTACAAATGATTTCGCTAAAGATATGTATAAATTAGCTAATAACGCAGTTTTTGGTAAATGTATGGAAGCTGTCGAAAACCGAAAAAGCGTCAAGTTGCTAAAACAATGGGAAAATATTCGTCAAAAAAAGGGTGCTCAAATTTTTATTTCACAATCTAAAATAGATAGCGTTAAAGTTTTTAATGAAAATTTTGTTGCCATTCAACTTAAAAAAGATAAAGTTCTTTTCAATAAACCTATATATGTAGGTTTTAGCGTTCTCGATATTTCCAAAACTGTGATGTTTGATTTTCACTATGATTTTGTAAAAGAAAAATATAAAGATAATGCAAAACTCTTATATACTGATACTGACTCATTAATATATAAAATTGATACTAAAGATTTTTATTCAGACATAAAAGAAAATCTCAATAAATTTGATACTTCCAATTATGACTTAAACAATCCGTATTCAATACCATTAGTAAATAAAGCAGTGTTGGGAGTATTTAAAGACGAAACGAAAGGTCTAGCAATTCTTGAATTTGTCGGCCTTAGACCCAAATTATATGATTATGTTGTAGCCAAGCCTAAAAAAAGTAGTGGATACTATGGTGAAGTAATTAAAAAAGGAAAAGGAGTTAAAAAATCTGTTATTAAAAGACTTAAGCATAGTGCTTATAAAAATTGCCTCTTTAGCAAGAATATTGTCTTAGCTAGACAAAATGTATTTCGATCAATAAAACATGTCATACATACAGAAACGGTTAATAAAATAGCTTTGTCTGCAAACGATGATAAGAGATACATTTTGCCTGATGGAATAAGTACTCTTGCGTGGGGTCATTATAAAATCGACTTTTTAAATGCTCCGCTTGAAGGTTTTTAATATTTTTTTATTAATTATACTATATTTTCAAAAATATTAACCATATGCTATTTTTCAAGTTGGGTATAATGCTAAAACCTGTCTAAACAAGAATAAACATGTTTCGATAAGTCGAGGTCTGTTTCAACTCATCTAAAGCTGATTTGTATTGCTGAAGGCTATTTCCATCGGTTGATATTTGTTTCGACTTGTCGAAACTTATTTGTAAACGAGGGAGGGGAGACTGTAACTATAAAAGGAATCGGAAGAATGTGTTAAACTATAGTAAGCCAGATGAGCAAGTCACCGCAACTTCAAAGAGAAATAAATAATTTTTCTAAAAAAATCAGAAAACTGAAAAAAGATATTAAACAATACGAGAGAAAAAAACAAGTTATATATCTACTAAAGAAACTTAGAATATAAAAATTTAAGAAAACATGGCTAGCCAATCGTCTTTGGATTCATCGGATTTATGCTATCCAGAGTATATAGATATGATCCTCCCTAATTATAGTGAAAAAATCGAAGAAGAAAAGTACTTGATTAACGAGAGCGTTTTACGTCTTCTGACAGTTCCTATACAAGTTTCAACAGGTTTAAGCACCATACGAGATTTTTTACCCACTGTCAAGCTAACATACGTTGCTCCCTGCTCTAAGGACAGCATTTCTATAGCATTTACGGACCTAGATTGGCATGAAATATTTGAACATATGCTGAATATGTCTCCATTAGTTAATGCTGATGGTTCCCTGACTGAAAATGAAATGATTTTTCAGCAGTTTAAACTTACAAGCATACCATGCGAAGGACAACCATTGTTAAAATTAGAAAAATTTAGTAATGTTTTATATTTTTGTAAAGAATGGCTTCAGGAAATTAAATTATATTCTCATGTTATTGACTATAAGTTAAAAATTTTAAAAGAAATTGATTTCTCGAGTCATTATACCAGTATTTTATTATATATAACAGAATATGATAATGATGTAACATATTCAGAAAAAATTAAAAATGTATGTAGTTTACAGTTATCTGTTCAGAATTATTGCATGTTAGAATATTTAGCTTTTAATTATCATAATATATTATGTGATATTACGAAAATTTTGTATATAAATTGAGTAAACCTAAAAATAAAAATAAAAAACAAAGTATTTAGTAAAAAAGTTGTTTTATTTACCTCAAAGCTATTACAATAAAAATAATAGGTTAGGCTAGGGAATAATACTATTATAAAACAATAGACTAATTACAATTTAAAAAAATACTACAATAAGTTAGGTTAAGAAATAATAATACTATAATATAACATCAGTTTCATTAACCCACGTAGGTTTGGGGAAACCAAGCCAGCGAACTAGAACTTGCTTAACACCATTTTTTGTACGTTTTTTAATAATTTTTTCCACCAAGTATATATCAGGAAGTTTGGTTTTTTGTAGTTCTTGTTGATAAAAACAACCCTTTATCGGCTGACCATTCATATCTTCCAATAGGAAAGTTGGTGGATTGTTAATATTAATTTTGACTATTTTGAATAACTCTGGAGACCAGCTAATTTCAAATCCTTTACTGAATGCACCTTTATATTTGCTTATCCTGACAATATCGTCTATTTTTAGTATCTTTTTTCTCACAGCTATTTTTGGAACATTATATACGTTTAACAGTGTATTAGGTTTTACATCGCAAGGCTTCATTCCTGTGGTACTATGCTTGCTATTATTGTAATCGTCTGTAATTTCTTGTAAGATATCGAACCAAATGTGAGTTCCACGTAAAGAGAAATATTTGTATATTCGGTTTTTTAATGTGCGTATAACACGCTCGACAATCGCCGCTTTTTTATTACTATAGATAAAAAAATTATTTATTTTATATTTTTTCATTAAAGAATTAAAATGTGAATTTTTAAATTCTGAGCCCATATCAGAACCTATATTTTTAGGTGAATATCCTGCCGATTCAAGTATATCTTTCATACTTTTAGTAACTTCGCTTCCAGTTTTCGATTTAAGCGGTCTAGTCCAAACAAATTTAGAAAAACAATTTATAACCACTAATACATAGCGAAAACCTCTATTAAGAAGCGAATATGGTTGAAACTCCATTAGGTCAATTTGAAAATAGTCATAATAATCTCGTATTACAGTTTTACGCCTAGAAAAATTTCGACGTGTAGGTTTATGGAGTTCTTCAACGACTTGTCTTTTTTCTTTAGAGATCATCTTGTAAATTGTTGACGTGACTAGAGTAGCTTGATAACTAGAAAGGTTTCCAATATACAGCGCGTTAAATTCATTTTTTATTTCAACATTATTTTTTAATCACCACTTTTGAATGTTTAGTATCTTTTATTTTTTCATTTATGATTCGCTCCATCTCTTTTGGGATATTACTTTTATCTAATAAATTGTTTATATGTTTATCTATGTATTCTGTAATTAGCTTATCCAGAGTCTCATTTTGTTCTTCAATCACCGTTTTATGAAGATATGGTATAACATCATCGTTTATTGTATTGGTTAACTGTTTACTGCTATACTTTAACCTTTCTGTTAAATCTTCTTCCACTTTAAAATCGATATATGCACTTAGATTTCTGTTTAGCCATTCAGTAGTTTCAGCTAACATATTTCTTAACTTTTCTTCCAATACTTTCATTTTTTCAGTCAAATAATTCATTGTCACAGCATCATTTAAGTCTGTAGGTGGCGAAACATTGGTTAGCCGTTTTCCTTGTAAATCATAATTTCCGTCGGAAGTTAGTTTGTAGGCGCTTATAGGGGTTTCTCTAAGTTTAAACTGGAATGAGTCTTTCCATTTACGTTTACGACCAAATTTATCTATTGTGTTAACACTCATCATTTTATGTATAAACTGAGATGAAAATTGGAATGTTACGTATTATAAGGCGTTTAATATATTATATTAGCTTCTCGTAGTTCTTCCAAAATGGATATAATTTCATTATCATGTGCCGTGCTTCCAGCTAATTTAGACGCCCAAAGGAGGCGGAGACGTTCGATCAATTCCTGGGGAGTATTCCAGTAAACAAATTCTTTGATTTTAAAGTTTAGTTGTTTGGTATTTAGCGGTAATCTTGCTATTGATTTTCCTTCTTTAAAAATAAGAGGTCTTATTAAGTATAAATATTTTTTTGATTGACTGCGGTTAAGTCCTCGAGTTGGATTATATTGATTAAAAATTACATTGGTTTTATGTAGAATTTCTTGATATATACTTTTTGTTTGTTCGCTTATAGCACTAGGATTTTCTAACGCTTTTGGATGTTTTAAAAAAAGTATATCCAAAAGTTCTGCAGATGCTGGATATGATGCAATATTTGTACTCCCACGCCAAAAGGAAATCTCACTAGGAGGAAATCTAACCTCAGTGTTCCCCATGTGAAGTTTATTTTTTGAATCTACGCGAATTCCATATCTTACATCAAACCTGGATATATTACGTTTTATTTTTTCCACATAACTCATTGAAATTGAATGTGGACTAGCATGCGAGGAAAAGTCTATCTTTCTTGTTTTTAGCTGTTTATCATGTTTGATAATAGGAGGTGTATCACTTAAATCCGGTGTTGAGAAAATATCTTCTGCAGGTATTGTACTGATATGCGGTGAAACAGCGTCAGATGTCTCATCAAAGCTGTCATCATGAACATCGACATCATCAGACGAATAAGGCTGGCTAGTTGTTTTTACAATAGTGGTTTGGCTTTTGTTAGCTGAGGGAGGCTGCATATTAGATTTTTTTGATGCAACTTGAACAGCATCAGAAATAGATTTTAAACGAGTTGTAACAGGCTGATAAAATTCTTCAAGTCCACTCTTGTTTTTAAATTGCTTATTTTTAATGCTATAATATTTTTTACGCACAGCATCAGTTGCTTCAATCAGTTTGCGTTTAAGCTCAATTTCTGAAGTATCGTTCATTTTTTTTTTACTCCTCTCCCTTTACTGCCTCAATGTTAAATGATATAAAATTTTAAAAATAAATGTATTTATCAAATCCTATTCGATATCTGCCTCTCTTTAAATCGCTATCTTTATCAATAACTAGGAAACCATATTTTTCTTTCCAACACTCTGCACACATTTCTAGAAATTCAGAAAATGATATATCTGGAGAAACATGATCTAAATAAATGTGTTTAAGGTTTGTTTGATCTTGATTAAACAGAATAAGAAAATTTGCATTATCACGAATTAATTGTTTTGGAACTTTAGAATATGTCTGAGCCAAGTAGAAACAGTCAATGTTTTTATGTCTCCCCATACTAAAATATAAACGAATAGCATCTTGTCTTTCACAAATTACATCGTCAAATATAAAAACAGAGTTAGGTTTAGCATCCGCAGGATTAACTATTGTCTCATTGGAAGCATAAGTATAGAAACCAATTTCCTTAATCGGCTTGAGTACTTTGCGAATATAATCATATTTTGGTTGATATAAGGACTTTGAATAAATATATATATTTTCAAAACAAAGGCCTTTAGGATGAGTTAGAAGGGTTATCATAGCATTTGTTTTCCCACAATTTGAAGGACCTATTAAAAGCGCTCTTATTGAATTTGGTAATAAAGGTCCATTCCTTTTAGTAGTCGGCAACCCTGCTCCAACGGTCTGATCCAGATTGTCAACTTCCAATTCATAACCTGATTTTTCAATAAACATATTGCTGTAAATATACGTTACTTGCACACTATATTTTATTTTAATGTCAGCCGCCAAACGATTAGGACGTATATCCTCTCGCTCCAGCAGCACCAAGGCGAGTGGTAAAGGCTTAGTTGATACTGTAATAAATAAGCTACCAATTGAATTACATTTACCTGGATATCAGTATTGCGGACCTGGAACAAAGTTAGAGAAAAGACTCACCCGCGGTGATCCTGGAATAAATTCATTAGATATTGCATGTAAAAAGCATGATATAGCCTATGCAAGACATAAAAAGTTAAGTGAACGACATAAAGCAGATTACGAACTTGAACAAAGTGCTTGGAAACGTGTAAAGTCGGCAAACTCTAGTTTTGGCGAAAAAACTGCAGCTTGGCTAGTAACGACTGGAATGAAAATAAAAAGAAAGCTTGGCATGGGATGTAAAAAACCAACTGGAATGAAAATAAAAAAGAAGCTTGGTAGGGGGAGTAAAAATGCAACTGGAATGAAAATAAAAAAGAAGCTTGGTAGAGGATGTAAAAAAGCATTACCTAAACGTAAAAAGAGTATTAAAATAAATAAAAAACAGAAAAAAATAGTTTTTGGTAGCGGGATTATAAATAAAATTCGTAAAAATTTAAAGAAACGTTTAAATTTAGACCCGAAAAATTCGGATATACAAAAAATGGTAAAAATGGGAATAATAGTGGCGCAAAAAACATTAAAAGTTCACGGAGGTAAAAGAAAAATACAAACTCCGCGCATCATACCATTACCAAAGCAGGGAGGAATTTTACCTCTGATTCCTATATTTGCAGGACTTTCTGCTTTGGGTTCGTTAGCTGGCGGGGCCGCTGGAATTATAAGAGCGATAAAAACAGCTAAAGATGTTTCATCGGGAAAGCGTTATGATAAAAATATAGATGAAGGAAAAAAGGGTAATGGATTATATCTTAAGCCATATCGCAGTGGTTTGGGGCTATATCTAAAACCATATAAAAGTTCAAAAAACTAATAAAATCCCTACCTCCAAAAGCGCTTACAAATTTCGACTTGTCTAAGTATGCATTACAGCTAAATATTCCATATTTTAGAGGTGTATATATGAGAGATGCTATGCCAAAAACAGGTCCTAACAAGTTTGAAAGTGGAATTGTTAATTTGGATGATGCCGAGGGGGTAGGGACGCATTGGGTTGCATATAAGAAGAAAAATGATAAAACATATTATTACGATAGCTTCGGAGATTTACCTCCACCAAGTGAGTTAGTTAGTTATTTGTATACTGGGCGATATAAAACAGAAAATATCTTCTATAACTACATTCGCGAGCAAGATTTTGATACAGTCTGGTGTGGACATTTATGCTTAAAGTTTCTTGCTAAAAAAAGTTAAGAAATGGAGAATGATGCTATAAAAAAGATCTCTCAATCTATGCAAGTGTTTTTCAAATCGAGAAGCTTATTAAATATGACAAAGGAGGATTTAGTTTATATGCCCAAAGAAGTTATTATAAATTGTGCATTTCGAGAAATCCCGTTTATTTGGTCTAAGCTTCCTAAACACTTACAGGAAGATCCAGATTTAAAAAACTATTTATTTTGTACTGAGCATGAGCAGGATGATAGTGAGGATGGAGATGTAAATGATGGTCCTCCGAAGCGAAAATTATTCTGTTGTTATTGTAAAATGAATGATATAAATATAGCAACAGAAAATAAAATTGAGGTTTTACCATCGGATAAACGTTGTATATTACAATAAATATTGAAATACATCTAAATTTTTTGTAGTCATGTCGTACACGTTTACCTTATCAGATCATAGCAGCGTGTTGAGTGCTAATTTTTTTCCCTCGCTTGAGCTTGAGAAGAATTCAATATATGGTTTAGGATTGTTGGGATTTTACACTTATAATTCAATTTTTAACATAGATGAAAATAATAATTTACTTGGATTTGGCGAGCCTGATCAGAAAAAGTTTACTTACTTTAGAATTAAACCAGGTGCATATGAAATTGATGAAATCCATAAAGAAATTCAGAAAGAAATCAAGAAAAAGAAATATTTAGAAAATAATAATGAAATTGATGATATGAATAGAATATTTAGTTTGGAGGCTAATAACAACACTTTAAAGTGTCAGCTTAAATCTACATTGGATTTAGATTTTTCAATAAAATCCTCTTTAGGAAGAACGCTTGGATTTGCAGAGAAAGTGTTTAAAGCCAATAAGCTTCATGAATCCACTCTACCAGTGGATATAATGAAAGTTCGAATGATACGAGTTGACTGTAATATTATTTCTGGAGCATATCTGAATTCAACAAAATCTCATACTTTATTCGAATTTGATATTGACGTTGAACCTGGTTATAAACTTTCTAAGGAGCCCCATAATATAATATATATGCCCATACAACCTTTGGGTCGTCAGTTTATAGATAACATTACGTTGAGAATCTTGGACGATCAAGGAGACTTGGTTAATTTCCAAGGAGAGAAAATTATAATTAAATTAGAATTAAAGAAAATTACATAATGGGATTTCAATATAATTCTCAGATTTATAAATATCAAAAATCGTCTAAGATAATAAAAGATAATAAAAGCAGTAAACCTAAAACTATAGCACGCATTCTAAAAAGAAACGTTGATCTGAAAGGAAGTGATATAAGCATCGAAGATCGCGATTTTTTGAAATCCTTGGGTTTACAACTAAAAATTTAAGAAAATATGGCCACCATTTCAACAAGTGAAAAATTGGAGGTTTTCGATGATCCTGTATTTGATTATTCACTTGTCAGTTTAAATGAGCATACATATAAACCTTATGGGTCACCAACATATAGCAATTCTGATGAAATCCGTATACCAATTCATTTTCAAGATCTAATACTCAATATTGCAGATAGTTACATATATATTGAGGGCACATTTAATTCAAGTGATGCTACAAAAAAATGTTATTTGTCAAATAATTGTTTGGCATTTTTATTTGATGAAATTAGATATGAAATGGGTGGTGAACAAGTATCTATAGTCAGAAAACCTGGAATCACCACAGCGTTAAAGACATTGGTATCATTTAATCCACTGCATAGTAAAAACTTACTTACCACAGGATGGGGTTTAAATGAGGGATGTCAAGTTATTTTGGACAAAACAAGCCATATATTTAGCGGAAAGCTACCCTTAAAATATCTATTGGGTTTTGCAGAAGACTATTTGAAAGGAGTCCTTAATGTAAAGCAGGAATTAATAATGGTTTTATCTAGATCATATGTTAACTGCTACGTCGGCGAAGTAGAAGCAACTATTAATGTAAGCAAAATTGAATGGAAAGTTCGTCATATTGTTCCCGAAGATCGAGAAAAGCTTAAACTGCTTTCTCGTATAAATAAAGGTGGCAATAATGCTCAAGTAAATATAGCTTATAGAATGTGGGATCTATATGAGCTTCCAACACTACGAGAAACGACTTCAGATATATGGGCTTTAAAAACGAGTACCAATCTTGAAAAACCAAGATATCTTATTCTCAGCTTTATAAGCGCCGATAGTTTGGACAACTACAAAAAGAATGCGATAGATTTTATAAACGCGGGTATTCGAGATATTCGCGTGTATTTAAATAGCAACGTATTTCCTTATGAAAGATGGAACTTGGATTTTAGCAAAAAGCTTTGTGGCCCTGCATACTACGCATACGAAAATTTCCAGCGTAGTTACTATAATCGACAAGATTGTAGCCCCCTACTTGATTTAGATGAATTTTTCGCAAACCCGGTCTTTGTCATTGATTCCAGTCAGCAAGCGGATAATAACATAAAAAATTCGACAGTAGACATAAAAATTGAATTTGAAACGCGTAACAAATTTGCAAAAAACATTAAAGTTTTTGCATTGGTGTTACACGATGCATTTTTAAGCTATAATGCTTTAGATGGTTCTGTTAGAACCGGGTGTAATTTTTTGGGTAGATAAATTTATACTAATTAGTTTAGCTTAATAACATAGTTAAGAATTATAGTAGTATAGAACATAACATATTATGTAGTTTGTATAATCCTGAATTTTGAATAAATTATGATTAAATTATATTATGGATTTTATTTTACCTTAACTAATCGAATTTTGAATTAAGGTTTGAGCATACCATAAAAGGAAGGGTCATTTAGGTATAAATAATTATTGCGGGGTGACAAATGTGCCGCCTTAATATACTTATCTTGTTAGACCATATAAATTAGGGTTTTATTTCGCTTTACTACCCGCCAGCGGCGTTTCACTAAGTTAGAAAATATAAATCATGTTTTTTACTATACCGCTTTAACAGCGGCGTTTCAACTAAGGGAAAATAATAAAAAGTCTGGTTTAAGGATGGCTCAGGTCGGATCGTAAAAAGTTGGGTTTAAGGATGGCTTATAAAAATTGGGATTTAATTATCCCGCTTTAGCAGCGGCGTTTCAACTAAGGGGAAATAATAAAAAGTCTGGTTTAAGGATGGCTCAGGTCGCATCGTAAAAAGTTGGGTTTAAGGATGGCTTATAAAAATTGGGATTTAATTATCCCGCTTTAGCAGCGGCGTTTCACTAAGGTTAAATCATAAAAAGTCGGGTTTTATCTCGGGTCAGATCATAAATATTCAGGTTCAAATTAGGGTTAGATGAGAAGCCGTCTCGCGAAAGCATCCGGGTTAGGTCGTAAAAAGTCGGGTTTTATCTCGGGTCAGTTCATAAATATTCAGGTTCAAGTTAGGGTTAGATAAGAAGCCGCTTCATGAAAGCATCCGGGTTAGGTCGTAAAAAGTCGGGTTTAATTTCGGGTTATTTTGTAAACAGCACCACCGAACCACCCGGGATAGATCATAAAACGCACCACCGAACCACCCGGGTTAGATCATAAAACGCACCACCAGCGCCACTTGGGTTAGATCGTAAAACGCACCACCTGCACCACCTGGGTTAGATCGTAAATTGCACCACCGCACCACTTGGGTTAGGTCGTAAATCGCACCACCCGTCAGGTGGTGCACCACTGGTCTCGCTCTCTTAGTATCTCTCTACTAACATTTTTGAACTTTGACAGCTTCTAGCTCTCTAACGGTATATCTTAGAGCAAAACGGCTTACATGTCCCTCTCTTACTTTTTTATTATTATTTCCTAAAAATACCAATTATGGGTTAAACCGGAAGTACTATATTTCCGGTTCTCGAGTTACATCCGGTTTAACCGGGAGTTTACACTCCTCGGAAGATAATAAAAAAGTAAGATAGGGGCATGTAAGCCGTGTTGCTCTAAGATATACCGTTAGAGAGCTAGAAGCTGTCAAAGTTCAAAAATGTAATTTTTCGATAGTCGATATCTCAGAAACTATTAAGTTTAGACTTGTAGTGTGCTTATTAAAAAGTAATTGATGCTTTATGTACAGTATTATCCAACCAAGACTAGACAAGGCGATTTTTTGACTTTTCCTGTACTTTTATAAAAAAACTGAAATAGCCATCTTAAGTCATTTTCTCCCGCGAATTCGAATATCTTCAGCAAAAAACAATTGAACATCAAACAAAAGTACTAGGGGTCACTTTGATATTTTTTTAAATGGGATGCCGTATTTTTAATGAGCTTATCCGATTTCTCATATAAATTTTGATCTAAAATGTTGGATTTAATTAATTTTTAATTTTTTTTTTTTTTTTTTTTTAATTTTTCCGAATTTAAAACTGAAGAAAAAAGGCGTTTTTGAATTAATGTATGTAATGAATGGATGTAACTCGGGAGAAAATGACTTAAGATGGCTATTTCAGTTTTTTTATAAAAGTACAGGAAAAGTCAAAAAATCGCCTTGTCTAGTCTTGGTTGGATAACCCTGTACAATCCAAAAGTATTGTAAGATATAGGGCGTTTCATTTAAAAAAATGAAAGTTTTGTTTACCATGACTGTTTGAGGCACCCTGTATAATTACAGGTGTCTTAGTTTTATAGATTTTTTTAAGGCCTACAACTTTTATACCGGAAGTTTCTTCATATTGTGCGCCATTTTCTAAATAATTGACCGGTCCGGGACTTTTTGAACACAGTGTATATTTAAAAAGAGGATAAACTACTTTATCTACTCCTATTAAATTATATATTAATTATTCAACTGCTTTTGAGCAATTAATAGTATCTATAAACAAACAGCGTGAGTTATAATAACTCACTACTATAACTCACTATAATAAGGTGGCTCCTATAAACAAACAGCGTGAGTTATAATATCTCACTACTATAACTCACTATAATAAGGTGGCTATGTACTTCTGTACAAGCCGATTGACCGAAAGGGAACAGTCCATTATTGTTATTGAGGTGAGTAATGTCACTTGAATAATTTTGACGTTTTCAAATTAAGGTAATCCCTAATTATTGTAAATTTTGTACTGAAAAAGATGAATTCAGATAGTGAAGATGAATAGTCGTAGATAAAGTATAGTATTCAACTTGCGGTAATGGTCATAACTCATTTGATGAACTGCAGAACTCGCCTGCGGCTCGTTCTGCAAACTTCATCTGCGTGAGTTATGACCTACATTACCGCTCGTTAAATAATATACTATTAACGCATACAATGAAAAAATAGGGGGTTATATTAACCTTCTGAGCTTATTTGGGTAGGTACCAATAATTGTGGTTTACAATAATTTAAATAGCAAATGGTTACCAATATCAGAATAAAATATTATAATTCAAGTAATTAAAATATAAAAAATATTATTATTAAAAGATTCAAGAGATATGTGTGTACAAAAGGGTTTTCGAAATAATGTAATAAAAAATATGCAATGCTATATTAAAGTATTGGGAAGGCATATGTTCTGTTACGCCTAATGATTTTTTACTTTTACTTGTGCTCTGAATTGTTTTAAATTAAATAATTAGCAGATTATATGATTTCACCTTATGACTTAGTTATAAAGATGTAAAAATATACATGATACAAAACGTATTTATTTGCCTTTATAATAATTCTGTAATTCTTTAAACCTGTAGGAAAAATCCCCTTTCTGGCGCTCTGAGAGCGGTGCATGTGCAAAAAAAACATTTACGCTAATCTTGAATCCTTGGAGATTATACCGGTTGAAGGACACGGCATCATGGTCATCGACTAACCAAATGACTCTTCTTTGAATTGAAGAATCCAGCAGTCTCAGAGTATGTTTCAGAGCCCCAAATGTATGCACAGTATTTCAGTGATGGTCGAGTTTGGACTTCATAGAGCGGAGAAAATTATGGCGGTATATAATAGGTGCATACAGTTCTGAAAAACACCGCATGCCTCTGCAAGGCCCTCTACATGACTAGACCACAACATATGACTATCCAAATTGAAGCTCGATTAATCACCTGAAGGGTATTCAGTGTCCCGCCATAACCATAGTTCTGATATTTTAATTCATAAACTTTGTTAGAGAATAATTGCGCCCCGCATTAAATTCTACTTGTTTACCGTCGTCCACCTCAAGTCAAATTCAAAGACAAAATGTGCATAATTGTCTGAAAAAAGTATCTGTATCAACAAACTTATATTAATCAACAATAAAATATAATAGAGTAAAATTTAAAATATTAGAATAAAAAATGCAAATATTATGACAGATTTCACAGATGAAAAGCATACCTTAATGTAGAGCAAATCGAATTTGAAACAAGGCCGCCATGTCTTTCGATATGTTCCAATGAATACTTCCATGATAAGAGTCAGCTACATCCTTGGAAGCAATTTTCGTAATTATCTTAGCGGAAAGAAAACTTTACTTAAACTAAAATAACAGATTTAAACCATTCCAGGCATAGTCTTGAGTTAAGTTCATTCATTATCTTAAAATAAGGCTAGTTATTTTTAAGTATATATCTTAATAAATCAATCCTTTAAGTAAGACTTATATTATACCGGTCTAAGAGATGACACCCTTGAATAGAAGCGTTTAAATTTGAATGTGCTGTGTACAAGTATTTATATATTTATGTCAAGTATATGTGTCTTTGCTTCAAGGACACAAGTCTCTGTTATTGCTTTGACGGCATCTTTAAATCAAGAAAAAGAAATTCATAATTTCTTCCGTTAAAAGTTTTAATAAAATTGTTCTACGTTCACATGACTTGTTGCAAGAATCTATTTCTTTGCAGCAAACGTACAAACACCTGGACGGTTTTAGAGGTTTGGTGTTCATTTATAAATAAATGTTTTCAATATTTTTACAAGGACGTATTTGTCATAGGTATACACCCAGTCAAAAGATTTATTTTTTAAACACGCACATTACGCGCAAATATAGAAAAACGAAGTTGCTGTCGTTAGCGAATCCAATATAGACAATTATTATGAAGAAAATATAAATAAATAATTCGTCGTTCATTTTGAGTTTAAACTACGCACGCCACAAATTACAAGCAGTGTAGCCACATAATCGTAAGATGTCGAAACACTGAACAAATCGCACCTATCTGCATCCAATGTAACAATCCAAAATACCAATCCACTAAGCCATAGAAAAAATTATGGTATAACACTAAGGCGAGATGCTTTATAAAAACCTCAAGTTCTTCGGTCACTGGAATACTGATGTGACTCCGCGCAGATGCCGAATTGCATGTAAATACCTATATTATACTCTCAGGAAAAGGGCCAATTACTTTGGCACAAAGAACTTTATCTTTGTTAAAAATACCATTTTAAAATGTTACAAATTCAAAGACGCCAGCTTTAAAACAAGAAATTTTCCCGACAAGAACATAACCAGAAATGACCAAAGACACAGAAAATCATATATTAAGGGCACATTCACTGGCAAGTGTTAATAAAAAACTATCTTTGTGCCACTTCATTTCAAACTTTTTTCTTGATATTTTGAGGGGGTTTTTCAGCTAACCACTTAATATCAAGTGAAAACACGCGAAGTTGAAATATTCATAAATTTTAAAAATTTTGTAGTCGCTAACGATGAGGCAAGTGCGTCTTTGTAGATCAAGGGTCCATCTAAGTATATTAAATGAATTCAAGGGGCAAGAGCACTTAACCATATACATATGTACAATTTTCTAAAAATTTTTGCAAATCTGAATTATCTTTATTTTTTTACAAATTAAATACTTTGGTGGTAGGGGTAAAAAAGAGACAGAAGAAAATTATTTTTAAGATCTTTTTATTTTGCCAGAATTTATTTAGGGTAGTAATGGGCTAATTTAGGCCTAACTAGGTTAAAAATTTTAAGTCTAGTGCCGTACCGGAAGGCACCTTAACCAAGATTCTTGACAAATAAAATGTGCGCCACTGATTTTTTTGCAATTTTTGTATTTTTCCCGCATTAGGAAACTAAAACTACAACTTTTTTATTTTTGGCATTGTTTTCGCATCTTGCTTCGTTTTTGAGAAAATACATAAAAATCACTTTATTGCAATCAATAAAAAAAAGTTTGTGTTTTATAAATAATTAAAAACTGTTTCTATTATTTATCAGGTTGTCTCAGGGACATGCAATAAAGCAAATGCAAATTCGCCTCTAAGTCCAAGCTTCTTTAATAATATGTCGTGGTTAACACAATCATTAGGTTTAGAAATGTCACAAAATATTGCTGCGGCAAAATCTCCTACATTAGGCTTCAAATAAAGATGCCCAAGAAATGAAAAGATAGCGTCATTAGTATTTTCACTTTTTTGAAATGCATATTGGTTTAAATTTAAAATATTATTTTTATTTAAAAAATAATGTTTTTCTGTTATTTTAGAATGTATTGCAAGTAAAGAAATTGGTCAAAAACTAGAAGCAGATTCATAATCAAATCTTTTATGAATTGGAATAACAATAGCTGATTTAAGACATTGTGGAAATATCTCGTTTTCAAAAGAAATATTTATTGCTTTGGCTAAAGCTATATTATACTCTCAGGAAAAGGGCCAATTACTTTGGCACAAAGAACTTTATCTTTGTTAAAAATACCATTTTAAAATGTTACAAATTCAAAGACGCCAGCTTTAAAACAAGAAATTTTCCCGACAAGAACATAACCAGAAATGACCAAAGACACAGAAAATCATATATTAAGGGCACATTCACTGGCAAGTGTTAATAAAAAACTATCTTTGTGCCACTTCATTTCAAACTTTTTTCTTGATATTTTGAGGGGGTTTTTCAGCTAACCACTTAATATCAAGTGAAAACACGCGAAGTTGAAATATTCATAAATTTTAAAAATTTTGTAGTCGCTAACGATGAGGCAAGTGCGTCTTTGTAGATCAAGGGTCCATCTAAGTATATTAAATGAATTCATGGGGCAAGAGCACGTAACCATATACATATGTACAATTTTCTAAAACTTTTTGCAAATCTGAATTATCTTTATTTTTTTACAAATTAAATACTTTGGTGGTAGGGGTAAAAAAGAGACAGAAGAAAATTATTTTTAAGATCTTTTTATTTTGCCAGAAAAAGATATTTTAGGTTACCTCTAAATAATACAGTTAGTGCAAAAACATATTATTGTAAAAATAATCTTCTAAGGTAAATAAACAGTATTCTTTAAAACCCCCTATTTACTGGATGTACATTGTAAAATAAAGTTTAATGGAAAAATTAATTAATCATAAAGAAGTTGTGATTTTACTATATTTTATGTATGCAGGGTTAATCGTTTTTCTAAACACCCTATATCTTACAATACTTTTTAATTCTACATAAAATAACAATTATTATTTTTAAATAAGTGCACCAGAAGTCTAAACTTAAAAGTTTCCAAAATATCAACTTTTAAAAAATGACATTTTTGAACTTTGACTAGCTCTCTAATAGTACGCCTTGGAGCAAAACGGCATACATGTCCCTATCTTACTTTTTTTTTATAACTCTTACAGTTTCTGAGAAAAGTACAGGTTCATCTTACGTGGACTACCCTGTACATATGAAATGATACTTCCAAGCTTATTTTACCCCTTCGGCTAATTTTCGGGTTAGGTGGACTGAAACAATGTCGTCCTCAGAAACCGGCCAACAGTCTTGGACAGTAGGGAAAATAAACATAAAGTACTTTTTCTAGCAACATGTACAGAAAACTCGCAATCGGACGTATTAGTTACTTGACCTACATAATATTTAAAAAAATTTTCCCGAAAAATTTAACTAGGACCTAGTCATTGATAATAATGTCGTTTATGTTTCTTGATGTATTTTGTAACTCTTGTTCTTCTTTCTCAAAAACGCACTTACCCTAGTCGCATTTTTTCATGGAGCATCCAGCAAACAAATCCAGGTCAATTATACAGTGTATTATTTAAGTACGTAGCCAAACTTCAAGAGGTGATTCTTTGAGTGATTCTAAGACGAAAAGTTTATATAAACATAGTCCGGTATTGCTCCGTTTTCAAGATGGAGGGTGTTAAACTTTAAAAAAAAAATCGTTTTTTCGTAAATACACACACCGCCATAATTAGAGGAACGGTCCAAATTTACCTTCAGTTTAAAAAGCATTAGTTTCTTTCCGCCCCTGTATATATAAAGACAAATCGTTTAAAAATGCTAATAGGTCAACAGCATTCCTGAAGAATCAAGCTAAAATTTAAAAGAAAAACTATCGAAATCGAGTGAAAATCTAAAGCGAAAATTGATTTTAAACTTAAGGGAAATTTGGACTGTTCCTCTAATTATGGCGGTGTGTGTATCTTAATAATCCTTTAGCTGGTTTTGTTGACATTTGCCAGTGTTATTTAGGGTAGTAATGGGCTAATTTAGGCCTAACTAGGTTAAAAATTTTAAGTCTAGTGCCGTACCGGAAGGCACCTTAACCAAGATTCTTGACAAATAAAATGTGCGCCACTGATTTTTTTGCAATTTTTGTATTTTTCTCGCATTAGGAAATTAAAACTACAACTTTTTTATTTTTGGCATTGTTTTCGCATCTTGCTTCGTTTTTGAGAAAATACATAAAAATCACTTTATTGCAATTAATAAAAAAATTTTGTGTTTTATAAATAATTAAAAACTGTTTCTATTATTTATTAGGTTGTCTCAGGGACATGCAATAAGGCAAATGCAAATTCGCCTCTAAGTCCAAGCTTCTTTAATAATATGTGGTGGTTAACACAATCATTAGGTTTAGAAATGTCACAAAATATTGCTGCGGCAAAATCTCCTACATTAGGCTTCAAATAAAGATGCCCAAGAAATGAAAAGATAGCGTCATTAGTATTTTCACTTTTTTGAAATGCATATTGGTTTAAATTTAAAATATTATTTTTATTTAAAAAATAATGTTTTTCTGTTATTTTAGAATGTATTGCAAGTAAAGAAATTGGTCAAAAATTAGAAGCAGATTCATAATCAAATCTTTTATTAATTGGAATAACAATAGCTGATTTAAGACATTGTGGAAATATCTCGTTTTCAAAAGAAATATTTATTGCTTTGGCTAAAGCTTCTAAAGCACAAAAAATTTTAATAAATAAATTATTACATCCAGTACAATTTTTATGCTTTATATCCGAAATGATTAATTTTATTTCTTGAACATCGGTTGGACCAAAGAAAAACGTATCCAATGAATGAACTTTTTTAGAAAGATTTGCAATCAATCGAATAGTGAAAATAGTTAGGTTTGTCAGAAGATAATGAAGTATGTACAGGTATTATGTTTTTATTGCCTCTTAAAGCATTAATAAATAATTTTCCAACATTATTTACGTGAATTTAATAATTTAGTAATATTAAGTAACAGGTGCGCTGTCATCAAAGGAAATATATATCGGATTTTTAGTTTTCCTTAATGGCCGATAATCTATGGTACCAGCAGGAATATGACCAAAACGGATAGTCTTGGTATCTAGAACAGCTAATCACTTAACAACGTAATGAGTTTGACTTTTTGAAGCACTAATAAACAAGTTTTGGAAGATATAAAACGTAATATTTCAAAGTTTGTTTACTAACCAATTCACTTCACTGTTCATAAACCTACCAATTTCCTAAAAAGATTTACTGCTCTACTTTATTTAGTTCAAAAAAGAAAATTATCTACGGTTGGTCAAATTTCGCCACAAGTAAATTGTTATTTGGTTTTGCACCTATATTTACTTTTCTGGTTCACCGCCATACCTGTCGCTCTCAATACGACAAAAGGACATTTTTAGGCATTATTTATTACTTTTAAATGTAACAGGTAGTTGTAAACATGGTTTCGCTTAATTTGGAACCATAAACATTGAATGGATGAAAGGTAACAATATACTAACCTTTTAAAATCTTTGTGGTGAGCTAAATCTAACATGGGTATTCAGTAGTAAAATCTAAAAAAGAGCTGAACTTCTAAGAAAAGCTAAAACTGCTCCCTCAAAAACGTCAAGAGCGAAATTGTCTAAGAATCTCTTATTAACAAATCAGGTTACCGTAGTAAGGGTTGATATGGTGACTTGTGTAGTGCATTACATTATTTGCTATCTTAAGGCAAATCTCCATCCATTATTATTATAGGTTGTAGAACTGTAGGCTCAAGTAGGTATAAGGTAAGTTATAGTATCACGTAGGAACTAATAATGTTATTTTTATATTCTACGTTAGATTGTTAATACATTAACTAGGTTATTATGTAAACTATAATGGTTAATGTTATATGTTATGTTTATATATACTTTGGTTTATATAAATCTTAAAGATGCTTAATGAGAGAGAATGTACAAGACTGATTTCATAGCAGCAAATTGCATTTTTGTTACAAACCAACAAAACACCACAATAACAATTATTTCCCTAAAAGTTATCTTGTACTTAGAGTTAACAGGACATTAATAATTTGTACCTTAAGAAGCTTAAAAATAATCGTAGCATTGGCCAAGATAAAATATGGTACAGTCTAATAAAATATGTTATAGGAGAAATTATTCAACCTATGTTGTATCATAAAAATCTCCCTGGATTTTGGTGAAATACCGCAGGACCAATTTATTTGTATACTGTTTTTAAATAACATAGTGGAGATATCTAGAGGATATAAGGATTGGTGTAGACTTGCAAATGTTGTCGATGATAGTGAAGATAAAAACATTTTAATTGATAATAAAACTATGCCGCAAGTTAATATAATAGCGGACACAGACATGTGGTTTAAAAAAATAAACATAAATTAAATAGTATTAAATCAAATAAATCAAGATGATTGAAAAGGCCAAATTCTTGGAAGATATTTTGCTAGACAAATAAATTATAACTACCATAAACACAGACTTATCTGAAAGAGGAGTAAGTATAATATAGTTGCGTAAAGTTCTTTAATTAAACACATTCAGAAATAGAAAGATCAATAACATTTAGAACCTGAAAAGGAAAGTATTTCATCTCTTAGTAACGATAGAACCTTATGATGTTAATAAATACAACACAGCTCATGATTATGTTCACGATTATTTTACTAGAAATAGGAAGCACATTTATATGAACTACCATAGAATACACTAAATTATAACAGGCAATTCATTCAACGCACCTTAATATATTTAACCTACTGCCACGCTATCGGGTAGGGCATACACAATCGTGTTTACAATAAATTTGATTGACAAATGTTTTTACTTGTTGGAGAAACTTAAAAATAACAATTCCTCAGATGGTTCTATAAAGTACAAGAAATACAAATATTTATTCGTCAAAACAAGGGCCGTTCCTAGCGTAGCTGCCGTCCGTGTGCGAGAGTAATTTTGCCCCCCCCCCCCACCTCATACCGTATGGATTGAAACTTCTCTGAAATATTTTTACCCTAAATGAAAAAAGAAATTACAGCAAATATAATAAATTCAGATTATTTTTTAATTTTACAAGCTAACATATTAATTATTAATGTATTGATATAATAACCAAATGAATACGTTATATTAAATATATACATAACACACATATCTATTAATACATATACTTAACAAGTCAGTCAAAAAGCTAAATACTATTTGCTTTTCTAACCTTCTTTAATGCAAATTCCGTTATGATATCTGATTCATCTATATCTTCCGAAATGTCATTTTCGATACTAATAATAGATAAGTCTGAAAGCCGCTCTTATCCCATTGTTGATCTCAAATAATTTTTTTATTATTTTAAGTTTTAAAAGGCTTCTTTCCCCGCTAGCTACAGTTACAGGTAATGTTAAAAAAATTCGTATGGGAATCACTAAATTTGGAAACAGATAAATGAGGTTTTTTTAAATAGGTATTGAATCACATTTAACGCGTTCATTTCAGGAGAAATGTAGGGTTCAAAGTTGTCAATTTTATCGCATAAATCTTCAGCTATAATATCTTTTTCAGTTTTAGATGAATCATGTAATACTTACCACAGATTTACATTTTGTAGACCTATTTGATTTATCTGTTTTAAGGGAATAAAATAAATTAACAACTCTAGGACTACTCGTCCTACTGATGAGATCCGAAAAAGATCGGAAGCTCCATGAGTCACCCTCATAGGCCAAAACTTGTTTTGGGAAACCGGACTTGGTTCGTCAATGCATTTTCCAATACTTGTTGAAAGTAGGCCCAGTTTTGACTGAGGCGTTCTCAGGTTCGCTTCGTCTTCAATTCAACTCTTTAGTAGTGGAAATTACTACTAGGCACTCTCTTGTAGATTCTCTTTTGAGAAGTTGAAATTCACAGTAGTTTTGAAAAATAAAGCATCAAAAACTCGAATTTGAGTTCCTGTTTATTTCAAAGATTTGTGAGACTACGGGAAATCCAGACACAGTCACAGACTTTGTGCCTTTTGGAAAATTTGAACAAACTTTGTTCTCACTTGGTAAACAAGAAAAGTCAAATATATTTTAAGGAAAACAAGTTTTGGTCTATGGGGCTTTCGCCGACACTTTGACGTGCCGCCTGTGTGCCCCGCACCCCTGGCACCCCCGTGTTGGAACGGCCCTGATCAAAATATTGAAACAATGAAATACTCATGTTCATCAATAATACATTTCTTGATTTCGTTTCGAATATTTTGAATTTGTTAAAAATGTTAGAATAACCTTTACTTTTTTGGTTTGACGTAGTTTCGTTTTATTCTGGAACGGTATTGTTGTAGCATACTTCTTGAATAAGGATTACCTATTATTATTATTTAATACTATATCTTAGATATTACTTCCGCAACAAGTATAGTGGATACAGGATCTATCCGGAATCGGATCTACGAGCATAAATACACCAAAATAATATTAAGAATGCAATTTATCATTACATAAATGCATTATATTAATATCAACTTGCGATAATAATTGTCTTGCCTAACAATTTGTCTATTCGACACGGCACAGTAAAAAAAACACTCGTTTTTTCCACAAGTTCACTGACTTGCCAGCGTTACACAAATCGGTGACGTTATAAATCTTAAGGCACCGAACCCAACTACACTAAAAATCTGAAGGTATTGGCCAATTAAACCATAAACTCATAAAATGTCCATGACAATAGGGATGGATGGGGTGTACATGTTTGAAAACATTTTATTGTATTGCTTTATGGTCTACAATAGAATTAACTTGGGATAATTTTGGTTGGTTAAGGTTCGCTATAGTTTATTATTTAAAAGGAAACTAAAAAATTAGATAAATAATTGGAATTGTAGAGTCCATGAAGAGATTTGTTTTATGATCAGACATACCAAGGTTATGCATGTTTTTAAAAAAAATGATTCAACACGTGTTAAAAACTATCATACGAGTTGTTTTTCCAAAATATTTCAATATGCTTTTTGGATTTCCCTAAAAGCAGCATGGCTTCAGGCGTGAAATGAGTACCTCTAGTGCTCTACATGCATTAATTGGATATATTGATGTAGAGGATTGCGCTGTAGGGATGTTTTGCGACTTTGGCAGGGTATTCGACTGTGTCAATCATTGACTGTCTCTCTTAAAGCTCTTTGATTACGGTATTATGTGTCCTTAAGTTTTACGAAAAGTGGTATTAGTTTAACATCTAATTTCAAATACACCATGTCAAAAATGGGTATACGACAGGGTTCAGTGCTTTTTATTATTTATATTAACTCATTTAATGAATGAACTGCAGTATACAGGGTGGCGCATCGAAAACGAAACAGAGACATTTTCTGGCAGCTCAGTTCTTTTTTGGAAAAACGCTCAGACCCGTCAATTTTGTTTTCAAGGGGGACACAAAATTGGCAAAAAGTCACGCTAACACGTGCAGCCCCCTGGGCGGGGGTGGCACGACCCCTAAAAATAGAAATGGGGGTCGAGTGATACCTTATTTTAAAGGTCTTTCAATTCCCTTTATAATGATGTAAAATTCATGTACTTCAGTTCAGTAGTTTTAGAGATTTATTGATTTAAAGCTTAAAGTAGACTTTAATAGATACATCAAATTAGATTGTACTAATTTCAGAAGAAATTTAAGTAAAAGCATTTACTTAATAAGTAAATGCTTTTCTTCACTACGCCCATGGTTTGTTTATCATTTTGGTGTTGAAAATAGCGATTGGAGCGTTTTTTGTGGAAAAAAAGTTGTCTCTTGAAAAAATATAAGAAGGGAATGTCTCGTACTTATTTCAAATAGGAATTTAGTACATAATTTGCGATTGATTCGACCAAACTTTGTTGTTAAAATACCTTTTAACGCTTTATACATAAATTAACCATGGTATATTCCACGGCAGAAAGGGTTGAAATTATCGAAATATTTTTCGGAAATAATCAGTGCGCTAATAGAACAGCACAAATATTTAATGACCGACATGAGAACAGTAATGTGCATCGAAAATATGTTTTAGAACTTATTATATTGGTTCGATTCTAATCCCAGAATTTATCGTGAGGTACACACACAGCAGCCACAAAAATTAAATGTACACGGAAAAAACAGTATTGTAAATTTAGTTTAGTAAGAATTTTACAGTATATTTCTCTATAAAACCTTTTAATAACTATAAATCTCTATATCAGTCTTTTCCAAAATAAAATTGTAAACTAAATTTATAAAAAAATATGGTTAGTTTTTTTATATAACATAGTATAATTATGCCACTACTAAGGTATATATTACATTTTACAAATGCGTTTTGGTTAAATTGAATAACCATTTCTTTAAGTTAAAAGTAAGAAACTGTATTGTGAATTTTACTAAATCCTTTTGTGGCTTTTATAATTTTTTATTACATTAAGAGACAAGCATAAAAAATGGTTATAAAGGAAACTTAGTAAAAATTACTATATTTCTTTACTAAAATTTTCAATAGAATCTAGAAGGGTGTAATTATAGTAAGACTGTTTAACAATAAACTATTTGAATTTTTATAGCAGTATATTTGCAAAATATCAAAAAATATAGAAGCGCTTATAAAATTTTTGTAGGAAAATTCGTATTTTACTAAATGAATATAGTAGAAACTCCTAAATAATTTACGGAATAGTCAAAGCCGCGCCGTCCGTCACATTTACAGTTATGCCATCAAGGGAGTCGTACCTCTAACTCTTACTCTTATGTGTTTTAAGTTCAAACTGGTTAATTTTGTCTCTGATTTTGTGTATATGGTATTATGGTGCCGTTATGTGGAGCATGGAGGATTTATTAGCAGAATGGAATCTGGAAGACTTAGTTTCGACCACCAAGAAACAAAGACCAAATATATTTCATTATACCATGTGTAAAAGCAAATAAAAAATGTTACAAAAATATTTAAATGAATGTACAAAAGGAATTTTAAATATTTACTGAAATATTTAATTAGTATAACGAAAGTTGGTGGTAGAAATTTAATTAAAATTAATAGAATTTACGAAAAAATATTACACATTTTACAAAATGTGCAAAACTGCTTGGTAGTTTTTACAAATAATTATTACAACCGTAACAACAGAAGCTAGAAAAAACAACAACATTATTTTATATTATTTGCACTCCTGTTTAATAGTTTTTACTGTAACGAATTTTTTTATTCCTATATATTTTTGCAGTAACTATTAAAAATATTAACTCGTTTTTACTATAATTTTATAGTCTTCCTTAATATACCATATGGCTGTCCTATATAGAACTAAAAAATATAGTTACTTCTATTATATTTTTGGATATTCTTACAAATTTTTTTTTCCGTGTATGGGCTGGCATTTTTGGCGATCATTTAGTTGGTCCTTTTTTCTTACCTGGAAATTTGACCGGTGAAATGTATTTGGAATTACTGCAAGACGCCGTAGATCCTGCATTAACAGACATAATTGAAAATCAGAATGATCGGCGGTACATTGCGAATATGTTGATGTTCCAACAGGATGGTGCCCCACCACATTACGCATTACGTGTTCGACAATATTCAGATCAGACGTTTCCAGGTCGATGGATTGGTAGAAGAGGTGCCATCGAATGTCCCCCAAGATCGACAGATTTATCACCTTTGGATTTCTTTCTGTTTGGTCACTTAAAAAGCAAAATCTATGCTACTCAGCCATCATCGTTAGAAGATTTGCGACAAAGAATTGTGAATGAGTGCCTTTAAATTACTCCTCAAATATTGCAAAATGTGCGGCAACGTTTTGAGCAAAATCTTTTTTACTGCATGGAGAGTCATTATGGTCATTTCCAACATTTAGTTGGCTGACGGGTCAGTTCATTTTTCATTTTTACACTATTTTGCTGCCAAATGTATTGATCTCCACTAATGATGATGTATTAGAGTTTTATTTAGGCTTTAAATTAATAAATCTCCAAAACTACTGAACTGAAGTACATGAATTTTACATCATTATAAAGGGAATTGCAGGACCTTTAAAATAAGGTATCACTCGATCCCTTTTTTAATTTAAGATTTTAGGGGTGGTGCCACCCCCGCCCTGGTGGCTGCACGTGTTAACGTGATTTTTTGCCAATATTGTGTCCCCCTCGAAAATAAAATCGACGGGTCTGAGCGTTTTTCCAAAAAAGAATTGAGCTGCCAGTAAATGACTCTGTTTCGTTTCCGATACGCCACCCTGTATATAAACAATGCACTTATTGCAAGAGCTAGAGAGGATATCTCGAACTTATCTGACAGAGCGGTGTTCAAATGCGCAGCAGGTGATGTGCGGGTTGCAAAGGAAAAAATAATAATCTTATCAGAAAACCCACAAATATTAATAAATAAGCTTGACAAATTTTATGTGACTTAGTAGATAAGGACTCAGTATTATTTTTAGCTGGTGATTTTAATTTAAACATCCTACTCGAGGACGCAAAGTGGCTAGAAATGTTTAAAACATATCTTAGCTCTTTTAATATTATTTCTGGTATCACAGAATACACCCGCATAGATCGAAGCAAAAAGTCTTGCATCGTCAACATTAATATAAATGTTGGTTCATTCACATCTCAGATTTTTAATCCCCAGAAACGGATCACAGTAAAGGGTATATTTTCAAAATTCCTTGTCAAAAAATATTCCCATAGAAAACGCTTGTTTAGCATAGAAAAGAAATTACTTTTTAATTTTTTATTGGGAGAGATAAAGTGGGACTGTTTTTAACTGCAATTGTAGCAGACATTAACAAACAAAGCAAGGCTTCTATGAACATCATTCAGACCATTTTTTCTCAGTGATTTCCTATAAGAACATTTATTCATAACAAAAAAACAAAGTCGGTCAAAACAAACCCCGGAAGTACTAGCTTTTAAGAATAGACTCGATATTCTTTACACATTGAGCGGGAATAACGAGAGGTATAGAGAGGAGTACTGAGCCGAAAAGCAGGGGTACAACTTGCTTCTTACAGAATCGCGTAAAGGCTATTACCAAAAACGAGTGAATGATAGCGACAACAAAACAAAGATGGCATGGCAAATTATAAGCCAGATTAGAGGTAGCGAAAGAGACATTGGCCCTACCCAGTTTGGGTTCAGACAGGGCTTCGGCACACGGGAAGCACTCTTCAGTCTAACCGTACTACTTCAGAAATGCAGAGACCAGCGCAAGGACGTTTCCATGTGCTTCATAGATTACCAGAAAGCGTTCGATTGTATCAAACACACTGATCTAATTAAGATGCTTCAAGACAGGATGATAGAAAAGAACGATTTACGATTTATAAAGAACCTATACATGAATCAAACAGCATCGGTGAAGATGGGAAGTGATATTACACAGAAATTCCCGATAGAGAGAGGAGTAAGACAGGGTTGCGTTCTATCCCCCCTACTCTTCAACCTATACTCTGAAGCAATCTTTGAAAATGCCTTGAAAGATACTGAGGACGGCATTAAAATTAATGGGCAGATTGTCAACAACCTACGCTACGCGGATGACACGGTCATAATAGCAGATGGTCAAGAAGCATTACAACGCCTCATAGACAGATTATCTACCGAAGGTGAACGACTAGGTCTAAAGATCAACATAGACAAAACGAGGGTGATGACAGTAGGCAGAACAGCCGATATGCAACTGAATATCACAGTGAATGGCAAGAAAATCAAACAAGTCGCTAAGTTTAGATACCTCGGGAGCTGGATAACTAATGACCTGGACCCAGACGTGGAAATACGAAGCAGAATTGAACAAGCTAGGGTAACATTCATGAATATGAGAGCTCTTCTCAGCAACAACAGTCTTAATTTGACATCACGGTACCGTTTTGTAAAATGCTACATTTACTCTGTGCTGCTGTATGGAGTAGAGACATGGACAATAAAGGCCAATACCATGAACCGACTGGAAGCCTTTGAAATGTGGGTATTCAGAAGAATGCTAAAAATTCCGTGGACGGATTATGTGTCGAACGATGACGTTCTAAATAGAATGGGAAGAGAAAGAGAACTACTACAACTAGTGAAAAGGAGAAAGGCTGCATACCTGGGTCATATTTTCAGAAATTTCAAGTACCAATTCCTAAAGTTGATCATGGAGGGAAAGATCGAGGGAAAGAGAGGCATCGGGAGAAAGAAATATTCGTGGCTAAAGAACATAAGAGACTGGACAAACCTCGATGCCCATACACTTTTCAGAGCCGCGCAAGATCGAAACGAATATGCCAGAATTGTCGCCAACATTCAATGATTGGATGAGGCACCTTAAGAAGAAGAAGAGGTAGCTCAAAAGGAACATGTATAGTAGGGTTGCAAGGTGAACCCCAAATTCTCTGTAATGACTTAACTAATTTTTTCACAGAAGCAGCTCCAAATTAAATAAATCAAACCTATTCAAGATTTTTTAATGAATATTGAACAGAACACAAAATGCATGTTTCTGACATCTGTGTCTGATAAAGAAGTTCTGGAAATTATAAAAATAATAAAAAACAAACATAGTTTCGGCCACGACAAAATCTCTACAAACTTAATGAAAACTGTGGCATCTGAAATCTTGTTGCCGCTGTCATTCATAACTAACAAGTCCTTCAGGTGTGGCTCGTTTCCACAAGGTCTTAAACTAGCAACAGTAAAACCATTGCATACAAAAAGAGACTTCAAAAACTTGAGAAAATTGAGGATTACCGTCCAATCAGCCCGCAAGGCCAAAAGGCAACACTCAAAAGGCTACAAGTTTTTTTTATCTCAATAAATTTATTGAATAACTGCATTTCTCTGTTGACACAGCCACATATCGTCGCTTTGCATACGACAGGGCGTATCTCAAAAATACATATTGTGCAGGAAAGTGATTTAAAATTTTTGATACAACAGATGTTTTTCTAACGAGACAAAGGTTTGAATTCTGTGACTATACTTTGGTGCGAATGTGAAAAGGGATCATTTAAACTATTACAAACGACAAAATTTTCATTTACTTCCTTAATCCTTCAAGAAAAAATAATAATATGAGATACGACTTTTTGTGTACATGTATTTTTTAGCATTATATTGGATTAAATATCACATAAGCCTTTGAACAAATAATAAAAATGCATTTATATTAACTATAATATTTATTAATACAAAAACGAACAGAAAAGTTACATTTTCCTGTGATCTAATAAAAAATGACATAAACAAAAAACAACTTTTTCATGAAAAAAAATATCCTAACATTATTCATGTGCAAGAGATCTATAAAAGGCAACGGCTTTTGGGATCTTATTACCGGAGTTACCCCAGTACATAGGGAAACCAGGTCATTATATTTTGGTAGTGTTACTTTTTGCCAAGAGGTACATTAATAGTTTGATTAGTATTTGTTCTTTTAAGTGTAAGACTCCTATAAGCTTCAGCACAAGGGGAAGTTTAAGAAAAAGAAGCATCCCTTCTTTTCAACTTTTATCTTAAACATCTCGGTCCAATTAGTTTGGTTTTTGTTGTCGTCTTGGCGTATACTTAAAATTCGAATATCTTTGGATAGCGTTTTAAAATCTAATAAATCGGTAGGTACTCCACTTGCGTTACATGGTATGGATATTTTCTTCTCGCTAATCTAAATATAGAAACGAGCTGTTATGGAACAAACAAACTTCCTGATTGCGAAATGGCGGTACTTATTGTGCTATGAGCTGAGTCCGCTTCACTTTGACCATGTGAGGGCTCAAAAAACCGAAGACTTATTTGATATATTGCCAAATTCACAAGTTGCTACCTATATTTTTCAAGATATACGATGGTTGCTATGAAGAAAACAAGGCTTGTTTGAAATAAAAAATATAGTACAAATTCCCAAAAAACTAAAAGGGCGTATCTCGCGAACAAGTACTAAAATATTGCAAAGCAAAGGCTTATCTAAGATAAGTCTTTGTGTTAGCAGTTTTAATAAGCTGACTATAGATACGCCCAAATAGTTTTGTTAAATAACTCTGAATCCCATCGGAATTGAGATGTTTGAGAGCACCTAGAGAACGCCAGAATCATCAGTATGGGGTGGGGGGGGGGGGGAGGGTAACTCAAAGTTTGTTTCGCTTAAGGAATCGATAGCTTTACCATCAAAATTTCGATCCTGCTTCACGCATATTGCAGTACCTCTGTCTGTTAATTCATGTCTGCAGTATCCAGTCACCACGTTATATTGGGGTATATTTACCACCTCGAGCTGGAAGTCACTTCACCAGTGTTCTTGTATACCTAATATATCTGGGCATTCACTTTTGGAATACACTTAAAGTTGGGGTACTTTATTTGTTAAACGCTGTATATTAACACTTATGATTTTTATATATTTAACCGACTCTCATCGACGTTGCCGTCTATTATTTCTCTGAAATTTTTGCTACCATCTCTGTTCACGGTTTCGATCACTACTGGAATTAAAGGGATGGTTTCGAAAAAACCTGAACTGTTTTTAGACGGTGGGTTATATGGGGTGTGTTCCTGGGGGCGCACTTCTGGAATCTGCGTTAGCAGCAAAAGCGCAGATTATGATGTATGACTGGGAACCTAAAACCCAAACATGTAGAAATGTTTTAAGGATATGGGCAATTTAATTGTTGTCTGTATCTACCTCTATGAGGTGGGCCTTTAACTTTTTTCATTGTGCAAATATTAGACATAAAAATGGTTTGTTGTGCTCTTATCTATTCTGTCAATAGTGGCGTCGAACTCTTTCAATAATTTTGACGTTAGGATTATCTAAAGTTAAGAAAAAAGAAATTCTTCGTAGACATTAATTTCTACATCTTGTCTGAATTTTTCATCTGTGGTCTCACTTTTTACTGGTGTTGTCTGTTATTTGTTCCTTCTTTAATTATATTAGTTGGTAAGTGTTCCTTATGACAATTTCTATAAATTAAATTAGCTCTTAGGCTTCTTCGCCTAACTGATGAGACCCGTAAGGTCGAAAGCATCTACATTGCACCCTAAAAATCATTGGGTTAAGGTGAAACCCGAATCCCAGTTTACTGCTTCGAATTCAATTTGACAAGAGCAAAAGAACTTTTGGATTTTCGCAAATCTCCACGAATTTTGTGGCGCGTTTATCCTTTTGTTCAAAATCAAAAGTCTGAGAATTCAAAGAAGCAAAAGTTTTCCTTGGTTTGAAAACCTGTTAAGTTTAGATACTTGTTTCGACTTCGGTTAGTCATCTTCAGTCAGGGGAAATACCCTGAGACAAGTTGGAATATTTCTGTTTAGAAGTAAATTTACAGAATGTTTTGAATAAAGACAAAAGTCAAAAGTGCATAGCACAAAAGACAAAAGTCACTCGAAATTGTAGAACTCCGCAGATACCGAACACTGGCACAGCATTTGTGTTTTTGGTAATTTGAACAAACATTGTTCCTTGCGTTTTGAGAACTACTTCTTGAACCAACAAAATTAAAATAAATTAAATTAGCTCTTAGGCTTCTTCACCTAACTGATCTGCGGAGTTCTACAATTTCGAGTGACTTTTGTATTTTGTGCTATGCACTTTTGGCTTTTGTCTTTACTCAAAACATTCTACAATTTCTATACATTGCATGTCCTTGGCAAATAAATAATAAATAAATGCCACTTCAGGAAAATTCCTTTCAGGCACTTTACTAGCGGTGCATGTACGCACACGCAGGAAACGATTCACGTTAGTTTTGACTTCTTGAATATTATTCCTTTTGGGGACCACGACCTCAGGGGTATCGTTCCAGAGTGATGGCGTTATCCAGAATTCTTGAACAGTGTTATTCGAGAAACACCAAGCTGAGTCGGCAGTGGTTAGTCGTATATTTATATCCTGGGTGAAATCAAACCGATATCAGATGAACATGAGCCATTAAAATATCCGGTCAAGCGAATGGCTCTTCTTTGAGTAGAATCCGGCAGCCTCAGAGTATGTTTAAAAGCAGATCTCCAAATGGATGTAAGCAGAGTGATGCTCACGATCCCATTACCGCCGTCGATATACAAAGTATGAATAATGTGATGACAGTAAAAATAATTATTTTTTAATCAAATTCTTTTGCACCAATATTTTTATGTTATTTCTTATTACTGTAAAATTCCAAAGCTTTCCGTTTATCTCCTATGTATAGTCAATTACTGTAAATATTAAAATCAGACAAGCAATTTCCTAAATCCTAATTACAATAAATACGTTACAATGACTATATAAATCTAGTTAATCATTACTTATTTGAAAACAGGTTAACTTTATTTCCATGCGACCTGCAAAAGTAGGTATAATAACTTTTGATGTCTATGGCATAGTTCAGAGATGGAAATGTAATTACGGAAATATTTACTTTTAAGTACCTGTGTGTACAATTTGCATAATTGGAATCATTAGAATATTTGATGACTTCAACACAATTAAGGGATGTCACCACCAAACAGGATTAGTGGTAGACAAATAATTACAGCGACAAAAACGATATTCTAAGTAATATAAAAAATTAAAAATCCCATTAATCAAACGACTTGCTGAAGGGGCAGGAGAAAATCGTCAAGAATATCAAAAATTCTCTCTGACTGTACAATTTTCGCCATACATAGAGTTTCTCTTCCAAAAAATTATTTACGATACCTTGTAATTAATTCATCATTGTTGTTTATTCGGAACGAAGAAACATAAAAAAAGGCTTAATTCTAATAACTACCAACTAGTTTAATTCTTATAACAAATGTTCGAAATGTTCACCATCTTCCTAAATACATAGATTAATTCTTTTCACAAAACTAAACTGTACTGGGCATCATGTCGGGCTTGTTTTTAAAACAAACTACAGCATTAATAATTCTTTGCAATAACTCAGCTTCCGTAGCGATATTCGTAGCATACACTTTTGATTTAAGAGCACCCCACAGGAAAAAGTCTAGAGGCGTTAAATCGGGAGATCTTGCTGGCCAATTAACGGGTGCATCGTTGCCTCTTCCTATCCATCTATAAGGATATGTTTCATATAAAAATCTTCGAACATTGATACTAAAGTGAGGTGACCCATGTGCATAAACCACAATACGGTACGAAGTTGTATTGAAAGATCATTCAATACATCGGGTAAAGTGTTTTCAATCATACCTCCCTAAACATTATTCTTCGTTCTTTATTCATGCTGGAAATGTTTCTACCTGCTGGCATGAGGCTTTTTTTCGATGTACACATGTTCATTATGTACATTCCTAATTCCTGGACTCGTGAACGCAGCTTCGTCCATAAATTGAATTTTCTCATGAAAGGTTGTATTTGGTATTGAAACGAATGAAACGGCAAAACGTCAGCCGACTTTCAGGATCCATTGGCAAAAGATTTTGCACATGTTGCACATCATACGGATGCTCTCGTAGAATGTTATTAATGGTATTTTTGTAAACCGCGAATTCGAACCCCAAGCGTCTCTACAGCTTAATTTGGAATCATCTGCAACTTTGTTTAAAACTACCTCTTTGAGCTCTGGAGTCCTGATTGTACGTTGGCGTCCTCGATTAGCATTATTTCCACTAAAACTATCCGTTTCCCTAAGTTGCCTCTCAATTCTCGCGAAAGTTTAAAGCTGGATTTATAAACTCGAAAAGTTGTGAGGTTGAGGTTTAGTTGGCATTGGAGAAATAACTAACCTAAACTCAGTTCGTGCAAAGTTCGTAAGTTTCGAAAAGTTCCCGTGTAGTTCGAGATAACCAATTTTTATGTTCGGAGTTCGAAAGGTTCATCTCGACCAATGAAGACGCTATTTTAAAGTCATATGGTTACAGCGAATTGTCAAATGTCTTTTATTTGTCGCGTTTGCGCTCTTTGTTGTTTACGTCGGTCTTCCGTCATTTGTATTTGTATTTGTATTTGTATTTGTATTTGTATTTTCTATTTGTTGTAAGCTTAGTATTGTGCTTTATGCCAGAAATTGGAAAACCAGAAATGGTTAGTATAGAGAATAATGACACTAATTTATTGTTACTCGAGTTAATCTAAAATTATGAATTTATCTAAAACTTAGGCCATAGAGATTATAAAAATACCAAGAAGAAAGAACAAATTTAATGTCAAATGTCAGTATTCTGTATCATTATATTGGGCAAAAATTTCAACCATCAAACAACAACTTTTCGAACTTTGCTACTGATTTTTTAAATTCTATATTCTGGACTGTCGAATATCGAACCTCACCAACTTGAACATAACTTCAACCTCGCCAACTTTTCAACTTTTCGAGTTTATAAATCCAGCTTAAAGCTGGATTTATAAACTCGAAAAGATGGTGAGGTTGAAGTTATGGTCAAGTTGTGAGGTTAGATATTCCGAATTCCGAGCATAAAAATTGATTATCTCGAACTACCCGGGAAGTTTTCGAACCTTTCATGAGCTTTACATGAACAAATTGAACGCCTATTTCCAACACCAACTGAACCTCAACCTCGCCAACTTTTCGAGTTTATAAATCCAGCTTAATGGTTCGAAATTCTGCGGTCTGGATATTTGTCACAATAGACTCTGACACTCATACGTCAATTTCCCTCACATAATCCATATACTAGAAGCATGTCAACCTTCTAAGCGATAGAATAATGTTCCATTTTAAAGGGCCAATAATTATTCAATTTACAATAAACTCGATTTCGCTCAACACCAACACACTATCGGTATGTCAGATTTAGTTTACTGTTGCCTAGTAAACAAACAAAAAACAATTCTTGTATCATTGTTTAGAACAACATGATGAGGTATCGTAAATAATTTTTTGGAAGAGAAACTGTATGTCTGACGAATATTTTACAAGAGGCAAGAAAGTTCCAAAATGAAGTCAGCTAGTATCATAGAAATAATTGACGTCATTTATACAGGAAGTAACAAAAACACATACTTTTATTTACGAATCACGCGTCATTTGTTAATTTCCAGGTCTTAAGAAAATATCGCGTGTGCGTCAAAACTGTTCTTAGCACTAATTCTTAGTCCCAAAATTAGTGAAAATCGACAAAGGCGTTTAGAAAACGAAGCAACATTACATGTAGGTAAGTTTGCCTAAATCGCTTTATTTCTAGTTAAATAATTTGTGGTTAAGCGTTGTACAGTAATTTCAAGGACACCATGTATAAAGACGTAGGTATAAAGTGGGACAAAAGATTAAACGTTTATAGTTAGTTTAAATAATTATTCAACCTCAGAAATAAAAGAACCATAATATTTAATAGATTTTAATATTGATTATCAGCTTTTTTTCTATTTCCAAAGAATTACTTTAATAATAAAAATCCTATGTCAAAACCAAAATTGTGTGGCAACAAAACCAAGAACCGGTGACAATTTTTTTTAAACGACTATTGTAAAATAAAATAGGCGCTTTTTTTGTAAACAATAAAAATAGCCAGTAACCACAAACAATAGGAATATATTTCATGTCTTTAGAATAAACTAAAACATAAGTTCGCGTTTCAACCAAGCTGCTGGCGGAACGAAATTTTTGGAAAGTGCTTCGGGCTTTGTAGTTGACATGCTATCGCTTTGTGCATCTTGTTTTTATGGATTTTTATAGTAGGTATAGATGGAATGATTATACGTATAAGCTACTTGTTTTAGTTTTCGTAATATCTTAATTTTCTGTCTAAAAGTACTTTAGGCAGTGGGTCAATTGAAGCCCTTAGTTCAAAAAGGTCTTAACTCAAAATTTGTAGTGGTGAGAAAAAATTTATTTAACTTTCAACAAGTGGAACTTTTCCCTAAAATGTGTTTACTTATTATGGTAAATCGCGCTACCTAGAAATAAATCCACAAGTCTAGCAGTACAGGGTGTCTATTTTTCGATGTAATTTCAGGGTATCTCGGTAACTAACTTGCGGTTACAAAAGATTCCTCAAACAGAATTGCCATAGCTTTCTTAGTTTTTAAGCTACAGGGTGTTTTCGAAAATGTTTGCAAAAGGGATACGACTTTACCGATTCCTTGCACCGACGAAGTCGGAAGATACTATCAGATGAGGATCCGAATAAACACCTTTTTACAACGGAAATTAAATATTTCAAAAAAAAAGTAAGTTAATACCTTCTTGCCCTAAAGGCTTCAATTCAAATCAAAGAACCACGGTAGATATGGGCCATTTTCAGTTCATTATTTTAAAACTAAAGTAGGACTGACCAGGGGAGCACGAGCACCCATATCTCACCTGATAATTCAGGAAACGGATGCTGTTTTAATCGATGCCAAAGATAAAGCTGAATTGCTCGCGGACAAACACTGCGATCAATTCAGCGAAAACCCGACCAATGACGCGTTTAGAGATGAGAGGGTCTCAAGGACGATACAAATTTATAAATCAATGAATTTCCCGTTTCAGGCCTTTCCAAAAGTCACCTTAGACGAGGTAAAGTCCCTATTAAGCGTATTAAATATTAGAAAAGCCCCGGGTTTTGACGGTTTAAAGAATGTGGCGTTGCGAAATCTACCTGGCAAAGCTTTGAGAAATATAGTAAGCATATCCCAGGCAATAATCAAAGAGGGACACTTTCCGTCCTCCTGGAAGCATGCAAAAGTCATTCTAATATATAAAAAAGGTAAGGATCCTACGGCGCCGGCTAGCTACAGGCCGATAAGCCTGCTGTCGAGTCTTGGGAAAATCACAGAAAAACTAATTTTGAATAGACTTAATGATTTTGTGTTTGTGCGTAACGTTCTGCCTGTCGAACAGTTTGGGTTTCGGCCTGAACATTGCACAGTCAGGCAGACGACGCGACTAGCTTCAAACATAATAAAAGGCTTTAACAGGAGAGAGCACACTGGAGCGGTTTTCTTTGACGTAAGCAAAGCATTCGACAAGGTCTGGCATGATGGCCTCTTGTTGAAATTGATAAGACTCGGAGCTCCGAAATACTTAATCAAGGTGGTAGCTTCTTTTTTGGAGAATAAAAGTTTTGCTGTCTCGTCGGAGAACGCACTTTCCTTGAATTAACACATCAGGGCGGGAGTACCGCAAGGTTCACCTCTCTCTCCGATGCTGTATAACATTTATACTCATGACATTCTGCGCGATAAATTTACGCAGCTCTATCTTTTCGCTGACGATACCGCAATCACTTCAACTACCAAACAGCCGCGACTTGTCGTCAGCCGGATGCAGCGCCACATAATCAAGCTAGAGAAATGGCTGTCGGATTGGAAGATTCGCTTGAATCCCTCTAAGACGAAGGCTATTTATTTTTTGCAAAGCAATGCTAGTAGGCCTGAGACAAGGCTTCGTGTCAACGGAGTCCAGGTGAACTGGTGCCAGGAGGTAAAATACCTATTACAGACGTACGGACGTATCGACAAACCCATTAATCACGGACTCCCACACGAGATCTAGACCAAACAGTACGTACAAACTACCGAAAGACTGGCTCCCTGTTGGTCCAATCTCATAGTAGAGAGGCACTAATAGTAGTGAGGTACTATCAATCAACCACCAATCACCCAATCAATTCACCATCAATGGAATAGGCGCGAAAATTTTGCAGTACAAAAACTTTTTAAATCAAACAAGCAGAAATACGAATAATGAAGGCAAAAGTCAATTTCAAAATTTCTTCAAGTGATAAAACCTGAACAGTTTGCGAAGATCCAATTGAAGTCGCAGGAGAATTCCTAATTTAAAAAAAAACAGAGATCCCAAGTAAAGTTGCTAAAAAGTGGTAAGACTGGTAATAATGAACATCAGCAAAGCATCGCCACAAATAGAAAATAAAAATAAATTAATGCAATATAATTGAGATTCCTGAGAAAGATAGAAGAAAAAAACCAGAAGAACACCGTAAAAGAAACTAGCTACAACATAATTATAGAACTACAACAAAACGAAACCTAACCCTAATGAGAGCTATTCAGAATGTTTATTTGCTTATTCATTTATAGTGACCCAAATAGGAAAATACCCAAAAGGCAGTAAAGCCTTATTCCTAAGATTTTTTTATGGTAAGACACAAGCCTCCAGGAGCAATTCTTTATGGCGCTCTGCCGATCTGTAAGAGATGTGTGTGTGCGAAAGAGGCGATTTAGGTTGATCTTGAATATTTGGAGATTTTACTGGTAGGGGAACACGATCCCAGCAAATTCGTTCCAGAGCAATTATATTAAGCTAAAACATGTATGTGTCGGTTGCAGTAACTCGCTAAATCCAAAATGAAATTAGAAATTAGTGATTTTATTGATAACAAGTAACAAGTAAAATTACAATGATAAGGTATATTGGATATTTCGTCTTGATGAGGTTGATGACATGGTTCAATTCTTTACTAGCAATGTTCTGCCATTATTTGATCGTCATGCGCCATTCAGGACGGCTAGAATAAGTAGACCCCCAGCCCCCTGGCTGACCGAAAGAAATATAAAACTGAAAATGCGTGGAATGATTTTAAGACGCTAAGAAACCTTGTGAACATGTCAATTAAATCGGAGAAAAGGGCATACTTACAACATTCTTTTCGAACAGATCCAAAAAATTTTTGGCGCACCCTTAAATCCTTAAACGTCACGCAAAATAGGTCCTCTGATGTGTCGCTCGTAGATGGTGGCCATGCGGATGAATTTAATAAATTTCTTTTTGATAGTGTTCCACAGCAATCTTTAAATAATCAAAATTTTATAAACAGGGAATATATTAACAAAGCCGCTTCAAACATTAATTTCGACAGTTTCTGTTTTAGAGAGGTAGAACCGGAGAAAATAGAAAGAATTATTTATAAAATTAAAACACAAGCCTCTGGTCCTGATGGAATCAATTTGAGAATGATTTTGAATTTAATTCCTGCGCTTTCAAGCCATATTACTTATATTGTTAATAAATGTCTGTCCACCTGTAAATTTCCAACAATCTGGAAAACTGCAAATGTGATTCCCATTCCTAAAATTTCCAACCCAACCCTACCGTCACATTTTAGACCCATAAGTATCCTTCCAACCATGTAAAAAATTTTAGAAAAAATAATTGCTGAACACTTTGGTAGCTTTATAAATCAAAATAACATCTTACCACCAACTCAGTCGGGTTTTAGAAGTAATCATAGTACCTCAACTGCGCTGTTAAATGTCACTCATAATATATTTCTAGCTTGCGACCACGGAAAAAATACATGTTTAGTTCTTTTAGATTATAGTAAAGCATTTGATACCTTAGATCACAATTTATTAAACATTAAACTTAAACACTTTGGTGTAGGCGATAAGGTACTAGAATTTTTTAAGAATTCTTTCAAGGATAGACGTGTGGTTTTTAGGGGTGGATTTTCGCAGTACGTACATATTAGGAAAGGGGTCGCACAGGGTAGTATTATTGGTCCAATGATGTTTTCGGTCTACACGTCTGATTTTCCTAAAATGTTAAAATATTGCTCTTCTCATCAGTATGCAGACGATACTCATATATAATAGTACTCTTTTTATTATTCAGAAATTGATAACGCCTTTGAAAAAATCAACTCTGGTTTAACTGCACTTAGTAGTATTTCAGCAATGCACAGTTTATTACTAAATGAAAATAAAACGCAGGTAATATTTTTTGGGAAGGACAGGTTAGGGATTTGTAATGATCAGCATCGCAAGCTTCAAATTAACAATAATATTTTAAATCCCTCTACCAGCTGTAAAAATTTGGGACTTTTTATTAACGACAGTCTGCGTTTTGAAAACCACGTCTCTAAGCTTCTACAGACTGGTTACTCCAAGCTTAAAGTACTTTATATTATTGAAAAAGTAGTCCATACTTGCAGTGGAGTTTACGTAATGTAAATAAAACGACAATGTCTTCCTCCACAAATTTAATAAATGTGCGACTCGCAAATTCAGTGCAGTTTAGTGCCCCCCTCTGAACATTTTAACCCCAATTTTTATAATTCATTGACAGATGTCTGGTGTCAGTCATTCTTCGGATACTATGAGCGTCTAGTGACCACAATTTTTAAACTTTATTCTATTGAATATTGACATACCCTCATCGATTTTTTAAATCCAATATCGAGTTTAGGTAAACCTCATTTTCTAACAGCTGACATCCAAGTGATGTCATATCCGCTTTACCTACTCTCTTTCACTCTAAGACACGTGTGTGTAAAGTGAACATGGTGGTGATTTAGCACTATTTCTGTTTTTTAAAAAAATTTAAAAATAAAAAGTTCTTATTTCATTAAATGAAATGATTTCATAATTTATATATTACCATGGGCATAGCCCCTCTGGTATAAAAAAAAAATTTCAATTTTTTAAAAATTAACACGGAGCATGCCTCCAAAATTTTATTTTAAATTTCTTTCTTCACAACTAAGTACAATGTTTTTCTAGAAAATCATCATTAAAAAATAAAATGCACCTTTTAAAATAATATATTTGCTATTCAATTCTTATATTTTCACAAAAAATTTTCATTCTATAAATATACAAATTATAATTTTTCACAAGTCCACCCAATTTCTGAGGTTCCTACTCAATTTTGGCTGTACTCATTAATTTGAGGCAACCATTTAAAAGTTTTTATAGTCAACTCGATTATGGGTAAGTCAGTGTTCACCATGATTCTAACTAGCCTTGTAAAGATGAAATTCCTTCTAGTATCCCCTGAAGATGGACGTCTAGACGCCCGAAACATGTAGGGAACAAGAATTTTACCTTTATTAAATTTGTGGAGGAAGACATTGTCGTTTTATTTACTTTATATTATATTCATAAAGATATCTTTGATACTCCCATCAAACTTCAACTTACAGAATCTCTAGTTTTGTCACACCTCTCCTATTGTAATGATGTTTATTGGCCAGCACTTCTTGAGAAAGACAAACAGCGTCTTCAACGGCTCCGGAATTCTTGCATACGATTCTGTTACAATCTTCGCAAGTTTGACCATATATCTGACAGTTTTAACTGCTCTAAATGGTTTAATTTGGAAGAACGATACAGGAGACAGCTTCTAGGTCTTGTCAATAAGATTATCACCTCACAGCAACCTTCATATCTCTTGGAAAAATTATCTAGAGGATCCGACATTCATTTGCGCAACACACGCCACCGAGATCAGTTCAGCGTTCCAAGACATAGTACAGCTTAGTTTCAGCGGTGTTTCAGCTACACCGCTAGTAAAAATTTCTATAAACTTCCTGACGTTGTCAGAAGAGCTTCCACCCAGTCCGTTTTTAAATCTAAAGTAAAGCGGTTTATTGCTCAATCAAGAGATCTAACATAGATTAACATACATTAGGTATATTATTGAAATTGTTTATATATACTTTTTTAAGTTTTCTTACAGATAAGGTATTTACTATTTTTTTATCTTTTTATTGGTTTATATAGCTATAATTATGGCTTAATTTTTTATTTTACTAGGGGGTTGTATAAGAGCAACAATGTTGGATACCGCCCTCATATTTACTTTTTTTTTTGTAAAATTTACTAAATATTATAAAGACATATTAGGTACTATTATTATTATTATTATTATTATTATTATTATTATTATTATTATTATTATTATTATTTTTATTATTATATTGCCTAATCATCATTTAAGTTCAGTTTACCATAATTGTTAGTGAATTTTAACATTCTACACAAAGGTGAATTTGCAATACTATCAGTAGGAATTACTAAGTGAGATCGCAAAAGTCCTCTGGATAGAACAAAAAAGTATCATAGGTACTGATGATAAAATAATCCAATTGTTGAATACTTTATTTAGAAAAAGTATTTATATTATACAACGTGTCCATTAGTGTCCAAGATAAGGAGGGCCAGTACAGGTATCTCGGATCTCGGAAACCGTAAGAGATACGAAGTCGGTTAAATAGAGGTAAAGGTGCGCAATTACGTGCCTAATAATATGCCGTTTAGAAAGTTTCAAAAGTCCGAGTAGTTTCGGAGATATCCGAAAAAAACCGAAATATTAAAAAACCGTTTTATCTTTTTCCTGGGTTTTCTTGAGAACGAATTCTAAAGTAAATTGCACTTTTACATTGCCACTTTTTCCGCTCTATGTAACAGCGTTAATTGTTTTGTAATCCGACGAGTCATCTTCGAGGGGCAATTATCAACTTTATTTTTTTAAATACCGTCCTGTTCTCCTGATATTGGAATTTGAGAGCTTTTTTCTTCCGAATGCAACGATGTATGACACATTGTGGTTTAATGGCGTTTCGAGGGTTTTTTGAACAACATCAGGAAATTTTGGGATACGGTCCTGTATTTCTCCTAATTTAATAAATAATATCTTATATGTAAGTTCTAAATTTTTACTTATGTTGGACTAGTTCAATAAATAACCAATAATTTGACAATAAACAAATAATTTAATAATAACCAACAATAAGTGAACAAAAACATACCAAAACAGTAATAAAACGAACAACGTAAGAAGTTAGGAACTACATAATCAGGTTTTCGGACAGTAAGAGTTCCCTTACCAAAATTAAAGAATGCATCTTTGCGACGTCTAACAAGAACTACTTAATCAGTAAAATAATCAACAAAATCCAAGATCTATATAATAATTCCAAATATACATGTTTAGTGTGGGTAAGGGCACATATAGGAATAAAAGAAAACGAAGTAGTGGATCTAGCAGCAAAGGAGGCTACAGTTGACAGGATAGTATCAGATTTTAAAATTCCATTCTCTAACCTTTTATAGTACCAAGGGAAAATTTAAAACAAGAATGGCAAACTATGTATTCTAATAGCAATAAAGGCCAAAAATATAAGAACAGTTTCAAAACATTACCTAGTAAAAAGTGGTACTGTAAAGAATCAAATAAAAACTTTATTAAAACTATATCCAGAATTAGAAGCTTTCATGCCTTATACCCAAAACATAGAAAAAAAATTGGTATTTCAAACAATGAAAATTGTGAATGTGGCGAAATTGGTAATTTGAACACTGTATACTTATTTGCACTAGATTTAATAACCTCAGAGATGTATTTCTCAGAAAAATAAGTGGTATAATACCTCAACCTTTTAATTTAAACCAGATTATTGTGTCAAATAATATTGTTGCTTATAAAGCGATGTTTGAATTTGTAACAAAGGCCAAATTAAATCTTTGAAAAAAGGAAAAAAAAAGAAAAAAGGAAAAAAAAGCAAAAAAAAGAAAAAAAAAGCAAACAAAGAGAGGAAAGAAAAGAGGGAAAAATAGAAAGAAAGGAAAGAAAGAAGAAAAAAAAAAGGAAAAGGAAAGAATTAAAAAAAGGGGAAAAATCGGATACTTAATTTAAGGTTAATTAGAAATATTGTATAGGTATGCGTATTTTCCTGTAAAAAAGTGGTTCTTATTTTTTCTCTCGAAAACGAAGCAAGGCACGAAAACAATTCAAGGAACAAAAAAGTTGTATGGTTATTTGGTAAATAAATCCGAAAAAAAATATCAAAATTAGAAAAAAGTCAGTGTCGTACAATTTTTTGTCAATAATATTCGTTAATGTGCTCCCCGGGGTGCCACTGGACTGGAAATTTAATTTATTAGGGCTAATTAAAATATTTTAAAAAATTATAAAAAAAGCTATTTTATTTTTAAACTTTAACACCCTGTATATTAAAATCGGAGCAACTCCGGACACATGTTCTTTTAAACTTTTTCTTTTAGAACATCATAAGGAATCACCCCCTTAAGTTACGTACCGTACGTCTGAAACATCCTGTATAAAGTTCGGAAAATAAGCTTTGACACAGCTGAACTAATCTAGAGGAATGCTAGTTAAAGTTTATACCCTTTATTATAATTAAATTTTAGATAAATATTTAGTTTGACATTAGTGGGTGAATTTGAGTGAGTATCCTGGTTTTACGTTTGTTTATTTGTTATAGGGCGTTTCTCCAACTACCATGGTGTAAAACGCCAAAAAGATTTTTTATTTTTAATCTTTTGTCCATTGTCATATTATCTTCTGTTTGTTGTATTGTTTTTGTGTCGGATGATATTCTTAAATAAGGATTAGATATATGTATAACGCTAAATATATTTTAGCAACTGAAATATAATTTTTCTTTTATATGTGGCGCGTATTTAACCATTTTATCCATATTTATATAAATAGAAGAATCATCTGTGCCATGTCATGTGTCTTCATTTAAAGTCTGTAACTTTTACTCTACACATAAATAACCACAAATGGTTTCCATAAAGTGACCACTGGGAGTAGTGGCAGCCGCATCTCAGCGTCAGTAACCTGAAAATTTTTTTCGGTATTGTTCAGGTGGTTTTCTTTAGTTTCTGATATGCCCTCGACTTTATATACCTGTCAGCAAAGGTGCAATAAAGTGCGGGTCTTAATTTGACACGCTGTGTTAATTTATGGTCAGGCTGATATGGCTCAACAGTTATTGGTTTTGAAATTGTATGAGCACTTAATTGGAATTTAAAGTTGTCACTGAACATTTACTCTTTGAAATTTACTATGTCTAAACAATTTAAAAAATGGTATTGCTGCTCTCCCGCTTTTGCTGGACACGCATGAATGTTATCCTTCACTCCTTAGATTATACTCTGCCGAACATTGCAGTATTTGCCAAAATTGTTAATATAAAAATACCTATGAATCATATTCCACAATATGCTGTTATAGAATTTAATAATTCAAACTTGCACAAGCCTCAGTTTGAGTAACATAATCGAATCAGCGAAGCAGGGAATTTCGTAAATATCTGCAATATTTACCCAGCCATGGGTGGTTATTTCGTATGCGTTTACATTCTTTTTGTACAAGGAATATTCAATAAATAAATGTAAAAAGCATATTCGTTTGAAAAAATAATTAACGTAATACATCATGATATCAGAAAATAGTGATATACTTTGTCTCTTAATGCGAGAGAGCAATAAAATGTAAATTTGCAATGACAGGACCCGTTAAGAAGGATGAACAATTTAAAGGTTGCATTGTAAATTTTAGGTCATATGCAATGATAGTTTTTAAAGATTCTGTATTTCAGATATTTAAGACGGGTACACCCCGAATCGGTCCTAAAATAGGGTCGCCCTAATTAGCATATAATAGAAAGACCACTTTGGTGAATGAAATAAAAAGTACCTGTAGTAACAGCGGCGTTACTACAGGTAACTTAAATATTAATATTTATAAAAAAAATATAGTTGTACTATACAACTTAATTTTTAAATTTTAATGATCATGTTTCGTGTAGTCCGATGAACTGTCGTCGTTGGGGTCCAGAGAAATAATAAGAATAGATGGTAAAATAAAAAATATAATTTTACACTTTCCACAGAAATCTGTGGAAAGTGTAAAATTATATTTTTTATTTTACCATCTATTTAAATTAACAATGGATTTCCACCAAGTAAAAGCCGAATCAATTCAAATAATAAGAAGCTCTACAGTGTTTTACATTTTAGAGAAAAATTTAATTATAATTTTTTGGAGAGGCAGCAACAACTCTCAGCAGAAGCTCATGGACGCCACATTCTAACACTAACTCAACAAAAAATATCACGCGCCGGTAAACCAAACCCTATTTGTTTCATTTTTCTTTGAACAGTCTTTAACCGGACAAGTGTATCTCGAATTTCTCCAACTTAAATCAATTCCAGCATTAGTGGCTTTATTTCCCAATCCCATGCACCCAGACTCCCCTGACGAAGAACTGATGTTCCAGCAAGATGGTGCTTCTTCGCACTATGCTACCACTGTGCGTACATTGTTGGATGGAACCTTACCTAATCGGTGGATATGAAGGAGAGGACCTATCGAATGGCCTGCTAGATCGCAAGACCTAACTCCGCTGGACGTCTTTTTTCGAAAAAAGCACTCTGGCCCGTCAATTTTTTATTTTTGCTGTAAATTTTTTAAGCTTATTTCATGTATACAGGTTGTCCCAAAATCAAATTATGACGGTTTATTTTATTTTTTTAAATGGATAACCCTATTTTATAATATTTTTTTGGATTTTGCATAAAATTCTAAACATATTTCATGAAATATGTCATATACTTAAATTCAGCCGTTTGCGAAAAAACTGCGTTCTAACTTATAACAACAATCACACTATTTATTAGCGAAAAGAACAAGAATTCAAAAGAAACTAAAAGTCACTTTATCAAATGTTGGAAATGACCTCCACATACAGTCTGGCAGTAGCCGAGGCGATCTTCAAATTCTTGCAGAACATTATTAACGACGTAAGGTTTTATTAATGTTATTTCACCTCTTATTCTGTTTTTTAAATCTTCAATATTGTTTGGTCGGTTAACATATACCTTAGACTTAAGATATTCCCACAGATAAAATCTAAAGGGGTTAAATCTGGAGATCTGGCCAGCCATTCAATTGGACCTCGTCGGCCAATCCATCGTTCGGGAAAAACTGTATTAAGGAACTCACACACATGGCGGGTGTAATGGGCCGGAGCTCCGTTTTACTATACCACCACAAACAAATTTTTTGGTGCATCAGGATCTTCTGGATTAGACTATAATGTGGCAAGGCACGGTACTAGGTCATTTTCTAAAAATTATAAATATGTTTTACCTGTCAAATTTCAATCAATAAAAAAGGGTCCCAAAATTCTATTTTTGCCAACGCCGGCCCAAACATATTTTAGGATATTGGGTGTTACATTCCATAATCTATCGTGGATTTTCTGTAGCCCAATACCGACAAGTTCGTTTGTTTACACTTCCATTCAAACAAACGTTGCGTCATTCGAGAATACAATTCGTTTCGAAAACTGTGGATAATTATTGCATATATTCATCATTATCTCGCAAAATTGGATTCTTCTGTCTGGATAATCTTCATTGAGTTTATTTTTGTCTAAATACTTTAAGGCGGATGTTTTGCAGATATGACTTTCCAAAGCAATAGTACTACAAGCCTTATGGTGGTCTTCTTGAACAGTCAATAACACATTAACTTTGTATCTTCTAGTACCGCGGGTCGACCTTTCGTATGATTGTCCCTAACATGGCCTAAATATCTATATTTATTTTTCTATTTCACTGACAGTAGATCGAGATATTGGTTCTCTGCGAGGATACTTGTTATTAAAGAGTTCGCAAACTTCCATTTGTGTGCGCATTCTACCTCCATAAACCAATCATTATGAATATTTCTATTCGCTCTCTTTTACTTAAGCGTACCATTCTTTAACATTACAAGATTATCAAAATACCTTTTGCCAGACACTTTGACTTGGGGCTGAACTGCTCAACTCAGGGGGCAACCGTCACTGTCATTGTGATAACCTAACAACCAAAGGCTTTATTTACAACAGTATTCATGATTTTAGTAATAATTAAAGAATCATCCGTTAAAATCCGAATATCGATTTCCTCGCAAACGGCTGAATTCAAGTATATAATATAATACATGAAATATGTTTAGAATTTTAAGCAGAGTCAAAAAAAATATTATAAAATAGGGGTCCATTTAAAAAAATAAAGTAAAACGTCATAACATGTTTTTGGGACAATCTGTATACATGAAATAAGCTTCAAAGAATGCACAATATAAATAAAAAATTGACGGGTGCGAGCGTTTTTTCGAAAAAATAAAAACATTAATTTTAAATGAGTTTGATCCAACCTTTACGTTCTCAACGTATACTGCAAACAGTGTACTAAACGATTTCTACACTTGTTCAAAAGTTAATTATAACAACTGAAACTACGACTAAAAATTAAACTGAATTAAATATTCTGGTTTTATTGATAATACCCCGTATGAAAAGCTTGAGTGTATTATTGCGAACGGTCGCGTCGCTAGCTAGGAAGTTCTTCGGCCTTGCAAGGACGATAGCGTGTTCTTTCACCTCAGGATCGTCCTTTGCGATTGCAACCTATAAAAAACCAAAATCTGATATAACATCACGATAACAACTGGGATTATAGAAGTTATGTAGGATGCCAACAGAACCATTATGATCCATCTATTTTAAAACTAAAATAATACTGTAAAAAATCTTTGGTAATTACAATGGAAAAAATATAGATATATTCGCCATACAGTCAGCCATAACTTTTGAATTTTAATTTTAATGACATAAAGATTGCAAATTTGAACTAGACAAAGAAAAGTTGTCATTTACCTTTAAAAAATTTGTTATATGTAGGTACCTCTAAATAATGTGTTTTACGTGTTTAAATCTGTACCAGACCTCTGTACGTTTAAAGAAACACATAATCCTGCAAAAACAACTAGTTTTAACTAACGGGATTTAGCCGTATAGCTATAATGGTTTTTTCTTAAAATCCCGACAGGGTAAATTTATATTCAAACAAATTGATCTATAGTCCTAAAAGCTAAAATAAATAACTAAAAAAGCAATATAACAACTTTCCCCTGTGTTGCCAGCTTTAAAGTTTGCCTGAAGGACATATCTTCCTTAATAGCAACACAGCATTTTTAAACAAGTTCTAAAAAAATTTCATGATTTTAAACAAGGCATAAAGATTATAATTTTTGAATAGAGTTAACTGATACTTGTTGGAAATTCATTATAAAAATGTAAATAAATAATAATTGTTTAAATTTTTACTTATTTAATAAAACACAACCATTGTTTCGTCAACACTGTGGCTTCTTCAGATGTGGATAAAACAACTGTTATGTTTTATTAAAAAGTGGAAATTTAAACAAGTATTGTTCATGTACATATTTTTTTTAAATTTTTGATTAGAATAGCAGTTTATATTGCATACTATTATCATTATTATTGTAATTGAAATTTATTTAAATGCCAATAATAGTAAAAAATACTCTTTCTGCATATTTGGAATCGCGAAATGTAACAGAATTTGTTAAGAAAATGTAGTGTTGACATTAAAAAATATGTTTCTAAAATAGCAGCACTGGAAAAAATGTGTTCTATTATTTTTTTTAGTTATTCTCTAAAATATTGCCTTTGGAACTATAGGTATATCTCTTTAAATAAAAAAGTTAGCTTATGTCTGGTTCTAAAGAAATACCCACGTATAATAATAATTTATCTACAATCGTGTATATTTCAATTCACTCAAAAAAAATACCGAATTTTTCATTAAAAATTGAGTCAATTAAAGTGAGATGATGTACACTTTATCGAACTGGTGCTGGAGTTTTCAGTCGTGCTTCTTATTTTAATAGATGATGTTACTGATTTTGGTAAGTTTGGAAACCCCAAAGAAATATATAATTGTAAAGGGCTCACGTTAATGTTAATAAGAGCCAAATTTTTTTTAAATATAATTAAGCTTGTATTATTTATCTCGAAGTAGTGAATGCTCCCATAAAAAGTTGTAAAACCCGTACTATAGTTTAAGTATTAAACATGATCTAAAATTTGACTGTTTCCGATTCAGTTGTTGATCGGTTTAGTAAGGGCATGTTCTAAACTTTTGCAAGTTCAACTAGAATAATTATCTTTTTCCCACAGGTAGAATCCAAGTTCTTTGTTATTAACGCCAAACTTTTACGGCTACTTACTGAAAATTCGATCCTAAGCAATTTTTCTTATAAGGTGTAGTGGTCCTGCATTCTTTAGACACCAGTACATATCTATGTCAAATAAACAAAATATTATACACAAATAATAAGCTGAACATAATACACGATTAGTCTATCTCTAGCATCTTAAATAAACGTTAGACCTACAACAGCTTTATCTTGATGACCATACGTCAAGACAATTGTATTAAAAATAAAATGACAGCATATTTAATCAAAGTTTCGCAACACTTCAATACAAAACGAAGACGATAGCATCGGCTTGTAGCAGCCAGTTTACCACAATATTGCTGCTGTTACAGTTAGGCAAACCGAAAAAGAATTTTAGCATGTTATCTTTATAACCATGGCTACCACATTGCACGATTTTCGAAAAATAATTTCTACAAATTAAATACGGCCACAGGTGAAGAATAATTTATATTACTATAGTAACAAATTTGTGACATTGTAAAATAAATTTTGACATTTCTAACAGTTATATAAATTTTTAAAAATCTTTAAAAATCCTTACTTGTCAGATGGAGTAGAATAAATATATATACTAATTAGGAAAATATTTCCTAGCCATCTGATGTAAAAACCTTATACTATAAGGTCGTATTTGGCTAACACTGTTAGCGCTACAATACTAAATTGATTGCTTAAAACTACCAAGAAAGGAAGACCTTTCTGTTGGTAGGATGCTGCTACCTATGGACCGGTTTCGAACTTATTGGTTCTCGTCAGCATAGGGTAAGCGCAGACATACCTAACAACAGAAAGGCCTCAAGTCTTTATAACCAGTTTTATCGTCCTGCTCAGGCAGTGAACGACATGTGGCGCCGTCTCTTAGAAGTTTTAAGCAATCAGGAGAGAGGACTATACCTTTAGGTATATTAAAAACTAAAAATCTTTAAAAATCCTTACTTGTCAGATGGAGTAGAATAAATATATATACTAATTAGGAAAATATTTCCTAGCCATCTGATGTAAAAACCTTATACTATAAGGTCGTATTTGGCTAACACTGTTAGCGCTACAATACTAAATTGATTGCTTAAAACTACCAAGAAAGGAAGACCTTTCTGTTGGTAGGATGCTGCTACCTATGGACCGGTTTCGAACTTATTGGTTCTCGTCAGCATAGGGTAAGCGCAGACATACCTAACAACAGAAAGGCCTCAAGTCTTTATAACCAGTTTTATCGTCCTGCTCAGGCAGTGAACGACATGTGGCGCCGTCTCTTAGAAGTTTTAAGCAATCAGGAGAGAGGACTATACCTTTAGGTATATTAAAAACTAAAAATCTTTAAAAATCCTTACTTGTCAGATGGAGTAGAATAAATATATATACTAATTAGGAAAATATTTCCTAGCCATCTGATGTTCCTTTCTTGGTAGTTTTAAGCAATCAATTTAGTATTGTAGCGCTAACAGTGTTAGCCAAATACGACCTTATAGTATAAGGTTTTTACATCAGATGGCTAGGAAATATTTTCCTAATTAGTATATATATTTATTCTACTCCATCTGACAAGTAAGGATTTTTAAAGATTTTTAGTTTTTAATATACCTAAAGGTATAGTCCTCTCTCCTGATTGCTTAAAACTTCTAAGAGACGGCGCCACATGTCGTTCACTGCCTGAGCAGGACGATAAAACTGGTTATAAAGACTTGAGGCCTTTCTGTTGTTAGGTATGTCTGCGCTTACCCTATGCTGACGAGAACCAATAAGTTCGAAACCGGTCCATAGGTAGCAGCATCCTACCAACAGAAAGGTCTTCCTTTCTTGGTAGTTTTAAGCAATCAATTTAGTATTGTAGCGCTAACAGTGTTAGCCAAATACGACCTTATAGTATAAGGTTTTTACATCAGATGGCTAGGAAATATTTTCCTAATTAGTATATATATTTATATAAATTTTTAACTAGAAACTTAGAAGCATTCTAGGATAACTTAAATGGTGAAGTCCGTATTAGTATATTACAATACGAGACCGCAAATGTTTCATTGCTGGTCGAGAGATTATAGTTTATCGATACCTCAGACGAACAATTTGTTCGTCTGAGATCGAGACGCGTAGCGTAGCGTAGCGTCGAGATAAACTATAATCTCGAGACCGCAATGAAATTTTCCGTCGAGGATTGTATACTATTTTATTTTCAGTCATGAATTTATGATTCAAGTAATATTTATAGTAATATTCATGATTTTGCACGATAGACTTTTTTGAAATAATAAATTTTGTCGCACCGGTTATTACCTTTCATTTCCATTGTTAGTCGTTGTCACCAGTTGACAGCAGTTGTCGCTTAAAATTTTTTGAAAGTCAGCGTTTTTTTAAGAAAAATAATACAGATTAAAGATGTTCTCCGATAGTGACGACGAGTTAATTAGCTGTACTCCGCCTGATTTAAAAGAAGCAGCGGATAAGATTGAAGAAAGTCTGCTACCTACAAAAAGTAAGCTACGTTATGAGACAGCTTTTAATACATTCCAGGCGTGGTGCAGCAGCAGAGGAACAACCAATGTTACATCAGAGACCGTTTTGTTGGTCTATTTTGGTGAGATCTCTAAAGAAAAAAAAACTTCCACTTTATGGGCTACCTACAGTATGATAAAAAGTATACTGAAACTTAGAGAAAAGGTCGACATTTCCAAGCATTCAAAACTTGTGGCTTTTTTGAAGCGAAAAAGTGTAGGCTTTCGGCCTAAAAAGTCAAGTGTTTTTTCAAGAGAAAACATCAGAGATTTTTTGGTTAAAGCACCTGAAGAATTTTTGTGTATGAAGATTGCGCTTATTGTTGGAGTTTCGGGAGCATGCAGGAGTGATGAACTAGTAAAGATGAAAATTTCCCATGTTAAAGTTTTGCAAGAAAAGGTCGTCATCGAAATTACATACGACATAAGACATATATAAATAGATCCTTCATCATAAGTGACCCAAATTAAATTGACGTCTTTCAGAAATATGTGACTTTGCGAAACAACATTCAAAATGACAGGTTTTTCGTCCAATGGAGAAATGGAAAATTGCATAATCAGGCTATTGGATATCATTCAATCGCGAGTTTTCCTCTAAAGATAGCTACTTTCTTGAAACTTCCAAATGTAGGGTCTTTCACCGGTCATGCTTTTCGACGAACAGCCGCTACTTTATTGGTTGATAATGGAGCTGATGTTTTGCAGCTAAAAAGACTCGGCGGATGGAAATCGAGTGCAGTTGCGGAGAGATATGTAAAATCCTCACTAGAGAACAAACGAAAGACTGCTAAAATGTTATCGTCTTCCTCTAAAACTGTTGATTTACCAAGTATTTCTAGTGAAGCTGCATCGCAAGAAATACGAATTTCAAATCAAACTCAACTTCAAGAGGGTTTGAAAATTTCTGTAATAAATAGCATTGCCAATTTAACAATTAACGTGTATAAATAAAAATATGAATAAATAAAGAATCGGATAGTTCCTGTGTTCTTATTTTACCCCGTTTTTATAAGACCTACTCAAAAATACCGGGCAAGAAAATGAGGATTGAAATGTATTAGGAAGGAAACGCATTTTCCGTCCTAAATGTGGATCGAAAGTAAGAAGACAGAAATGTGACATTTTCAAAGTTCTAAAAAGACAGGAATGTCAATATTACATACATGGCTGAAAATAATAGTTATTTACGATATAAGTGTTGTAAAGATTCATATTACAACACGAGATGTTAAAGTTGTTAAACGAGGCGTCAGCCGAGTTTAATAAAACATCGAGTGTAGTTATATGAATTTACAACAAGAATATTGTATAAAATTTTATCTACTTTCATCTATGAATAAAAATATTTGGCAAAAGGCATTTTTAAAAATAAAAATGCACCTGCTATTAAAAATCGTTTTGTAAGGGCATCTATTACAGCACTAGTGCTGTAATGGCATCTATTACAGCACTAGTGCTGTAATAGATGCCCTTACAAAACGATTTACAGAACTGTAATAGTTATTTACGATATAAGTGTTGTAAAGATTCATATTACAACACGAGATGTTAAAGTTGTTAAACGAGGCGTCAGCCGAGTTTAATAAAACATCGAGTGTAGTAATATGAATTTACAACAAGAATATTGTACAAAATTTTATCTACTTTCATCTATGAATAAAAATATTTGGCAAAAGGCATTTTTAAAAATAAAAATGCACCTGCTATTAAAAATCGTTTTGTAAGGGCATCTATTACAGCACTAGTGCTGTAATGGCATCTATTACAGCACTAGTGCTGTAATAGATGCCCTTACAAAACGATTTACAGAACTGTAAAATTCATATTACTAAATGAAAGTAGATAAAATTCATATTACTAAATGAAAGTAGATAAAATGTTTTAACTAGTCGCTGATGGCGCTACATTGTTGGGATTTAGTTTTATAAGCTTGTTCATATCCTAACCAATAACGTTGGAAGCAACTGTGTTATATAAGTAAATATTTGCAAGAATTAAAACAACTTAGCAAGGACTGCAATTTTAAGGCTGTACCTATCTGCTGATGACAGCTGCAATGATTATATAAGAGATTCTTTTATCAGTGGATTGAGTTCAAATCATATTTAACACCGCTTACTAGAAAATAGTGTATTTCAACTCCAAGACGCCTCGAGCCAAACCCAATCGTTAGAAGCTACACAGAATAACTCAGAAGGTTATATTCTATGTTACCGTCAAGTTTCATAAGTTCTGTAACGTCCGTACAGTACAGAAACACAGGAAGAACTTTTGAGATAAAATTTTTTTCTGCTAAGAAATATTACTTCTATGGAAAAAATTAAAAGCATTTACGTAGTTCATGCCCTGCAAGAGATTTCATTTACAATGGATGTGGTAAAGACACTTTTGAAAGGTATGCCTGAATTAAAACGAACATAAAGCTTCGTCAGCCTCAATTTCACCTGCTATGAAACTACTTGCAGCTGCTTCAGAGAGTTTAAGTAAGTGCATAATCAAAGTCAACAGAAATAATACTATTAATCAACAATAAATTTTTAGTTCTTAAGCATTTTTCTTGTTTAGTTTATGAACTCATTTTTGTATAATTCAGGTTTCGAATGGATACTTATTATCTCTTTGCTGTTTTGTATTTAAAACCTATTTCTTTAAATATCTGATATTAATAAAGCTTGTCGCCACATCAGAAGCGTTATAACTTCCTTTCATTCTTCCAAAATATATAAACTTCAATTCAGAATTTTGGCGCTTCTAATTTTTCCGTCAGAGTTAGAAGTTATTAAATTTAAGTTATCGTGCGTAACGCCGACACTCCGCCACTGCTACATTTAGTTCTTCAACCAGTCGCGTATGGCGCTATTAGAGAACCAATTTACTATGTTAAGTTACCTATATATTCCTCCCATAAGCGCATCTCCCTTATCTATGCTTAGAAGGAAAGGTAATATTTTTTTATAACCATGCCGTCACTTTTTACTCCCAACGAGTATGTTGACACATTGCTAATCTACGGCGAGTGCAAGAAAATATCGCGGGATGCACAACAGTTATACAAAGAGCGGTTTCCAGATCACTCAACATCATTGCTATGCACTTTTGCAACTGTGAAAAGAAAAATATAAACGGGTTCTTTTCCTAGCTCGAGATGCTTACAACATGCTTGACTAGTAAGAAATTAATATAACACAATAAATGTCCTTGCACTCATAGTAATAAATCCTCATGGGTCAGTAAGAGGCATCTCAGAAGAAGCGAGTATTAGCAAAACTTCAGTGTAGCGAATTCTAATTAACAATGTATACCACCCCTTTAAAATTCTTCTGGTACAAGCTCTACGGCCTAATAATATGAGATCTGGAAAAAATGATGTAAAGTGACGAATTTCACAATAACAGAATAATGAACAAGAAGGGGGGATGAATCTGCAGGGTTAAGAAAGTAAATAGGACGAAACTGGGAGCACTCACATGCAAAAGGTCTCTATATAGGGGCCTTAAAGACTAATAAGTTTTATTTGTGTCTCAAATTGTAAAATAAATGAATTCTTTGTAAAATAAAAGTGGAAAGACAAACTATAACCACTTTGCATTATTTAATGCTCTACAATTCTTCAATTCCCTTTATTTTTCCACATTAAACAAACTTTTCAACAATTCTTCACCTCTTTAGTACTACCATACCACATCAAAACGTTTTTTCTCCAACTTCTCGATCAACGCATAATTTTATTTCACATCAATATAATACAAAAATCTTTCAAAAATTTTCATATTTCCTTACAACTCATCTTTATGAAGCATGACTTTATATTACTAGTAGAGAGAAACGGACAGAACGAGATCAGGTGGTGCTGGTGGTGCTGGTGGTGCAACTAACCCAGGTGGTGCAGGTGGTGCGTTTTACGATCTAACCCGGGTGGTTCGGTGGTGCGTTTTATGATCTAACCCGGGTGGTTCGGTGGTGCGTTTTATGACCTAACCCGGGTGGTTCGGTGGTGCTGTTTACAAAATAACCCGAAATTAAACCCGACTTTTTACGACCTAACCCGGATGCTTTCGCGAGGCGGCTTCTCATCTAACCCTAATTTGAACCTGAATATTTATGAACTGACCCGAGATAAAACCCGACTTTTTACGACCTAACCCGGATGCTTTCGCGAGGCGGCTTCTCATCTAACCCTAATTTGAACCTGAATATTTATGAACTGACCCGAGATAAAACCCGACTTTTTACGACCTAACCCGGATGCTTTCGCGAGGCGGCTTCTCATCTAACCCTAACTTGAACCTGAATATTTATGAACTGACCCGAGATAAAACCCGACTTTTTATGATTTAACCTTAGTGAAACGCCGCTGCTAAAGCGGGATAATTAAATCCCAATTTTTATAAGCCATCCTTAAACCCAACTTTTTACGATGCGACCTGAGTCATCCTTAAACCAGACTTTTTATGATTTAACCTTAGTGAAACGCCGCTGCTAAAGCGGGATAATTAAATCCCAATTTTTATAAGCCATCCTTAAACCCAACTTTTTACGATCCGACCTGAGCCATCCTTAAACCCAACTTTTTACGATCCGACCTGAGCCATCCTTAAACCAGACTTTTTATTATTTTCCCTTAGTTGAAACGCCGCTGGTGAATGGCAAAGCGAAATAAATCCCTAATTTATATGGTCTAACAAGATAAGTATAATAATGCGGTACATTTGTCACCACAATAATTATTTATACCTAAATAACCCTCTCAAACCCTCTGCCGACTCGATTTAAAAAGAAAGGGACATAAACCTTTATTTATTATTCCGAAGGACCCTCATTAAAATTCAGTAGCATATCTAATAATTGTTTCCAATTTTTGCACCACTTATATAAAATACAATAAAATAATTACCATCTAGAACCATTAACTAGCGATTTCTTTGTACTGGAAATGGATAAATTATAGGACTATCTTGTAATGAGAACAGAGTAATAAAAAGTAAATAAAACTTAAATACGTATAAAATACCAAGCAGGTATAGGTACTATACAACTTGTGTTCGCCATCAGGTAAAAGCCCTCATAATGCTTTTATAAAAATTTCGGATAATATCATAATATAAGTAAATAGGCTACAATTTCAGGAAAAAAGTAAAAAAAATTAATTCACAGTGTAAAATTGTAGTTAAATGGATTGTAAATACGAAATAATATAAAAAAGCTACCTTTTGTTTGCGATGATGTATGCACAATAACTCTATATTATTCGGCCCTTAAACTGAAAATACCCACTAGATAGGTATCATAAGCTGTATTTGTCATCAGGTAGAACCCCCAATAAAATTATGAATATTAGGCGTAGGCATCAAAGTAGCAATCTTAACTTATTTTCAACACGAGCATAAAAATATAGGGTTGTTAAATATTTTACAACCCTAATTCTCAATGGCAACAATAAGCAAATCACGTTGGTTTTTTAATTTATTATTAATCTGGCTAACTTAAGAAACTCACAATATAACGACCATCCAAAAAAATCATAATACATTACTGGGTGTGAAAGCAATTGCGCTGCAAAATATAGTGTATACCGACTCTGAGGTAGTTAATTAAAATCCCAATTAGCGCTAAAAAAAATCAATTAGATATTTACTTTAGATATTTTAATAAAAAAATTCAATATTCTCACCAACATTTAACTTTTGAAATTAGCATAATAACAAATCCTTTACAATGAATTAAACAAACGCATACATAATTTTAAAATCACATAATAAGAATATAAGCTAAAATCTAACAAGCTCGGACTACTCGAATGACGTCAGTTTACATCTGTAGAGAATACCCAACTCTCGAATCATAAAAAATGGTCAAACTTTGTCGGCAAATACCCTTCTATGATGCAGGGGAAGGACAGGTAACTCGAGATGTTTATAAAGAAACGTTAAAGAACATTATTTGCTTATTTCTAGACTCTTAAAAATTACATGCAATCGAACAATAAATGTTTTCATCATGTATATTTATGAGTAACACATTACCTTCGACATACATAAATTCAAATTGATAATTACTTGCCTTAGTACTTTTTTAGAAGCTTGAATCATTGCATATAACCGTCTGAGGATACCCAAACTTCCCCTAACATATTTCTCCGCAACCGAGGAAAAAGAGGTAGAAAAAGTAAAATAACAACTCCAAGTGTCTTTGCGAACAATCGGCAATAAAATAGAGTATTTCAGTTTTTAATTTTTCGTAAATAAAAGTTGGTTAGATTAATAGTCTCTGTGAATATAATAACATAAACAAAGTGATATGCCGTAAATTTAGGAGTACAGTATAAATTATGCCTCTATTAAAATATACCGCAATAACTAACTACCAAAGGATTTTTGATATTTTGAATATATTTGATGCTCATAGCATTATCACATTTCCAAAGGCTCTAAATTTTAGAAAAATGTTCTAATAGAATATGTCTATCAATATAAAGTAAAGGTATTGTTAGGTTTTTTTAAAAAATACGACCTACAACAGTCTCTGCTACAGCATGGCTGACTCTGTAGAAACTTCTGTGAAACCATAATAATTATATCAATAATCGAGTTGTCGTTATGATAATATTTTCTTCCAATATCCGACTCCACTATCCATAAAAGTTATGTTAGAAAATTCATAATTGAGCGCATTGTAATTTTTTAAAAAGAAATTCACTTCACACACAAAGATGTAGCCATTCAATCCATGAAAATAATGCAAGTCAGTATGCGTATGTTATGGCTAACTGTTTAAATGTCTATTCCTTCCACGTTTATCGGAAGAAATACTTTTTTATACTAGTATTTTAGTTGAAAATAAGATCATAAATCATCTATACAAAACAAGCGTCCCTTATGGATTTGAACGAAAATCATAGATTCGACTATTTTCATGAAAAATAAATCTAAGTACGGAATAATGCAGGAAGATTATCTATTTTCTTGGTTTAGAAAGTGATGTAGTTAAGATTTATAACTTAGGAATAAATAAATTATTATTAATCTTTTCGACCTATTTCTCTTGCATATTTAATTTCTTTGATAGTAAGAACTAATCTTTTTATTTTACAAAGTAAAAAAAAGCTAAAGATCGGCGTTGTCAGTCAGGTATAAGAACTGATTTAACACGATGGTTTTTGTACAAACGTTCACATACAATTGTATGCTTTTTAACCGATTGTGTTGGAAAAAATGACGATTTATAGATTAGATATTTAGACGAAGAGCTAACCTTCTCAATAAACTATTGATTATTGCCCTGCTAGCTAGACAACACTTTTTATGTTAGTCAAAAAAAAAATTTTTTTTTTTCGGACGCTATTACAGATTTCATCGTTAACTAACAAACATTAAGACCAAAAAATTAGCGTGCAAGATGAAATGTATAGGTTCACTTCATTTCTACATTATTTTACAACTCTCAATCGCATTAAAAACAAGATCGAATAAAAAATAACTTATGACATATGGACGAAAAATGTTTTTCGGGCTATTTAGGTTAGCGACCGCATTACGTCTGAAATACTACATTTTTCGAGCTTATAACATAATTTACTATTTTAACGTTAAAATAGGGGAAATGATGTATCGAAATGCATACTTTTTTTTGTCGGTCACGAGATTATAGTTTCTTTTAAAATGAACTCTAATATTTACAACACAAATTATCCTTTAAGCCACTTTAGTTTAAAACTCGTCTGTCGCTTTCCCTCTATTGTGAGTTTGATTAAAGTATAGCGTAGTATATATTTAGATGAATTTCGCAAATGTTGAATACTTTCAAAACTGAAAAAGCCGCCCTTTGCAATAAATATCTCCGTAGAGTTAGGTACCCTGCAGATTAAGGGTATTTCAGCGGATAATCATATACAAATTCAAAGATTTTGTCTATTTTAATGGATTAACAAACAATATCTATAGGATGACTTTACTGATAAAAAAAAAATAACAAAAATCTATTAAGTCTAGGCTCACATGAAATTCCATAAAGAGCAGCTGCATAGCCTTATCACATCAAACTATATTTTTATTTCGTTCTATTGTCAAAAGTCTGTGTTTAGGAGATTATCGTTCATTTTAAAATGAACTCTAATATGTACATCACCATAAACTACCTCTTAAGCCGCCGTAAAAATACACTTTTCGATTTACCTCTATATTGATTTTCTAATATTAAATATCTACAATAGTCGAAATTCGCTCGCTAATACCTATGTATGCAAGGTTTCTTCAAAAAATGACAATTTTGTTGTTTAATGGCTTGAAAAAATGGAAAAAGGAGGTTTTTGCATCCATTTATTTCCAGATGAGTGTTAAAAATACTTATAAAACTCGGTATACCGAAGATCAACCATTAATGAGAGGGTTGAGTCCTGTTTGCCAAATCCTGATTTATAATTTGACGTTGGCAACGGTACAATTTTTTAACATTTATCATAAGAGGCGTATATTTTTGGGGCTTAGATCTACCAGTTTATCCACGCCCCATTTATTGTTAGTGCTTTAGTAATTTTACTTTCCAATTATTTTTTACCAAAACGCGTAGTTGAAACAGTGTCTATATCAGACGATATAATAAATTTTAAGGATTAATTTGCTTACAAATACACTTCAATTTATTTAGGCTAAAGCAGCCAGACATATACTGGAACTACGAAAACCCTATTACAATTTGGTTGCCTAGAGAAAATTTTGTAAAAAACATAGCTTTCTACACAAATGCTTGCACATTATGTACCTATCATTTTAAGATACCTGGCGACATCAATGTAAGCATTGACATAATGACGCAAGATATAGGTAGGTACTAGAATATTCAAGATTTCTATTAACGATACACTTCAGCATACATGCGAGATGTCATTAATGTCTACGGAAGGCAACAGACATACCAGCTATTTTTACATGGGATTCCATAGACTTGAACGCTTCTTGTTTAGAAATATTTGATGTCATCTTGAGGAGTTCCGTATTGAAGCATCAAACCTACCTGCCAAATAATTGACGAAATATGGGATATCATAAAATATGTCCCCCATCGAACTAAATGATCCTATAAACCAGCTTCACAGACCGTAATTTGTGATGCTAACACGATTAATACGCAATAGAACAAGATTAAGAAACAAAATTTAAAGTAGCTCTTTATCACACGAAAATAATTAAATAATTTACGGTTACAGAACAATAATTATTTTAAAAAGCTGTATAACTAAATATATTATGTTATTAGGAATATTCTGTCTAAAGTAACAGCTGATCTTAGTCGAAAATGAGATCGTATTATTGATTGTTGAATTCGTTAGGTATGAAATAAAATTAGAGATTTCGTCTATTTTTTTCACGATTAAAAAAGAATACCTCTATTTAGCTAAAAATGAAACGATTACAGTGGTAGATTAATTCACTTTACCAAGCATGTAAACTACTAATTTTGCAATAAATATCTTCTATATTTCTAGGTAGGTTTACTCGAAAATGTTGGGCTATTTTCATCAAAAATCCCGATACGAAATTGAAAAATTTGCCTATTTTTGTCGGTTTACAAAGTGATAGTGGAATATTGATTTGATCAAAGAACAATAATTATTTTAAAAATGTTGTATAATTAACTAAATGTCGGTGTTATCAGGCAGACAAGAAGTTATTTATCTGAATCTTATTTGTACCATTAGCGTTTATATACAAATGTTAGTGGTTTTCAAAAATTGATATCTCGGAAATTATTAGGTTTAGACTTATAATACGCTTATTAAAAAATAATGACTACTTTATGCAAAATTCAAAAATATTATAAGATGTAGGATATCCCAGTAACTTAACCAAAGATTTTCGGTCTTCGTAAAGCTTTATACGTTTCTTCAGCGTACCAAACATTCACTTTTTTTAAATATTGACATCGGGTTAGGATTCTGAACATAGGATTAACATCACTCCAATAGTGAACATGTTGCGTTGTCACAGTTCCATTCGTCGAAAAGTAAACAAAACCGTTTGAGCTACGTGGGGAATAAATAAAGTTGGCTTGTTGAAAAATTTTAATATTTATTAAGGTAAAAGACTATAAATATATCGATACAACACTTTGGCATTTCTAATACTACAAACATGAATATCTAAAATGTGATATTTAAAACCATCAACTCTCTCTCCCTTCTCTAATTTTGATACACCAATGCTGTCTTCTAAGTTTATAATATATGGCGTCCTGCAGTTTAATTCCAAAAATGTTTTAACTAAAAATTCCTCTTTAACACGTCCTTTAACGTAAATAATGTCTGCGTCTATCAGATTGTTGGATATGATATTATGTAGTTCCTTGTAATCGGTATCACCATAATTATAAAGGATACCATGATGATTTCCAAATAGATATTTGACTTGTTTCTTGCAAGCCTTACTTAAGGTGTCGAATGGTTTAACTGGTTTAAAAAAGTAACTTTTCATACTATTTCCATCATAAATAGCCAATTCTTTCGCGTAAAATTCAGGTATGTTAAATCCTTGAATATCGACTACAACGAACTTCATTGTCTGAAGACTCAAATCAAGCAAGTATATTTTCATATTTTTATCGCTCTTAAGTTCGATTTCAAAAGCACACCCCCACTTTTCGATAATTTCACAGTCTTAGCACATAGATCTTATATTTTTATTTACGATCAATTCATCTTTATTCGCCAATCGTCTCAAACGAGTCTGCTTTTGAAAGTAATATAGCCTTAGTATTCAGAAAATATTAATAATATCGGAGCTTAAAACATCCTTGACACTAAAAAATCATTGTGTTTCCTAACAAAACCCATCATCTTGTCTATTTAGCTTGCTTTCCTATTGTTTAGCAGGTTAAATAAAATTATTATTTCGCTCTTTTTGTCGGTACTGAATCGTTAGGGGAATACGTTTCTAGTTCTATAAGAGAGACAGTTAAAATTTATGTAAGCAATCAAAAATCCTACACTATGAGCTACTTAGTTAAAATTTCATATTTCCTTCCTGGATCAGGCAAAATTTGTGATGTGTCGGACAAAATTTATAAAAATACGAAAAAAAAATGCTGGATGCATTTTTAGCGTGACTTTCTATTTAATACCATCTTATTTCAAGCTATAATTCGGTTGTCAAAATGAGAATAAAATAATTTTCCCATGGTTTATGTCATCTTAAAAAAGTCAAAAGGTTATATTCTGTAGAGGGTCAGATACATTCAAATTTAAATATTTTCTCCAAGAAGAATTTTAAGATATTATTATAGTAAATAAAAATTCTATACCTCCAATATTTCTTGGAAACATATCGTGTTCTAGCGACATAACCCAAAAGTACCTCTATTCAGAAACGCATCGTACTTTTCTTGTCAATAATTGTCTCATTGCCCCATCCATTACATTATTATAATCTTAAAGCACCTGTTACCAGCATTATCTGTTTTTATGGTTTTCATAAAACATAGCGATTACCGATGAAAATTAAACGAAAACTTAATAAATAACTTTTTTTTCAACTGAAATAGACTGATTTTCGATGGAAAAATGTTACTTATAACTAAAAATGAATATAAGACATATACGCAATGATATTTAGAATAAATCAATGTTTTCTAAAATTACTATGAAATATTCACAAAATCGTTTCGTTATAACCAAAGCAGCAAGGCTTGCAGATTTCGTATAGAGTTCAAACGCGATACTGAGATGATCTTTTTTTTTTATATTTTTGTAGAATAATGCACCACTACGTTGTAAGTACTTGAGAGAGGACTTTCTTGAAAAATCCTCAAATTTCTCTGCAATTTTGTTCCTTCTAGAGTTAAATTCACACAGAAAACCCCGTATTCTTATCTTTCAGGTTGGTATATTAAAAAGGGCTTATTAGTATGGTTTAGAAAACAAGCAATATTAATTAACGGATGTTTTTTCCTCGTATGAAGAGTTGAAAAATTTTTTTTTTCCACTCCAATGGTTGCGATGCAGAGAGTCGGGTTTCATCATAATCTTTCAGGGTAGCTCAGGTTTGATTGCATGTAGAGAGTCGGGTTTCATCATAATCTTTCAGGGTAGCTCAGGTTTGATTACATGTACTAAGGTTAGTGCTCCTTGCAATCGGTTTCAGGTTTGACGCGCCCCCCTCAGGTTTGTTCAGGTTTCTCAAACGTTTGAGAAACCTGAACAAACCTGAGGGGGGCGCGTCAAACCTGAAACCGATTGCAAGGAGCACTAACCTTAGTACATGTAATCAAACCTGAGCTACCCTGAAAGATTATGATGAAACCCGACTCTCTACATGCAATCAAACCTGAGCTACCCTGAAAGATTATGATGAAACCCGACTCTCTGCATCGCAACCATTGGAGTGGAAAAAAAAAATTTTTCAACTCTTCATACGAGGAAAAAACATCCGTTAATTAATATTGCTTGTTTTCTAAACCATACTAATAAGCCCTTTTTAATATACCAACCTGAAAGATAAGAATACGGGGTTTTCTGTGTGAATTTAACTCTAGAAGGAACAAAATTGCAGAGAAATTTGAGGATTTTTCAAGAAAGTCCTCTCTCAAGTACTTACAACGTAGTGGTGCATTATTCTACAAAAATATAAAAAAAAAAAGATCATCTCAGTATCGCGTTTGAACTCTATACGAAATCTGCAAGCCTTGCTGCTTTGGTTAGAACGAAACGATTTTGTGAATATTTCATAGTAATTTTAGAAAACATTGATTTATTCTAAATATCATTGCGTATATGTCTTATATTCATTTTTAGTTATAAGTAACATTTTTCCATCGAAAATCAGTCTATTTCAGTTGAAAAAAAAGTTATTTATTAAGTTTTCGTTTAATTTTCATCGGTAATCGCTATGTTTTATGAAAACCATAAAAACAGATAATGCTGGTAACAGGTGCTTTAAGATTATAATAATGTAATGGATGGGACAATGAGACAATTATTGACAAGAAAAGTACAATGCGTTTCTGAATAGAGGTACTTTTGGGTTATGTCGCTAGAACACGATATGTTTCCAAGAAATATTGGAGGTATAGAATTTTTATTTACTATAATACTATCTTAAAATTCTTCTTGGAGAAAATATTTAAATTTGAATGTATCTGACCCTCTACAGAATATAACCTTTTGACTTTTTTAAGATGACATAAACCATGGGAAAATTATTTTATTCTCATTTTGACAACCGAATTATAGCTTGAAATAAGATGGTATTAAATAGAAAGTCACGCTAAAAATGCATCCAGCATTTTTTTTTCGTATTTTTATAAATTTTGTCCGACACATCACAAATTTTGCCTGATCCAGGAAGGAAATATGAAATTTTAACTAAGTAGCTCATAGTGTAGGATTTTTGATTGCTTACATAAATTTTAACTGTCTCTCTTATAGAACTAGAAACGTATTCCCCTAACGATTCAGTACCGACAAAAAGAGCGAAATAATAATTTTATTTAACCTGCTAAACAATAGGAAAGCAAGCTAAATAGACAAGATGATGGGTTTTGTTAGGAAACACAATGATTTTTTAGTGTCAAGGATGTTTTAAGCTCCGATATTATTAATATTTTCTGAATACTAAGGCTATATTACTTTCAAAAGCAGACTCGTTTGAGACGATTGGCGAATAAAGATGAATTGATCGTAAATAAAAATATAAGATCTATGTGCTAAGACTGTGAAATTATCGAAAAGTGGGGGTGTGCTTTTGAAATCGAACTTAAGAGCGATAAAAATATGAAAATATACTTGCTTGATTTGAGTCTTCAGACAATGAAGTTCGTTGTAGTCGATATTCAAGGATTTAACATACCTGAATTTTACGCGAAAGAATTGGCTATTTATGATGGAAATAGTATGAAAAGTTACTTTTTTAAACCAGTTAAACCATTCGACACCTTAAGTAAGGCTTGCAAGAAACAAGTCAAATATCTATTTGGAAATCATCATGGTATCCTTTATAATTATGGTGATACCGATTACAAGGAACTACATAATATCATATCCAACAATCTGATAGACGCAGACATTATTTACGTTAAAGGACGTGTTAAAGAGGAATTTTTAGTTAAAACATTTTTGGAATTAAACTGCAGGACGCCATATATTATAAACTTAGAAGACAGCATTGGTGTATCAAAATTAGAGAAGGGAGAGAGAGTTGATGGTTTTAAATATCACATTTTAGATATTCATGTTTGTAGTATTAGAAATGCCAAAGTGTTGTATCGATATATTTATAGTCTTTTACCTTAATAAATATTAAAATTTTTCAACAAGCCAACTTTATTTATTCCCCACGTAGCTCAAACGGTTTTGTTTACTTTTCGACGAATGGAACTGTGACAACGCAACATGTTCACTATTGGAGTGATGTTAATCCTATGTTCAGAATCCTAACCCGATGTCAATATTTAAAAAAAGTGAATGTTTGGTACGCTGAAGAAACGTATAAAGCTTTACGAAGACCGAAAATCTTTGGTTAAGTTACTGGGATATCCTACATCTTATAATATTTTTGAATTTTGCATAAAGTAGTCATTATTTTTTAATAAGCGTATTATAAGTCTAAACCTAATAATTTCCGAGATATCAATTTTTGAAAACCACTAACATTTGTATATAAACGCTAATGGTACAAATAAGATTCAGATAAATAACTTCTTGTCTGCCTGATAACACCGACATTTAGTTAATTATACAACATTTTTAAAATAATTATTGTTCTTTGATCAAATCAATATTCCACTATCACTTTGTAAACCGACAAAAATAGGCAAATTTTTCAATTTCGTATCGGGATTTTTGATGAAAATAGCCCAACATTTTCGAGTAAACCTACCTAGAAATATAGAAGATATTTATTGCAAAATTAGTAGTTTACATGCTTGGTAAAGTGAATTAATCTACCACTGTAATCGTTTCATTTTTAGCTAAATAGAGGTATTCTTTTTTAATCGTGAAAAAAATAGACGAAATCTCTAATTTTATTTCATACCTAACGAATTCAACAATCAATAATACGATCTCATTTTCGACTAAGATCAGCTGTTACTTTAGACAGAATATTCCTAATAACATAATATATTTAGTTATACAGCTTTTTAAAATAATTATTGTTCTGTAACCGTAAATTATTTAATTATTTTCGTGTGATAAAGAGCTACTTTAAATTTTGTTTCCTTCCGTAGACATTAATGACATCTCGCATGTATGCTGAAGTGTATCGTTAATAGAAATCTTGAATATTCTAGTACCTACCTATATCTTGCGTCATTATGTCAATGCTTACATTGATGTCGCCAGGTATCTTAAAATGATAGGTACATAATGTGCAAGCATTTGTGTAGAAAGCTATGTTTTTTACAAAATTTTCTCTAGGCAACCAAATTGTAATAGGGTTTTCGTAGTTCCAGTATATGTCTGGCTGCTTTAGCCTAAATAAATTGAAGTGTATTTGTAAGCAAATTAATCCTTAAAATTTATTATATCGTCTGATATAGACACTGTTTCAACTACGCGTTTTGGTAAAAAATAATTGGAAAGTAAAATTACTAAAGCACTAACAATAAATGGGGCGTGGATAAACTGGTAGATCTAAGCCCCAAAAATATACGCCTCTTATGATAAATGTTAAAAAATTGTACCGTTGCCAACGTCAAATTATAAATCAGGATTTGGCAAACAGGACTCAACCCTCTCATTAATGGTTGATCTTCGGTATACCGAGTTTTATAAGTATTTTTAACACTCATCTGGAAATAAATGGATGCAAAAACCTCCTTTTTCCATTTTTTCAAGCCATTAAACAACAAAATTGTCATTTTTTGAAGAAACCTTGCATACATAGGTATTAGCGAGCGAATTTCGACTATTGTAGATATTTAATATTAGAAAATCAATATAGAGGTAAATCGAAAAGTGTATTTTTACGGCGGCTTAAGAGGTAGTTTATGGTGATGTACATATTAGAGTTCATTTTAAAATGAACGATAATCTCCTAAACACAGACTTTTGACAATAGAACGAAATAAAAATATAGTTTGATGTGATAAGGCTATGCAGCTGCTCTTTATGGAATTTCATGTGAGCCTAGACTTAATAGATTTTTGTTATTTTTTTTTTATCAGTAAAGTCATCCTATAGATATTGTTTGTTAATCCATTAAAATAGACAAAATCTTTGAATTTGTATATGATTATCCGCTGAAATACCCTTAATCTGCAGGGTACCTAACTCTACGGAGATATTTATTGCAAAGGGCGGCTTTTTCAGTTTTGAAAGTATTCAACATTTGCGAAATTCATCTAAATATATACTACGCTATACTTTAATCAAACTCACAATAGAGGGAAAGCGACAGACGAGTTTTAAACTAAAGTGGCTTAAAGGATAATTTGTGTTGTAAATATTAGAGTTCATTTTAAAAGAAACTATAATCTCGTGACCGACAAAAAAAAGTATGCATTTCGATACATCATTTCCCCTATTTTAACGTTAAAATAGTAAATTATGTTATAAGCTCGAAAAATGTAGTATTTCAGACGTAATGCGGTCGCTAACCTAAATAGCCCGAAAAACATTTTTCGTCCATATGTCATAAGTTATTTTTTATTCGATCTTGTTTTTAATGCGATTGAGAGTTGTAAAATAATGTAGAAATGAAGTGAACCTATACATTTCATCTTGCACGCTAATTTTTTGGTCTTAATGTTTGTTAGTTAACGATGAAATCTGTAATAGCGTCCGAAAAAAAAAAATTTTTTTTTTGACTAACATAAAAAGTGTTGTCTAGCTAGCAGGGCAATAATCAATAGTTTATTGAGAAGGTTAGCTCTTCGTCTAAATATCTAATCTATAAATCGTCATTTTTTCCAACACAATCGGTTAAAAAGCATACAATTGTATGTGAACGTTTGTACAAAAACCATCGTGTTAAATCAGTTCTTATACCTGACTGACAACGCCGATCTTTAGCTTTTTTTTACTTTGTAAAATAAAAAGATTAGTTCTTACTATCAAAGAAATTAAATATGCAAGAGAAATAGGTCGAAAAGATTAATAATAATTTATTTATTCCTAAGTTATAAATCTTAACTACATCACTTTCTAAACCAAGAAAATAGATAATCTTCCTGCATTATTCCGTACTTAGATTTATTTTTCATGAAAATAGTCGAATCTATGATTTTCGTTCAAATCCATAAGGGACGCTTGTTTTGTATAGATGATTTATGATCTTATTTTCAACTAAAATACTAGTATAAAAAAGTATTTCTTCCGATAAACGTGGAAGGAATAGACATTTAAACAGTTAGCCATAACATACGCATACTGACTTGCATTATTTTCATGGATTGAATGGCTACATCTTTGTGTGTGAAGTGAATTTCTTTTTAAAAAATTACAATGCGCTCAATTATGAATTTTCTAACATAACTTTTATGGATAGTGGAGTCGGATATTGGAAGAAAATATTATCATAACGACAACTCGATTATTGATATAATTATTATGGTTTCACAGAAGTTTCTACAGAGTCAGCCATGCTGTAGCAGAGACTGTTGTAGGTCGTATTTTTTAAAAAAACCTAACAATACCTTTACTTTATATTGATAGACATATTCTATTAGAACATTTTTCTAAAATTTAGAGCCTTTGGAAATGTGATAATGCTATGAGCATCAAATATATTCAAAATATCAAAAATCCTTTGGTAGTTAGTTATTGCGGTATATTTTAATAGAGGCATAATTTATACTGTACTCCTAAATTTACGGCATATCACTTTGTTTATGTTATTATATTCACAGAGACTATTAATCTAACCAACTTTTATTTACGAAAAATTAAAAACTGAAATACTCTATTTTATTGCCGATTGTTCGCAAAGACACTTGGAGTTGTTATTTTACTTTTTCTACCTCTTTTTCCTCGGTTGCGGAGAAATATGTTAGGGGAAGTTTGGGTATCCTCAGACGGTTATATGCAATGATTCAAGCTTCTAAAAAAGTACTAAGGCAAGTAATTATCAATTTGAATTTATGTATGTCGAAGGTAATGTGTTACTCATAAATATACATGATGAAAACATTTATTGTTCGATTGCATGTAATTTTTAAGAGTCTAGAAATAAGCAAATAATGTTCTTTAACGTTTCTTTATAAACATCTCGAGTTACCTGTCCTTCCCCTGCATCATAGAAGGGTATTTGCCGACAAAGTTTGACCATTTTTTATGATTCGAGAGTTGGGTATTCTCTACAGATGTAAACTGACGTCATTCGAGTAGTCCGAGCTTGTTAGATTTTAGCTTATATTCTTATTATGTGATTTTAAAATTATGTATGCGTTTGTTTAATTCATTGTAAAGGATTTGTTATTATGCTAATTTCAAAAGTTAAATGTTGGTGAGAATATTGAATTTTTTTATTAAAATATCTAAAGTAAATATCTAATTGATTTTTTTTAGCGCTAATTGGGATTTTAATTAACTACCTCAGAGTCGGTATACACTATATTTTGCAGCGCAATTGCTTTCACACCCAGTAATGTATTATGATTTTTTTGGATGGTCGTTATATTGTGAGTTTCTTAAGTTAGCCAGATTAATAATAAATTAAAAAACCAACGTGATTTGCTTATTGTTGCCATTGAGAATTAGGGTTGTAAAATATTTAACAACCCTATATTTTTATGCTCGTGTTGAAAATAAGTTAAGATTGCTACTTTGATGCCTACGCCTAATATTCATAATTTTATTGGGGGTTCTACCTGATGACAAATACAGCTTATGATACCTATCTAGTGGGTATTTTCAGTTTAAGGGCCGAATAATATAGAGTTATTGTGCATACATCATCGCAAACAAAAGGTAGCTTTTTTATATTATTTCGTATTTACAATCCATTTAACTACAATTTTACACTGTGAATTAATTTTTTTTACTTTTTTCCTGAAATTGTAGCCTATTTACTTATATTATGATATTATCCGAAATTTTTATAAAAGCATTATGAGGGCTTTTACCTGATGGCGAACACAAGTTGTATAGTACCTATACCTGCTTGGTATTTTATACGTATTTAAGTTTTATTTACTTTTTATTACTCTGTTCTCATTACAAGATAGTCCTATAATTTATCCATTTCCAGTACAAAGAAATCGCTAGTTAATGGTTCTAGATGGTAATTATTTTATTGTATTTTATATAAGTGGTGCAAAAATTGGAAACAATTATTAGATATGCTACTGAATTTTAATGAGGGTCCTTCGGAATAATAAATAAAGGTTTATGTCCCTTTCTTTTTAAATCGAGTCGGCAGAGGGTTTGAGAGGGTTATTTAGGTATAAATAATTATTGTGGTGACAAATGTACCGCATTATTATACTTATCTTGTTAGACCATATAAATTAGGGATTTATTTCGCTTTGCCATTCACCAGCGGCGTTTCAACTAAGGGAAAATAATAAAAAGTCTGGTTTAAGGATGGCTCAGGTCGGATCGTAAAAAGTTGGGTTTAAGGATGGCTCAGGTCGGATCGTAAAAAGTTGGGTTTAAGGATGGCTTATAAAAATTGGGATTTAATTATCCCGCTTTAGCAGCGGCGTTTCACTAAGGTTAAATCATAAAAAGTCTGGTTTAAGGATGACTCAGGTCGCATCGTAAAAAGTTGGGTTTAAGGATGGCTTATAAAAATTGGGATTTAATTATCCCGCTTTAGCAGCGGCGTTTCACTAAGGTTAAATCATAAAAAGTCGGGTTTTATCTCGGGTCAGTTCATAAATATTCAGGTTCAAGTTAGGGTTAGATGAGAAGCCGCCTCGCGAAAGCATCCGGGTTAGGTCGTAAAAAGTCGGGTTTTATCTCGGGTCAGTTCATAAATATTCAGGTTCAAATTAGGGTTAGATGAGAAGCCGCCTCGCGAAAGCATCCGGGTTAGGTCGTAAAAAGTCGGGTTTTATCTCGGGTCAGTTCATAAATATTCAGGTTCAAATTAGGGTTAGATGAGAAGCCGCCTCGCGAAAGCATCCGGGTTAGGTCGTAAAAAGTCGGGTTTAATTTCGGGTTATTTTGTAAACAGCACCACCGAACCACCCGGGTTAGGTCATAAAACGCACCACCGAACCACCCGGGTTAGATCATAAAACGCACCACCGAACCACCCGGGTTAGATCGTAAAACGCACCACCTGCACCACCTGGGTTAGTTGCACCACCAGCACCACCAGCACCACCTGATCTCGTTCTGTCCGTTTCTCTCTACTATTACTGACTTCTCAAAACTTCTAACCACTTGTCATAATTCAACATAAACTTCTACTTAAATAATATCAATTCTAATAAGCGAAACTACCCTGGTCAATCACTTCATCCCCTGATGATGAACATTTCTATTTTAAAACATGCTGGGAATAATAAAGTTCAGATAACTTTTAAATATATACTGTGAAGGGAGACCGTCTGTATTTTATTTGATTATGTCGACTCCAATGCAAGCATGAACTACTTTTTCAAGTTTAAAGAGGTGAAAAATTAAAGTTAATTTAATGTGGAAAAATGAAGGTAGAATAGGGTAAAATTTACATTGTTATAAAATAAAATACAACAGTGAAGAACAGTAAACAAAACAAAAGAAAACTGGATAAAACTAGAAAACACTCACATTGCTAAAAGTTTTTTGTTTATATATAGGAGTATTAAAGGCTAAGATCTGTTGTTGCTGTGTCTCGTATTGTAAAAAGGAATTTCTTCCAATTTCTTTTACCATATGGGTTAGTTCAGGTTATATACGAGATATATCTAACCGAAAATGGTCATTATTTTGATCACCTCTTATCCATTGTTATTTTTTTTTTGTTTTATATATTCATTTTAAATGTATTTTAACTGTTAATAAACACATCAGAAAATTGCATTTGTCAATATCTCGAACATACTTGGTAGAGAATTAATTGAAGGAGCAATATTTGCCATAAGATATAGGGTGCCCTATTTAAAAAGGTAAAGTTATTTAAAGACAGTTTTTTTGAGGCACCCTATATACTTAAATGTACTCCCAGTAAATGTAATTTTTTAACCAAGAACTACTTTTTTTTTTAACCTTCTTCATTTCATGACCAGGGAAGAAGATATTTCTTATATACATAGAGTTGGAACACCCAGTATTTTGTGTTTTTTACCCTGTGTAACTGGGCCAAGTAATGGTTATTTATAGTGCAAGTGTGTTGTGTGGTAAATAAGTCACGTAAAAGCAAATAAGACCGAGAGACCGAATGGTTTCAAATAAGACCGAGAGACCGAATGGTTTCAAATAAGTCCAGAAACTTTATATCATACCAAACATACTTAGCAATTTAATAGCACTTTTAATTGGTCGTACAACTACGCCCTTACAGGCTCTTTCATATTTCTTGGCATTGTTTTGATATCAGAATTCTGTATGTTATTAATTGGTCTCAAACCCATAAAGTAATGGTGTAATAACTAATACTACACAGTTATGCAATGCAAGATATGTAGAAAAAAAAATTACTTTAATTGTATCTACAACATCGGTATAACAACAGAATTTGCGAAAACTACTATCAATGTTAGTTTTGGCTGGCCGGTTTTTGGCCAAGCGGCAACCAAGTCCGCTTCAAGACCTACTTGTCTGCGCTTCGTTGGTTCCACCAAATAAAATTTGGGTTACTGATGTTGGTTCGCGGCATTCTTGCATTTAAAACCTTTTTTGTTGCTGTCTACATCTACAAGTCGTTGAAGAAGAATTTAGCATTATTTGATTTTAATAGCTGTATTTCGTGAATACATGCATGCAGTTGGAAACTTTACAGCCGAATGTATTTCGGCATATACTGCAGATACAACGGTATCCTCTTTTAAATTTACATGGTGTTTAGTAAAATATAGCAATTACAATTTAAACTAGTGTCTACAACGAAATTTACATAAGAAATTTAGAGATTATAATCTTAAAGCATAAATAAAGATTTGCAGAAATGTTCACCATGAAGTAAACTTTATTTACATATTTTCTCTACCAAGGTTGACATGTCTGCTGTTCGCACTTTACTTGTAGTAGAACTTGGTTGTGTTTGTAAATTTCTCAGTTCATTCACAACATTCCAAGGTTCTTTCTGTTTACAATTTTGTGTTATATAAAAGAACAATTTAAATAACAGTTCATTTCTTTATTTAATAAGAACTAATTAAAATACTTTTTTAATACCTCTTTTGCGATGTCTAGAATTGGCCGCGAGAAGTATTACAGTGTTGCTCTAGTTATCTACTTAATGCAATCAAATAAACATCTATTAAGTAACTAACCTAAACAATCTATAGTAACTAACTAGAAAAGGGTTACTTGTCTGTCTGACTGTTCAAGTCTTCATCATTTTCTGTTGAAAAGCTGCATCTGCGGATCATTTCCGAAAAATTCCTTCTCCGGCGTGCGTTAAGTACCTTAACTACTTTACGCACTTATATGCGTACCGAAAGTTGCACTTTTCCGCACTAGTGCGGAAACAATACACCACCTATATCGCATTTTTGCAATTTTTCTCGCTCTCGTTGAGAAAACATTGTACCTAACAAGGGCGGAAAGTGATACTTTCTGAACTGGGAAAGCATCACCTTCCGTTCCAGTTAGGTAAATAGCTATTTCATACATCTAAATAAATCTACTTTTTTTTAGAACATCGCATTTTACAAAAGGCCGGAAAGTAAGCAACAAAGTCGTGTAAAAGGTTTTTCTAGATTAATTTCGGTACAATGTTTCGTTCTGCAAGCAGCTCATTTTCGTAATCAGTACAGTATTACTTTACATTGTAACAATATTTTTGGTTGTTCCAACTTAATTAACTAGAATGAGCTGATTTAAGCACTCATTATCCTTGCCATAGTATGTCCCGAGAATCGATGTTATCAACGTATAGGTTCGCGCGCCACTTCTCGATTGAAATTTCTAGGCATGCCAGGTAATCTGACGTCAAAGCAGATTAAACAAAACTGTCGATCACGGTCGGTACTAGCCCTTTTGCATGTAGTAAACCTTTATCTATGCATGTAGTATTCCCTTGAAGCCACATTTAAATGGCGTGAGAAATGACATTGGTAAGTAAAAGGCACCAGGTGTGTCGTAGACTTTTCTGGATTAATTATTACCAAGTGGTGAAGCGTTAAACCCATTGGGGGATCTGTTTCCTGGGCTAAATCACGGAAGAAACTAGTCCAACAGGTTTTTCTTTTTCCCTTTTCTTTTATCATTTCTCCTTTTTTTTCTCCTTTTTTCATTTTTCCTTTTTTCTCTTTTTTATTTCATCTAGCACATTTTATTTTAGTCCATGTCATTTTATTCTCTCTTGCATTTTAATCATATTATTTTCTCTAACTTTTATTCTATTTTCTCTCATTTGATATTATTCCATTCTATCTCAATTTATTTTATTCTACTGTATCCCATTTAATTCCATTCTATTTTCACCAAAACATTCAATTCCACATATTCTCTCTTTTACAATAAGCAACTCTTGTTCGTTATCCTTGCTTGGATGCCTGATCCACGAAGTTGCGGCGTGCTCCGGTATATTGTTGGCAGTGGACGGTGGGCGTGGAGATCCTTGGTGTGAAGCCGATTTTATGGGAGCCACGGCAATTTTATTTTGGCAGTGTTGTCCAGTTTACCGCCATTTTGTTGTACCCACCAGCGACTAGGAGCGTCACTGGAGAGCCTGCAATGTGTTTGGATCAGACGGAGCTTAGTAAAATGATGAGTAATATTTTATTATTGTGTGATGTAGATTTATTATCGAACTGGAATTAACCGTGGATTTAATTAACAACATTGATGAACAAATTATTGTTTATTAATTGTTGAACCTTAATCCTAAATGGAACTTTACCGTGCAAAGGCCATCTTTCTTTAAAATCAGTGCCGTCCCATATTTATCTAATGTAACGTTCTTATATTGTTAATTGTTTTTATTATTGAGTGTGAGGAGGCTCTTTCTTCGTTTAAGTGTTAAGTGTATATCTGTAAAATAAAAGCTACCTTTTAAGGGTAGGCATTATCTACATTTATCCTCCGTAACTTTGAATTGCAATGCTTAAATGTAATATTATCTGCTTCCCTAGTAATGTAATAAATTAGCTCTATTAAAACATAATCTGTTTTATTGCTTTCTGTTTCTTTCTCTAATTAGGAAAATTTTCCATTCATTAATTCCCTTTTTGATCAAGTAGCTTATCAATAAGGTCATTATTTCATTAGTATATCTTTCATTGACCCCTTGGGTCTCTTTCTATTTGGCTGTCTGGCGCCCAAAATGTCTGGAAAATCGTAAATAATACGAATAAATTTCGAATCACGACGTTGCTCTAAAACCGACACGACTATACCTGAGGAATCGCGCTCTAATCACTTGAGCAATGAAAAGATACTTATTTCCTAATTGAGTCTATGGTCATTAAAGGTAAATAAGACCAAACAAATTAAGGAAACTACTTTTTGTTTTATTATTTATTTTTTTTTTTTTTCATTGTTACAAATTGGCGCCCAACGTGGGGCCAATTTGTAACAATGTTACCACATACGCAATACCGAAATTAACAAGTATTTTCTCAATTTCTTTCGAAATTGAATCTGTCAGTCAATGAAGTATTTTTGAGAATAATGCGGCATTGCATTAAAATGCTCAAAGAAAAACAGTTTTTAAAGTCATGCAAAGTTAGCAAGCGACGGTTATAGAGAAAATAGTGTATTTAACACTGCCGGAAAATGATTGTACTGATGATCCCAAAGGTTCCAGGACTGGCATATGGCTCGCCCTTTGTTCTTCTCGTTTCTTTCTTCGGCAGTTGTTATGTAAATAGCTTTTATTTCATACTGTATTGTAAAACACACCTTTACATATTTGAATTTAGTCCAAAAAATAAGGTTTCACAGCAATAAGTCCTGTAAAATTTTTTTATTTCATACTGTATTGTTAAACACACCTTTACATATTTGAATTTAGTCCAGAAAATAAGATTTTACAGCAATAAGTCCGGTTAAATGTTTTTACCGGACTAGTCCTGTAAAATTTCTTTACCGGACTGAAATTTGAAAGTTTTAGTTTAATCAATGTCAAACGCACAATGTTTCCACCAGTAAATATAAGCACTTTTCAAATATACGACGCAGAATAAAACTTCATTATAATTTCAAAACATAATTATAGTTTTCAATAGAATAGTATGAAATAAAATATTGTACGTCATTCGTCCGGCAAATCCTTTACAGTATTCGTTTCAGAATTCCAGACTCGGCTCCTTCGTCGCCTCGTCTCGAAACATTTCACTCATACTGTAATAGTTGATTTACCGGACTTATAACGTAAATATCTATTACCGGACTGAAATTTGTAAGTTTTAGTTTAATCAATGTCAAACACACAATGTTTTCACCAGTAAATATAAGCACTTTTCAAATATACGACGCAGAATAAAACTTTATTATAATTTCAAAACATAATTATAATTTTCAACAGAACAGTATGAAATAAAATATTGTACGTCATTCGTCCGGCAAATCCTTTACAGTATTCGTTTCAACATTCCAGACTCACCTCCTTCGTCGCCTCGTCTCCAAACATTTCACTCATACTGTAAAAGTTGATTTACCGGACTCATAACGTAAATATCTATTACAGGACACTCTTAAAATGCATAGAATTCGTCAGACATAACCAAAAGAGAAACACTACATGTAAATAAGTACCTAGATTATATGACACAAATATTTAGAAAAAATACTTTAGTGGTTATTTTAGTGGTGCTATTATTATATTTACTTGCTGATTTTTGTTTTATTTAAAGACAGCTGGCCATAAGTTCTAAGATAAGTTATTGCTTAATATCAGTATGTTTAATTCAGTGTCTAGACTCTCTCCTCCACATCAGGTGAAATGTAAAATGTTTATGAATATGACAATTATAAACGGATTATATATATACGGTGTGTCTGGAAACGGCTTAATAACATCACAATTTATTGGCCGATTTAAACCAAAGTTGGTACAGTTGTGTAAGAGGATCTGACGCACCGAATGACGATATTGACGTTGTTGCCAGCTTTTTAGTTTGTCTGGAATTCGAACAAATTTTATATTTTTAAATGTAACACCCTGTATATTTTTTCATTTATAGTTTTTACTTTAAATTTGTTACACTTTTGGTATAAGATACTTTGTTCCTAATATCAGTTGTTTTCGAAATAACGACGTGTTTTGAAAATATCAACAAAGTGTGTTATATTAATTTATTAATAAATAAAACACCAGTTCAGTTTTGATGTAAAGTCATAGAAGCTGTCATTTTTACATGCAAAAATGTCTTTAACTGAAAGTGAAAGAATTACAATTCTTATGATGAGAGGATATGGCGATAGGGTCAGGTCTTACGAAGAGGTTAAAAATCTATTTAATGACGCATTTCCAAACCGAAACACAATTTCAAAAGCAACTGTTCTAAAAACTGTCCGATGGTTCGAAGAAACTGAAAATTGTAGAGATAGGCGACAAGCAGGAAGACCAGCAGTAGTAGATGAAGAGAAAAGTTTAGAAATTTTACAACATGTTCATTAAAAAAAATTTCTCAAGTAAGTGACGTCTGCATCAAATCCGTCCATAAGGTTTTAATAATACATAAATATCACCCTTTCAAAATACATGTAGTTCAAGAGTCATCAGAAGATGATTATGAGCGAAGAATTGAATTTTGAGATATTATGATGTCAAAGTTTGACCAAAATAACCAGTTTTTTAAATTTATAGTATTTTCGGACGAAGCAATATTTATGTTAAATGGTAAAGTCAATAGACACAACTGTTGGTTTTGGGAAAGTGAAAACCCCCACTGGATGAAAGAAGGTCATACACAACGCCCTGGAAATTTGAATGTGTGGGCTGGGCTTCTGGATAACCACAAGATCGGTCCATTTTATATTGATGGAAATTTGACATCACAACTTTACCTTGAGCTCTTGCAAACGCAAATAGTGCCTACTATACGAAATATGATGGGTCCAAGTTATGCAAGTACATCTTCCAACAGGACACGGAGCTCCTCCCTATTTTGGTTGAAACGTGCGCGAATTTTTGAACAACACTTTTCCGAATAGGTGGATCGGTAGAGGGGGTACCGGGTATCGAGTGGCCACCTAGGTCCCCTGATTTGTCGCCTAACGACTACTTTTTATGGGGATACTTGAAGAACAGAGTTTATACCACAAAACCTCAAGATTTGGCCGACTTGCAGCGTCGAATTTTGGACGAATTTGAATTAATAACGCCAGAAATGATTTACAACACAATTGAAAAATTTTATTTTTAATTAGCACACAGTCAAGCTGTACAGGGAAAACAGTTTGACCATGTAATATAAAAAATATATTTTTTCTAAATTGTACTCGTTATGTCGAAAACTATTGATATTAGGAACAAAGTATGTTATACCAAAAGTGTAACAAATTTAAAGTAAAAACTATGAATGGAAAAATATACAGGGTTTTACATTTAAAAATATAAAATTCGTTTGAATTCCAGATAAACTAAAAGCTGGCAACAACGCCAATATGGTCATTCGGTGCGTCAGAGTCTCTTAAGTAACTGCACCAAATTTGGTTTAAATCGGCCAATAAATTGTGATGTTATTAAGCCGTTTCCAGAATTTGTACACACAGAAATTTGTGCTAGTTTCTTGTACAGACCTTTTAGAGACCCTAGCTATGGTACTATTACCATTTAATTGCTAATTAATACAGATAATTTAATGTGATTGGTGGAGGAAATATGAGGGGTCATTTCAGGATTGGTTCAAGTTAGTTAGGCATAAGTTTTTTCTTAGACTGTATCAATTTGTACTTTCCAAGTACCATTAACCCTTGTTTTACACAATTCTTATTTGTTAATTGTACCATCTATACCAGCACCTGGACTGAATTCATATTTAATATAGTTATTAAATACTATATTTTGGTTCCACACCTCAGTCAAAACTCCCGAAATAATGATGGTGCTAAAACTGCTACAAGAAACCTAAATCTGTTTTTAGAAAAAGAAAGCTGGGCAGCGACAATTCCTTGAAGACATTACATGTAATAACCCGTTTTTTGATAACTCAAATATTTACGGTGGCCCAAAGGAGCAAAAACACCTAATTTTGACCCTAAAATATGTAAGTAATAGCTACCTTAGGGTCCAATTTCTTATTACCGCAAATACTACTGTATATTGAATAGTTTTTGTTTCATCGTTTTTGTCACCATAAAAGAAGACAAACATAACGGGAACTTAGAAGACGCTTATAACAAAGAAAGAACAAATACTATAAGATTGTATACCAAGAGTTACATGTACGCTAAAGGGCATAGTGTGTCATAATTAGGTATAGCAATGATGAAAAATATACTTTAACATTATTAACGATTAAAGATTATCAAGATAAACAAAAAAGATGAGTAACAAAGTTACAAGGGCAGTTAAAATACATAAAAGTTGTTCAATTAAGTGCTTAATAACATTCTATTGAGAAAACCAAAAAATTCCTTACTTCCGAAAAAATCCCAAATTATTGTTATTTGGTCTCATTTGAAAAAGTACAAAAACACACTTTTTTCATTTTCACTTTCTTACTGCCACTTTTTAAGCTCTACAAGACAGCTTTCACAAGATTTCAATACAACGTTTCGTTTCGAAGGAACTATCATCAGTTTTGCCGTAAAATCCACTGAATTGTCAAACAACAAATCCTTACAAAAATCGAAAAATTATAATAGGTCTGTTTCCCTGACAGTTTTAAACTGTCAAATGCAATCAACCAGTTGTAGGGCTTAGGCCCAATTGTGTAGGTAGGAACTAATCTTAGAGTTAAACCTGAGTTTTACCTTTGAGTTAATTCGTGAGTTAGCGCAAGGTAAAATATTTTGGCAGTTGTGTAGGTTTGGGTTAAAAAATAGTTTTTTAGCTAGCTGCTAACTTCAGTATGACATAAGTTATTCGAATTTATTTCTAAGGTGTAGATTATTCCAACGTCTAAGCTTAATTTATTAGGTGTTGAAATCGTATTTTTTTTTATATTTGTTAAAAAAATAAAAAATTCAAAACTACAATTGTATTTATTTTTATTAAAATTTTCCTTAATGGGATTATTATAGTCAGAGCTCTATCAGTTTCAAAATACAGTTATAAATTTCAGTTTTGAAAGTAGGAGTGATTCAGATGCAAATTCTTTCAAAATTACGATTTCCCAACCTCAATGAACAAATTTTGTCAGCACTTCAATATTATTTAAGAAAATTATACTCCTAAAAATATATATTTAAAAATACAAATAGTTGCATTAAGAAGGAAACCTATTTAATTTAATTAAACATTTTCTTAATAAAAATGTATGCTAAGTTTTCAAAATAATTAATTAATTTTTTTCTTATTAAAATTTCATTCCTCTGAGGGGGTTCACAGTTATTATTATCCCCAATGTGATTATCATCTACAATAGGATAATAATCTACTGGTTAAGGATCATCTATTGCAAGGTTACGCAATATAGCAGTTGCTACAATTATAGCTAAAAGAGTCTCTTGTTGCACCCTCATTTCTAGCCTTAGAATCTGAAATCTTTTTTTTCAAAATCTCGTATTGTCTTTCCACTACATTACGGGTTCTTATTTGAGAATCATTGTATAAATTTTCAGCCCTTGTAACTGGATTTGCTACTGGGATCATAACATGTTCATCTAGGGTATATCCAGGGTCGCCTAAAATAAAGCTGTCACCAAACTCGCCATTATTGAGTTAAGCTTTTAATCTGCTGTTGTTATATATCAGTCTATCATTTGTATATCAACGAGCCACTATAATATTACTCATACGAAGCTTTGCATCAGATAATGTTTGAACGTTTATTGAGAAGTACCTTTTTCTGCGACGAAAGTTTTCACCATCCGGACCACCTGGAAAAATTAATGTGTTTTCTAATTATCACCAAGGACTTCATGGGAATCTGCATTTATGTATAGTAACCACCTGTCAGATCCTATAACAATACTTCACCCAGGGGTCAGTAGGGTGAATATTTTACAGGTACAAAGTAAATATAACAGATTACAATTATTTTATAAGAACCACCGTTTTAATTTTTGCAATTACCTATTATCACTTATCGGAAGACTGTATACGAACATGCGTACAGTCTATCGCACCAATAACATTCGGAAAATTGGAAATATCTGAAAATCATTTTTAATTGCCTTAAGTTGCAATGCCTCTAGGTTTATTGATATACAGGGCTGCCCAGAAGTCCGGAATAAAATTAATATAGCCTTAATCTGTAACTTTTGGGGAAAATGCTCGGACACGTCAATTTAGTTTTATATATGCTCACATTTTGATGTTATTCGTTTGTATTTTTATGGAAATTTGTCAAAGATATGACGACATCGATTTTTTTTAAATGGAAACATACAGCTTGTGATACATCATTTGAAAGCTTATATCTCGTACAGTATGCTCATAAATTTTGGCGCGATTTTCACAATGTCACAAAATGTCAGAACGTGAAACAATGAAGATTTCTTACCTTGAAAGGTAAAAAAAACATCAATGATTTATCATTTCCGCTTATTAAAATAGGGATTTTTTTAAAACTTTTAACAGTCGTCATTTTGAAATAGCTTGACAAAGTCGCGCCAAAATTTATGAGCATACTGTATGAGATATTAGCTTTCAAATGATGTATCTCAAGCTGTATGTTTTCATTTAAAAAAAAGATCGATGTCGTCATATCTTTGACAAAGTCTATAAAAAAACAAACGAATAACGTCAAAATGTGAGCATATATAAAACTAAATTGACGTGTCCGAGCATTTCCCCAAAAGTTACAGGTTAAGGCTATATTAATTTTATTCCGGAGTTCTGGGCAGCCCTGTATATGTGAGATAAACTAGCTCTTTGTACTGACACATGTTTTACAATACGGGATGCCGTCCCAGGATCGATACCACCAAAGTCTTCAACAACCCTGAGCATAAAATCTTAATGCAATCAATATTTGAGTTATTAGAAGTAAAGCATCATTTCTAAAATAAAACTTTAAATGTAACAATATGGCAATTCTCGAGAATCCATTAAAAATACAGAATAACAATACCTAGTTTCTATCACAATATCAAAATGTTTTTTTTTAGATGAGCCTCAATTTCCATTCCATAGAGTTTCAAAATACTGATTGTAAAGATGTGATAAAAACTTACTGGTCAGTGTTTTTTTTCAGGTTTAGGCCAATCGCTTGAACTATTAATTCAACTGAAGCCTTCGACACTCTAAATCTTGAAATAACTTCAGGATCTATCCAGAAATTCATATTTTCAATACGAGTCTTGAATATTCGGGGCCTCCGTGCGTTTTCTACTATATTAATAATATCAAAATGCTCTTCATCATCAGAAAGAAAACCGTAAACAATATCGAAAGCATCCATAATACCTACTACAAAAAACTTAAACAAACCTGCTGTAACCTATTAATTTATAAACCAAATCAGAAAATACGTTAGGTTAAAAGATAATGACAATGACAATGAAATAAGAAAAATATCAAAATGAGCCATTTCCATCCTTTTTATCCCAAGATTGCGAGTTTACTTATACCCAATCCACGAGTTGAGGGTTAATCCTAGGATCGGAGGTAACCTCTGGTTATACAATGCATTTTACTACTAACCCTTGGATTAACCACCACTTTTGAGTTCCTGGGGGTCTACATGCAATATTCATCTGGTAGACTCTATTTCTGATTAAATACTAGTCCCGGATTGTTGGTTGGACTAAACCTATTAATATATATAGATATATGAAAAATAGAGATCCGTGTTTAGCTCACTAATCATAATAATATATCATCGGGTTTGTTTGAGTAGGACTTGCTAAAAATTAAATTTTTAATGTATTAGTATCCTTAAATATTTTACTACGTCACTGTATGACCCAAATAAATCTAAGAGCAATAGACCCAAATCACGTAACCCCTTACTTTAAAGCAGTTACCGACTAAACCCTATTTTTTCATCATTTTAATATACCGTTCGATATTCCACAAAAACGATTCTGGTTTAATAGTTTTATTGTTAGATACCAGGCAGTTGATTAAAGGGGTGTTTCTTAAAACTCTTGACATATGCTGATCGAAGATGTTGATGGTTTAGGGTATATAGTTCAGATGATTAGTATCGGTTATAGGGAAGCTATTATAATAATACAAATGTCGAGATAGGTATTTTAAAGTGAGTTAATTTTAAATTGGTTTAATATAAGGTAGTAATTATTAGTCCAATCACGGTCTAAATTAGCACAAGAGAACAACTATTACTTATTTATGTACCAAGGGCGTTAAGTAGACTATAATGCCCGGTAGGCGAAAACCACTAGCCCGAGGGACTTTGACCCGAGGGATAGTTTTCGCCTGATAGGCATTATAGTCCAGTAACTCCGGTGGTGTATACAATACTTTATTTTTCATTAATATTATAGTTATTTATATTACTAGTATGGTATGAGCTTCATTACAGTAACGAGTGGGGAATATTGGTACGACGAGGTCGTAGACCGAGTCGTAGTAACCACACGAGTGCTGTAATGAGCCTTACCGTACGTGTGATATACAACATTTTATATAAGACCCAGAATTTTGTTTTTTTTATGATTTTATGAATTCAAAATGGTTTTCATATTTATGCAGTGACATTACACAAAAAGTGACAGTGACTGACGGAACAAAAAAAATCATAGTTTGATTAAAAATGAGTAATGTAACAAGTTCATTACATCACTGAGTGACGTAATGAGTTCATTACATCACTCAGTACGATAATATAGTATATTACATAACGCAAACTATAGTAATAGTTAAACTCCTGCATTTTTTTAAAACTATTTTCGCCAATTTTTAGTATTTAGTGAGCTTTGATCGGTTGTCATAGAATTAGTATGACGATTGTTAAGGGTTGTTTATTTTAAGCTTCTTTAACGTTTTATAAACGAAAATATGGAAATTCCACAAAATATTTTAGAAAATGCTGAAAAAGCTAAGAAAAACTTATTACCGGCAAAGTCTAACACCCTGTACGACAAGGAATATAAAAAATTTTCTACAATGAAAAATAAAAAATCAAATTACGGTGATAACTGAAACAGTAATGATGGCTTACTTTCAGGAATTGTTATGTAACCCTTTTGCTCATTGGTAACAACAATTTTTAATTATTTTTACTTTATTTTAGTTGGAAAAATATACCTCAAATAGCCTTTGGACAAAATATTCCCAGGTGAAATCTGAACCTATAGTAAAGGAAAGCATTAATGTTTCAAGATATTGCCAATTAGTAGCATTTTGAAAAGTTAAATCAAAGAAATATCTTCCTAGAAAATCAAAAGTTTTGGAAGGTGAACAAGTTTTAACTTTTATCAAAAATGCACCGAATGGTACCTTCCTGTTGCATAAAGTGGTACTCGTAATGGGAGTTTTTGGCGGCCTAAGACGGGATGAGATGGCAAAAATGACCATTAATGAACTAAAACTGCTACGCCAAAAAGTTACTATGATCGAAAGAGACGAAACAGATGCCTTAAAATTGGTTAGACAGTACCTTGCATTAAGGTCAAAAGGAATTAAGGACGCAAATTTTTTCTTACATACCGAAATGGTAAATGCCTGTGGGTAAAAATACACTAGGACGTGTTCCTTTAATCATAGCAAAATTTCTTAATTTACAAAACGCCAAGGAATATACAGGACATTGCCTACGTCGGATCTCGTCCACACTTCCTATCGATGGTGGTGCTTCCCTTGCAACCCTTAAGCTACACGGAAAGTGGTAGAGTACTAGCGTAGCGGAGGGTTTTATAGAGAAAAGCATCACGTCGCAAAACCGAATAGCAAAAATGATAGCTAGCTCTATTACCGAAAAGGAAAATATGTTATTTAATGTTGAAATGGAGCAGGAATCCGCATGCGCATCGAGAAACTCAGCAATCGAGTCGCAAAATTTATAGTTGGTCCAGCTTCTTTCTCAGGAAAAATTAAACGTTGTACATTTAACATAGGAAAATCAGAATAATATTATGTAAAGAAAATGTTAAAAATAAATACAAATTTTGTTCAATATTTTCTTTAATAATAATTGCCGGGCATTACAAAAATCACCGGGCATTATGAACTTTATCGGCCGCTAATATTTCCTATAATAGTCAAATCATCAATCATAAGATGATGTTTATAGCAACCGTTTTTAAGGTATTATAAGTAAATAATTGATAGATGAAAAATAAAATAATAAAGGCACAACTGTCAAAAAATTGACAATTAGTTCCTTATAAAGAATTTCAGTTATGCGTTTAACCTATTGATGCATAGTTAATACCTTAACAGAAAATTGCTCCTATAATAGTAATAAATAACGATTTAGACTAGAAAATAACTATAAACAAAAAGCATCCTTAAAGAAATATTATTTATGTGGAACCATTGTGTTCGTGAGAACATCTCGATAGCTGTTTCAACTAAAGTTTAAAGGTCTTCCTCGTAATGGATTATTTTTCTATGTCATGGATGCAAATGCTTGATTGATGAGCAATCAATTTTTAATATCAATTTCTGATTGAAAAATAAATTAGATAGAACTGAATGATTTTGACAAATCGGTAAACGAGTACCGAGAAATTTAAATGTATATATTAATAAAAGTATAAAGGACTTTTACTATAATTATGACGAAATAACAATAAATTCAGTATTTTGTTGGCTGCTCGCAAGGTGTAGTACAGTTGGTGCAAAACAAAAACCGATGCAAGTCATTAATCAGCTGATAATTGTAAATCCGTAAGAAAACACCAGGAAATTAAAAAGTATTAAAACTTTATGCGATATTGAATGTACTACAAACTTAAAGTATTCTTCTTTGATAGGAACCCACTTATAAAAAATATTTTCTTTATTTAAGCTTGTAAAAATTAATATAATTTGAATTCTATTGGTCAATTGTTGGCAACACAACTGTAAACGGTGCGGTGGCGCTAGCTCGTTTGTTGGTTTGGTTTGACCTTTCATGCAAAACTAACTTTAATTTTTCGTGGTTCCGTGTTGCTGTGCGTCTATTCTTTAACAAAAACTCGAGATCTCCTATAAATAGCATTAAGAAACTCTTCTATTAAGAGAAACAAAAGTGCACATACATATCTCTGTCGATTACGTTATTTACTATTTGTGAGAAATGGCGAAGCACTTAAATAGTCGGTGCAGAGTGCTAATATCTTCTCTACGAAGATATTTTCAGGAAGAACTTAACAACAATGGCCTATTGTTACCCTTGACAGCAGTACAGAGAAGTAAATTTAAAGAGTATGTTAAGGTATAGGTATTTTATTTCTATGCTTCATTCCACATCTCGACCGCAATAAAATTTAAATGACAACCCACAGTCGTAATCTCAACCATAAATAACTTGCCTGACAAATATCTATTATGTAGGCACCGGACCTTTTGAAAGGGTACAGGTCCTGATTACCTACTAATTTCAATAGTTTAGGTTAGCTATTTTCAACAAAACAACAAATATAAAATAATAGGTAAGTATCTTTATTTTAATCATGTAATTAAATAGATATTAATATTTATACAAAAATACTAATCTACAATATTATAATAATACAATATTTAACTTAACCTACTCTATATTTAGCTCTGTTTCACTATCACTATCGTCACTATATTAGTTTAGGCATAGATGATATTATAATATTGTAGATTAGTATTTTTGTATAAATATTAATAGCTATTTAATTACATGACTAAAATAAAGATACTTACCTATTATTTTATATTTTTTGTTGTTTTGTTGAAAATAGCTAACCTAAACTATTGAAATTAGTAGGTAATCAGGACCTGTACCCTTTCAAAAGGCACTTATTTATGGTTGGGTTTAAATTTTATTGCGGTCGGGAAATCGACGAATTATTGTGGAATGGAGCATACTTTACTAATTTTTAGCGTGTAGCAGCTTCCCTAAACTTGAATATCTCCACTGTAAGCGCAATTTCAACAACAGTTAAGAAAAATAAGTTATTAGAATCATCTTAAAACAAACGTTCTAATTCAAAGGGAGTTGTAAATGTGTGAAGATTGGATATAAGTTCTATCCGTGACACTATTATTTATGGAATGTACGAAACAAGTAAGTTGTATTATTTTAAAATTATAATATTTTACATGGGTTATTTATAAGCTGTAACTTTTTTTGGACATCATGTAACTTTGACAACTTTAAGTTAGAAGTTAAAAGACAGAGAACTCTTTGATGGTTGTCGCTCTTTAAGAAGCCTCTTCAAGAAAATAGGCTTGAGAAGGTAAAAAAATAACTGAGACGAGGGCTGATGGAACTTTGTCATGTAGCTTTCAAACGACTGATATTTTAAAAAAAATGTATTAAAGGAAAATAAGCATTTTTGTACCAATTCGTTTTCTTGGATGAAACATGGGTTTTTCAGAATGGTACCATTGGTCGATCTTGGCAAGATGAAAAAAAACTGTGTAATTTCCGCACTCAGATTTTTTGGTTACGAGCTGGCAACACTGTCGATAACACTCGGAGGGTATGACGTGCATCGGTTTTTGTTTTGCATTAAGTATAAATAAATAAATAAATAAAATAGTATTTTATTTCAAGAGATTTGCATCTGAGAAAGACGTCATTACAGCTTGAAATTTATTATAATCGTCTACTAAAGAGACAAACGACAAAATATAATAAAAAAAAATATACAAATCAATATTACAAAAAAAAGAAAAAACATTTATATTACACCACACATACCAAAAATACAGGAGACCCAATAAAACAAGATAAAAAGAACCCTGGTTCAAATATTCAAGTAGCCATGCAATGTATATGGTTCAAGATTAATTAGATAACTCTTAACAGATTCTAGAAAGAGATTGGTATTGTCTCGCAACACCTTGATATTCTGTCCCAGAGTATTAAACAACTTAATGGATCGATATAAGGTTCCCATCTCAAACTGTGCTCTTCTGTGATAAGAATAATTATAATCATTCATATATCTCGTATTGTTGGCATGTGTTCTATCATATGCTTCAAAACTCTCAGGATTCCTAACCAGAAACTTAATACACTCATAAACATATACGGCAATTACAGAAAGAAGGCAACCTGACCTAAAAACCCCTCTACATGAGTCCCTAAACTTCATCCTAAATATAATTCTAATGGCCCGCTTCTGACAAATAAAGATTCTATTTAAGTCCCCAGACCCTCCCTAAATTTCAATCCCAAATTTAATTCTAGAGTAGAAGTTAGCAAAATATACCAGTCTCATAACAGACAGATCAACACTACCTGACAGAACTCTTAAACCGAAAGAGATGGAAGACAATTTGCTACAAACAATATCAATATGTGATGACCAGCACATGGCATAATGAATATTAATGCCTAAGAAGCACGAAGATTCAACACAATTTACAGCTTTATTACCCAGAACAACCGTATCTGGAACATTTATTTTATTATTATTGAATACTATAGCTGTAGTCTTCCCTTCATTCAACATGAGCCTGTTTTCATTCAGATAATCTTTAGTTCTGGACATGACCAGACTGCCCCTATCGATGAAATTCTCAAAATTCCTTCCCAATACTAAAATGTTTGTATCGTCAGCAAAACTAACTATAAACTCATTTTCACGATCCAAGATTATAATTTTAATGTCATTAATGAAAATAATGAACAGCAAGGGACCCAGAATACTACCATGTGGGACTCCCTCAACCAGCTCGAGAGCCTCAGACGACACAGTTGCTCCCTTATTATGCAGTTGCACAACTTGCTTGCGATTTCTAAGGTACGAAGTAAACCACTGCAAGGCATTACCCCTAATACCATATCTCTTAAGTTTTAAGAGAAGCAAATTGTGATCAATGCAATCAAAAGCCCGGGAGAGGTCAACAAAAATCCCACAGTATAGATAGCACTTCACCAAAACAATTTTAATTCACAGGCCTACGAAGAATTTGTGATTAGATAATTCTTGTTTTTTTAAGTTAGTTTTGACGTACTAATAACCAAATCAACTATCGTTTGTTTCTATCACGTATAGTTTTTTTTACCTAGGGACCAAATAGATGCTTATTTACTTTTGTATCTTTGCTTTAATAAAAACGACTTCTTATTTCTTAATAACTTCTATTGATCAAGACTGATTTTTCATTATTGAATTACACAAAAATTTAACACTTAATTGGTGAATTTGGGCAGTATCTCAATTGCCATTAAAATAAGCAGGGTTAGGGTACCTTTGTCAGTGTAGATATTAATTTTTAGTAAATTATTCCTATTGTCGTTCGTTCTAAAATAATATTCGTGAATCCCAATTTCGCACTTTCATTTTTAATCCACTTTATTATAGTAGATATTATAAAACAATTAAACAAAACAAGTCATAAATCGCTTGGATACATTTTGGTGTATTTAAAGAAACACTGCCGAATCGATCTATTTAACACGACTCGCCAATTAGATTTGGATGATTAATAATGTCTATTCCACTTGATAAGTGGGTCGGGCTTATGACAACGATATTTTATTTTGTTTAACTGTACAATGAATACCTTATGGAGATTAGGATCAGTTTTATGGATCTTGGAGGTGATTAGAGGTGGGACGTATGTTATTGTTGTAGATGATTGACGTTTTATTTCTTGTTTCATCAATGATAATAGTTTCCCATTCTCATTTGGTACTTCATCGAAATGAATAAAATAAATTCATAAGTCAATATTGGTGTAATATTTTACATTATGGAAAAATATCTTTGTTCCTGATGCAAAATTTGTTTAATTTATATAATTTATACAAAATTCTAAATTTTAACACTAATTAAACATTTAATTAACATTTAACACGCCCATTTAATTCGGTTTTGTAAAAAGTGCACTCTAAAAGTAAAGTATTATTTTTTATGATTTTCTTTTGTAAATATTGCGTCTATGGATTAACAAAATCATACAGTGACCACCAAAAGTCCCGCATAAATTCGATTTATGCCAAACGAAACATAAATTTTAAAAACGCTCTAACCCGTCAATCTTTATGTCTAATACTTGCCCACATGAAGAAGTTATGACGTCATCGAGAATTTTTTTAAATGGAAAAGCCTTATTCTATTCGATTTTTGTATTCTACGAGAAGTTCTAAACAGATTCCATGGTACATATCCTATACCGATTTTCAGGCGTTTTTGAAATAATGACGTTTAAGCTTTTTGCGTTACAATTAATATTTTTATTTTTCATCTATCAATTATTTACTTATAATACCTTAGAAACGGTTGCTATAAACATCATCAATATCATAGGAAATATTAGCGGGCGATAAAGTTCATAATGCCCGGTGATTTTGGTAATGCCCGATAAATATTATTAAAGAAAATTTTGAACAAAATTTGTATTTATTTTTAACAATTTTTTTACATAATATTATTCGGTTTTTCCTATGTTAAATCAAAATGTACAATTTTTGAATTTTCCTAAGGACCACCAACCTATGAAATTTTGCGACTGGATTGCTGAGTTTCTCGATCATTCCGCTACACAAGGGAGGGGATCCAAATATGCCATCTAATTTTTGCCCAATCTCTCTTTTGTCTACGTTGTCGAAGGTTTTTGAGAAGGTGATCAGGAAGAGGATGTGGAGTTACCTCGACTTGCATGGGCTGATTGATGGTGACCAGTTTGGGTTTCGGAGTTCTGTGGGGACTCATGATGCCATATTCAGTTTCCTGGATAGAGTTTATTCTGGCCTGAACCGAGGAGAGGCTGTGGCAGCGGTGTTCTGTGATTTGTCAAAGGCATTTGACTGCGTTGATCATAGAATACTGCTGCTGAAGCTGGAGCGATACGGGTTTAGGGGATCTTCCCTCTTTTGGTTTGCATCTTATTTGGAAGGCCGCAAACAGTCTGTGCTCGTCGGGGATACCAGATCGACGTCTTTAGATATTAAATGCGGTGTTCCACAGGGGTCTGTACTGGGGCCGCTACTCTTCCTCATTTATATTAATGATTTAGTACGTGTTAGAATACCGGGAAAATTTACCCTTTTTGCTGACGATGCTTCCATCGTGTGGAGCGATGGATCGGTGATTCATCTGAGAAAGCGAATGGCTGTAGATCTGGTGGAGGTGAAATACTGGTGCGATGGAAACAGGTCGTGTTTTAACACGGAGAAGACTCATGCAATGGGTTTCAGATGTGATTTGGGGGAGATTCAGTTAGGCATGATACCTGTTTCTTGGTGTCACTGTTGATGACAGCCTTCGTTTTGAGGATCATGTGTATGGACTTGCCGGGAAGCTCTTTTCTGCATGCTTTGCGGTGAGGGCCGCCGCTAAAGAACTGGGTTCTGAGACGGCTCGTACTGTCTATTTTGCCCTATTCGAGTCACAGCTTAGGTATGGGATTCCTTTTTGGGGTGGGGGTGCCCACTATCTAACTAAAGCCTTATTTATTATTCAGAAAAGGGCAGTGCGTTTTATTGCGGGGATCAGTCAGAGAGAAACATGTAGACCCTGCTTCCTCTCTCAAAGGATACTGACCCTTACCTCTTTGTTTATACTTGAGACAGCCACCCTTATCTATAAGAATCGTAGAGCATTTCTGGGCCCCACCCCCCACTATGAGACTCGCCGGGCTCTTGACCTTCCTCTTCCACTGCCCATTCCATCAAGGGCTTTCACCCAGAGATCTCTAATTTACCAAGGAAGAAAAATATTTAACAACTTACCTTTAAATATTAGGACTGTTCCCTCAGTGCGGCTTTTTCGAAGGTCTCTTACAGCACTGCTGCTGGAGAGAGCATATTATTCTTTGGACGAATTTTTCGAGTGACGACTAGACAGTGCGCCTCCGGGTGTTTGGAGTATAGTTTTTCGGCTACCTTTATGTGTTGCATCCTTACCTCTCGCTTATGATTAGGTACGCTTAATGATTATGCACATTATACACATTTTTGACTTGAAATTTGATTTCTAATAGTTTTCTATGTTTTGTCATTAAGTTTCTCTGTTCCCTTTTATGTTTTTTATTGTTTATTTACTTTGCTTTGTTGTTTAGTTTCTTTTACCTACTTTAGATTTTAATGTTATTTGTATGTTTTTAATTCAAATGTATATTTTTTTAATTTTTAAGTCTTATTTATTAACAATGCTATGTCACATAAAACTTTGTTTTTCTTGACAATAAAGTATTTTTGAAATTGAAATTGAAATTGAGTTTCTCGATGTGCCTCCATTTCACCATTAATTACCATATTTTGTTTTTCGGTAAGAGAGCTAGCTATAATTTTTGCTATTCGGTATTTCGACGTGACGCTTTCCTTTACATAACCCTCCGCTACGCTAGTACTCTCCCACTTTCCGTGTAGCTGAAGGGTTGCAAGGGAAGCACCACCCTCGATAAGAAGTATGGACGAGGTGCGACGTAGGCAATGTCCTGTATATTCCTTGGCGTTTTCTAAATTAAGAAATTTTGCTATTATTGAAGGAACACGTCCTAGTGTAGCTTTACCCCCAGGCATAGCTATGCATTTACCATTTCGGTATGTAAGGAGAAATCTGCGTTCCTTAACTTCTTTTGCCCTTAATGCAAGGTACTGTCTAACTAATTTTAAGGCATCTGTTTGGTCTCCTTCGATTATAGTAAAACTTTTTGGCGTAGCAGTTTTAGTTTCTGGTACCTTGACAAGCATAACAGGCCCCTTATCCTCAATATCATCAATGGTCATTTTTACCATCTCATCCCGTCTTAGGCCGCCAAAAACTCTCATTACGAGTATCACTTTATGCAGCAGGAGGGTATCATTCGGCGCATTTTTGATAAAAGGTAAAACTTGTTCACCTTTCAAAACTTTTAACTTTTTAGGAAGATATCCCTTTGATTTAACTTTTAGAAATGCTATAAATTGACAATATCTTGAAATATTAATGTTTTCCTTTACTATAAGTTCAGATTCACCTAGAAATATTTTGTCCAAAGGCTATTTGGGGTATATTTTTCCGACTAATAAAGTAAATCTAACCTAAACTAACCTGAACTAACCCATAAAGGCATAATAACCACATAATTAGCCATCAGATAACCAGGATTAGGTACAAAAAAATAGGAATAAAATGATTAGAGTAAACGGAATAAGTACTTAGACTCTAACTAACTTTAATAAAATTCCACGTAAATGGTACGGCTGTACATCATTTTAAGCTTTAAAAAAAACTTGAATTTAGTGTCGATACTGGTACTAATTCTACACAAATTTAAAAATTCAGGCCTATTTAAATGATAGACCACTCGTGTGTTAGGTCATATAAGTCACTCGGGAATTAGCCCTCTCAGCCTACGGCCTTGAGGGCTAAATATTTCCCACCGTGACTTATATATAACATAACACACTTGTACCATAAATAACTATTACCTGAAAGGTGCTATTTTTATCATTACCTACAATCAATATCCCGAGTTTCCCCTACTAAACTAGACCCATGGCTGTCTTTGTAAAAGTGAACATAAAAAATGTCAATATTTAAACCTATAACAATGTTACGTATATTTTAAAACTCCAAACATATGCAAAATTTGATCTCATAAAAAGTAGGTTATGTCTACTTTAAAAAAATATTTTTAGCGGAAAATATCTGGCATTTTGATTACCCAAACAATAAACTGGTTATATTATGATCAGCGAATTCTGCGTACCTATACGCCAGTATACGGTCATAAGCAAAAGTAACTAACGGTACTTCAGTCGTTTTTCCAATGAGATGAGCAGGTATACTTTTGTTAAAATTGCAAATTATTTCATAATATTGTTACGAGCGATTCAGCATACATAACGGGATTTTTATAAGGATGTTATCTTGGCCTTCAAAATTAGTCGACCTAGTTCCTAGTTTAAATTGAGGTTTTGGATATAATTACCAATTTACTGTACCAATATACAAATTAGACCCTAATGGTGTAACTGAAGCTCTAGTTCATTAAAAAGTAGACATTGATTTAGGCTTACCCTGTGCCAGCTTTTATGCCTTATGAATAAACTATATTTAATTTTTGTTTAAATTAGATATTATGTGCTTTATAGATATTTGGGTTCATCAACACTTCCAGGAATTATTTAACCTAATACAAACCTGGCATATGCCTTAAGGGGTGTATCCGAGTTGCTAGACGGTGGAGAGTAGGTAACAAAATTATGAATTTGGAATCGTCGAGTTGCTAGACGAAGATATACGAATTGCTAGAAAAACATTGTCGAGTTCCTAGACGGCAAAAATTACATACACTTGGAACATTATATTGCTTAACTCAACTAAATAATGCTGTAACTAATAATTATAGACTTTATTGGTTAAACAGGCGCTAACACGGCATCTAATCCACCTTTTTGGTTCCAATTCGCCTTTTTCAAGTCTCTTTATAGACTTTATTGGTTAAACAGGCGCTAACACGGCATCTAATCCACCTTTTTGGTTCCAATTCGCCTTTTTCAAGTTCACCGGCCAATTATTTACCAGCCCTTTTTGAGTCGATCTACTCATAATAATAGCATAAATATAATTTTCCAGGCTCTAATGATTTTTATTACCTCTCTGTAATGAAGGTCGCGTCTAGGAACTCGACCATCTAGTCTAGCAATTAGTGTATGTCGGTCTAGGAATTCGGCTATCTCAATTTATTTTACCTGCATACGTCTAGCAACTCGGCTACACCGCACCTATTATTTTTTGTAAAATTGTATTTGCATATTTTGTGTTTATTGGGTTGACCCATTTTGTACTTTATATTTTGTACAGGGTGAGTCGGCCATAGAGTAAAGTTCATTCATTTGTTTTGGGAATTACCACAAAACGTTAAATACAAAAGATTTAGAGAATGTTAAGGTACACAGTTTAAAATTATTTTTGCGTATAGGGGGTGATCTAAAAAGGCGTGTCGAATATAACATAAGTTTCTTTAAATGGAACACCCTATTTTTTAATTTATTTTTAGATTCTGCATGAAATTCTATAACTGTTTTATTAACAGTGTTATGTACCTAAACCTAGTAGTTTTTTAATTTTCCTAGAGTAATATTACTTTTTACTCTTATAAAAAATTGACAGTTCCGCCATCGTTTCTGGAATACTCATATTTGGTACAAACGTTCTATTAGGATGACAAAAAGAAAACATGTAACGAAATTTGAGTTAGATGCTGCAGGTCGTTCAAAATAAATTTATACATTTCGCCAACTTAAATTGAAAAATATCAACTTTTTTAAATGGCACACCCTGTATATTATAATTTTGTTGCAGGTTTTATAAAACTCTTCAACTTTCATCAAGTAGAATGTCATATAGGTACCTATTTTTAATAGTTTGCGATTTATTTTGATTTTTCTCATTTTTGCCCTTGTTTTTATTACAGTAACGGGACTAACGCTATAAAATAAGTTGGCCATAACAAAACAAAAATTTAGGCATTGTTAAATTTTCAAATGTCAATTAAGCAAGTAAAAATAGTTTAATTTATTGCCGTAAGTGACGAACCGGGTGATCCATTATAAATGTCACCCCCCATTAACTCTTTTATTTCAGGTTTTAGAAAAAAGTGTTAAATTCAAAAACTGTAGAATATTTTCCGGTGAACTTTCTACTTCTATTGAAATTTATATAGGGTGTCCCAAATAAGTGTGGCGAAATGAAGTTGTTTTTTAAAATGGGATACCCTGTATATTATACCATTATGAGGGAGCCCTTTAAATGCTGATTTCAAAAATATGTGGCACATTATAGTTATAATAAGTTTATGTAGGCTTTCACGGCCGGAGTCTAATTCAGTATTGGTTTCCGGGCTTGATGGCCGTGGTCTGTTCATATTTTTTACTGACGTTTCGTCTATATCTGCGATAGACATTCTCAAAGTTTCCGATGTGGTAGTGGACGAAGTGTTCTTAACGTTGGCTTTTCGGCTACTATATGTAGTATACTATATGTAGTAGCCGACAAGCCAACGTTAAGAACACTTCGTCCACTACCACATCGGAAACTTTGAGAATGTCTATCGCAGATATAGACGAAACGTCAGTAAGAAATATGAACAGACCACGGCCATCAAGCCCGGAAACCAATACTGAATCATTATAGTTATGTTTAATATTTGGCCCAGAATAAACCAAAAACTAAATTTTGACTTAGTTGGCCGTGCATTTCACATCGGTCTTATTTTTTTTGTTTCATACTTTACCGCGGTAATGATGAAACACAAGTTTAATAACCAATTTATAAAACTTTATTTGAACTATGTAACCCTATATACATAACTCTATGGTGACAATAGGTAATAATAATATAACACAAAAAATTATTTATTATTATCTGTCTATTTAGTATTTAGTTCTTGTAATCGGCTAAATGTTGAAAGTGGCCACCATTCATTTGAATATAGTCGATAACCCTTCTTTAATTTATCTAAAGCTTTATTAAGCCAGTTAGGATGGTTACTATTTATATTGTTTATCCAACACTTACATATAATGTGAACATTATTAGTTCGATTTTCGACTAATAAAATAGCTTAAAACTCACACGTGGGTTATAACCATAACTCACTAGTGGGTTATGATTATAACTCACGCAGGTACATCTTTTATCACACCAGTCGATAAATTCTTTGAAGGTTTTGTCATAACTATCTCTTGACTTGTGGGGAATAATAAATGAACACGCTAGGTCAGCTTCTTTTTTAATTTCAGCTGGAGTTTTTTTATATTTTGAAAAACCACCATCGAAAATGGCAAAAATAATAATTTGATTTACTCTCTTCAAATTTTTGTTATTAATCAATTCCATAACAACAATAATCACACTAGCTTACTTTTACGTGTCAAATTTGTCATTCAAAAATATGTCAATTAAAATATAATACAGGGTTTTCCAGTTTACATTGAGACAATATAATTTTCTATTTTTTATTAATATCATTACAATATATTGCGCATTTGTGAGTAAAACTTACATTTAACGGTGAGTTTATAATATTGGGTAATATATATAGACCACCTAACTCCGATATAAATCAATTTTTTAACTTTCTTGAAGATACGTTGTCTAATTTATATTCAGAATATGACAAAATAATATGTTTTGGAGATTATAATATTAACATGTTAAACTTAAATACAAACGTTGCATCTCAGCTGGAGGCAATATTTTCTACTTTTAATATGGAACAGCGAGTAAAAGAGCCTACCCGTATTTCTTCGAATTCTATTTCTCTTTTAGACCTAATATTTACTAATATAGATGAAGTTACTGATGTGGGTGTTTTGGACTCAAGCACAGCCGATCATTTTTTGGTTCATTTCAAACTAAATTTAAATATGCAATTCGTTGAACCTGAAACCTTTTTTTATAGATCATTTAACTATACGACTTCGGCAATAAGAGCGGAAAAAAAGGCTTATTTACGATTTAAATTTCAAAACTGTAGCATGAAAGAAAAATGGTCTGAGTTAAAAAATCTTAGTATAACAAAAAATAAACAAAAAACATTACCAGATCATTTAAGTAATGTTAACGATATAAACGATTTCTTTATTAATTCTGCAATCAACAATATGTTACCGGGACAGGACCTTCTGAACTTTTACAATAATAATAATTTGCATAATGTGAATGATCCCTTTAACTTTGTGCTGTCTACAGAAAATGAAATATTTAACATAGTAAAAAACATAAAAACCAGAGCGACGGGAAATGATAAAATAAATATAACCTTTATTCTCCTCTGCTGTCCATATATTGTTCCCTATATTACTCATATAATAAACGAGTGCATTTTAACCTCTTATTTCCCAACACTTTGGAAACAAGCCCAAGTTATTCCTCTACCAAAAATCAATAATCCAACTGAATTCAGTCAATTACGTTCTATAAGCATATTGCCCACATTATCGAAGGTTCTTGAAAGAATTATGAATAGACAAATCGTACATTTTTTAAACTTAAACAATATTTTACCCGTCAAACAATCAGAATCTTAAAAGCTGCAGATCAAAATAAAATCAGTGCTTTAGTTTTGCTGGATTTTAGCAAGGCTTTTGACATGCTAAATCATGAGGTGCTCTTAGCAATACTTCATTACGTGGGTTTTTCTAATGTTGCTGAACAATTTGTAAATTCATTTCTATCTAACAGGACTCAGCAAGTTATATGTAATCAAAAACATTCATCTTTCTTAGATGTTCGCATAGGAGTTCCACAGGGTAGCATTTTGGGTCCCCTTTTGTATACTATATATACCTCGAAATTCCTTAATGCACTCCAACATTGCAATTACCACTTTTACGCGGACGACAGTCAAATTTACTATTCGTTTCGCGAGGATGAACTAAATGCGGCCGAAATTGCTATTATGTCAGACTTAACCAACTTCTATAATTTGGCCACAGATCATCTCCTAAAACTCAATCCTAGCAAATCTTCGGTAATTTTATTCGGAAATGAAAGCCAAATTAACTTTGTGAAGAACAATATGACAATCAAATTAAATAATGTACCGTTACCTTACTGTGATTCGTGTAAAAGTCTGGGCTTAACGATCGATTCTAGATTGCGCTTTAAAGAACACGTGACAGCTAAATTAAGATCTGCATATGGCAATCTAAAGCTTATTTATGGTAATAGACATTCCCTTCCTCACGAAACTCGGAAATTGTTGTGCGATACTTTGGTTCTGTCACAGTTTAACCATTGCAGTGGAGTATATGTACCCTGTTTGGATGCTGCCGATCGTTACCGAATCCAAAAGGTTCAAAATGCATGCCTTAGATTAATATACGGTATAAAGCGAAGAAACCATATTTCCCCTTATCTCGCTACTTCAGGATGGCTAAATATGAATAACAGATTTAAACTACATTTCACCACATTTGCGTTTAAGATAATTAAGTTTAAAACACCCGCGTACTTATACCAAAAAATTAGGTTTCGAACAGACGTACATAATTTAAATCTACGCCGTAGGCACTATCTGACCGTACCCCAACACCGCAAAGAAATTTATAAAAGGTCTTTCTCCTATGGTGTCGCTTCTTGCATTAATGCTGTAAGGGCCTTAAATACAAACCAATCCGTTTTGAGTTTTAAAAATAGTATTAGAAATCATTTATTTTCGCTGCAATGACCATGCAGAGTTAGTACCTATAGGATAAATTTCGTTTTTTTATTTTATTTTCTGCTTCTCAACCCCCCCCCCCCCCCATCCTATCTCTAGTTTTTAGCCAAATCATTAAACATATTTATTTTTAAATTTAATGTACTTCGCTTGGAGTAATTAATATATTAATTTGTAGTTATGTATTATATGAAATTATAATATTAAATTAAGGCCTGAACAGTATCTGGGTCCTCTGGATGTCTGCCTATTGTTGCCATTTTTTTCATTTTTTGCCATTTTTGTAAAATCTTTGTACTTAACTGTTGAATGGTTGAAACAATAAATGTATTATTATTATTATTATTATTATTATCATCAAGTGTTGGATAAAATTTTGTATGGCACTCGTGTGTTAGGTCATATAAGTCACTCGGGAATTAGCCCTCTCGGCCTACGGCCTTGAGGGCTAAACATTTCCCACCGTGACTTATATATAACATAACACACTTGTACCATAAATAACTATTATTTCCCTCCTAATTTCTTCTTTAATTATATTACTATTGTCGTTCTTCTGCATCTTCAAATCCTTAGGTATCTATCACCAGTCATTGAACCTTCATAAAATATAGGGCCTAGAATTTTATTTCTTCCAATTCCACACTAAACATTTATAGAATCAGTCTATGGGCTTTATTTTCCTCAGCTAGGTGCTGCACTTTTGTCAATTTAAAAGGGTCCCATTTATTTTTGCTTAAAGTTTTCCAAATTTTTCCAAAACTCAAGCGCAAATCAAGAACTCCTTCACCTATGGAGTTTAAAGGGTTTTCTAAAAAAATATTGCATAGTTAACCAAACAAAATTACAAACACAAAATATGTATCAAACCAATATAATATAAATAGACGCCTTATTTTCTTTCTTCGCTTTAAGGGTTTATTTCCTTGAAATAATATATACATAAATTCGTTTAAATGCCTTTTTAGATAGTGCGTGTCTATTGTCATCTTCTCTATGGATTTCCATGTATTCACATTTTGCTTGAGCTGCATTTTGATTATTTTTAATAGAAACAATCTGAAATTTTTTCGTCTTCAGAAAACATCATAATTACACAGTTTTACTATTTAATATACTCAAACAAAAGAGTTTTTAACTAAAGTAGAGCTTGGTATAGGAAGTGCAGTGGTGTGAGTACTTCGCACAGAGTAAAACGGTGTGGCTCGAATTTCATATATATATTTCTTATGAATGAGGCAGGCTGTCTCCTGGATAAAAATACAAGGGAGTGTTAAAAGATTATTCTGGACAAACAAAGGCCGACAAGACTCCCCTCGTTTAATCTTCAGAATGAATCTGATAGCGCTTTTCTGAAGAAGAAAAATAGTCCTAAACAAGTAACCCGAGCTTGCACCCCAAAAACATATGCCATACCTCAAGTGAGTCTCTATTAGAGCGAAGTAAACCCTTCCGGTAGTTGGGCCATCCATCTCCTGAGAAATGACCCTCAAAGCATAGCAACCTCTAGACAGTTTGGTGGACAATTGCAGAATATGCTGATCAAATTTTAATATATTGTCCACAAATAAACCCAGAAACTTACAATAACCTACACTCCCTATCCTCTCTGCATTCAAAGACACCTGCTCCATCTCACATTTAAAACTAACAATATTTGTCTTTGATACACTAATAGTCAGGAAATTTGCGTCGCACCAGTTTTTAAGACTTACCAAATCGTCACTAATAACATCTTCCACATGGTCATTACTTTTGAAATGCCACAAAATGGTTGCATCATCCGCGAACATAGTGAATGAGCCCGATACATTCAAAGTTACAATATCATTGATATAAATCAAAAAAATTTAATTTAACACTTTTTTCTAAAACCAGAAATAAAAGAGTTAATGGAGGGTGACATTTATAATGGATCACCCGGTACCTATAAAAATAAAATACTTATGGATTATCCTAAAAATAAATTAATTGACATGATTTATATACTGGACGAGGCGGAAAAAAATTGTCTTTTGGCAGTAAGGATTTACGGTGCGAAGTACCCTAATAGACGCATACCAACCAGACAATATTTCCAATGCTTAATGAAACGGTTTGATGGCAATGGTTGCGTTGAATATGAGAAACAAGAAGTGGTAAACCGGAATGCTACTAATGAGGAAAAAGAAATTAAGATCTTACTTCATGTTGAAGATAATTCCCAGGTCAGTAGCTGTCACTTATCTAACTTATGTGACACAACCCAATCTACCGGTAATAGCACCACAAGAAAATTCAAATATCATCCCTTCCATATGGAACTACACCTGGAACTTCTAGTCCGTGACTTTGAAGAACGAGTAAACGTTTATACCATCATAAATGAAGCTATAGAGGCCGACCCGAATTTCTTGCCCAAATTAATGATTTCTGATGAAGCTACCTTTCGGAGTAATGGAGTAATATGCACTATTATTGGACAGTTAATCCATAAACATACTAGCAGGTAGTTGGATTGGACAGTCTCGAGAATCGACGAAAAAATGCCCTGGTACTCTTTTTGCATAAAATTGTTAATGGTAAGGTAGACTGTGCCGAATTACTTTACAGTATTGATTTTGGCGTCCCACAGAAACATACTCGATGTAGACAGCGCCTTCAGGATCAACCTCACTGAAATGGGTTTCAAAGTTGTATGGGTAGATTAGTGAAAAATTATAATTCCGATTTTCTGGATTATAACCTATCAGTTATTCGAAACTTTTAAGAAAAACATTAAAAAATTTTAAAATGTTAATCGCTAGTTTTCCTCTAGCATTTCTCTTTCTTTTTATTTATAGGAACTTTGGTTGTTTATTTTTCTATTAATTTAAAGTTATTATAAATATGCCATTAGGAGACAGATTTCTCTGCAGAATATTATCTAAATAAATATAGTTGCTGTTTCGATGCATAACAAAAATATGATCGAGAATGTGACAAGGGTAAGAAAAAATAAGAAAACTTTTTATTTTTAACCTGAATTTCACATCATTCTGGTATACACCGCAATTATTACATTTTTCTCGAAAATGGGGTATTCTACAGGGTGCCCGAAAATGACGATGAAAAATTTTAAGGGATGATTCTACATAAAAAGATATGAAAAAAGTTCATTAACATAGGTCCGGAAATGCTTCCAGAGGGAGCTACAGGTCCTTGAAGATGGTGTCATAAAAGTGGTTTTTATTTAATTTATTAGGATCTACTTATAATACAGGAATTAACTTCTACGTATAAGTTAGAGTAATTGGAGGTCACTTTTTGAAAATATCAGGTGACCCATATTGCAACCAGTGGCGTGGGAACAAAGGGGTGGTTAGTTATTTAGGGTCATATTTTTTTCGCCGAGTGTACTTTCGCTATCTTTTAAATAAATTATGATTCTTTGAACATTTTTACGTAAAAAAGGTTTGGTATAAAGTCGTATAGTCAACCGTTTTCGAGACAAACGGACTTAAAAGGACGACTGCAGTGCGTAAATACAGTAAACAGGCTATGTAATAAAAATAAGAAGATGCTTGAATACTATTTTAAAATGTAGTTATTCTTTTACACCCATTGCCAAAAAGAAAAACGAATTTACTGGTACCTACTACATTGGGTACATTTTCAAATTCACCTGTGGATTCCACCAAAAACTTCATTTAAAAATGTAACGCATAGGATACCAAGCGCTTTGCAACAAATCATAGTTGGCTTAATTCAAATGCATTTGAACTTGTTTAATAAGCAACTTCACTTTGTCACTTTTTGAAGTTTTAGTTTGACAACCCGTTATTGTGACTTGTGTGTTTTTACTATTTAAGAATTTCACTAAAAAGCTGAAAAATGAATAATTACTCATTTCAAGAAATGGCACAAATGCATTTTCTGTATGGAAAAGCAAATGGTAACGCTCTCGAAGCGCGGAGATTATATCAAGAGACGTACCCTGACAGGCAAGTTCCATGCATTAAATTTTTCATTAATGTACATAGAAGACTTTGTGAAAAAGGATCTTTTAAACCAGATTACTCAACTGGTAGACCACGTACCACTCGAACTGTCGAAGCTGAAGAGAGAGTTCTTGAAATAGTCGCAGGTAATCCAGGGATAAGCATTAGAAGGCTAGCTACGCAAGAAGGCATTCCAAAGAGCTCGGTTTTAGAAATTTTGCATGAACAGTGTCTGTACCCAAACCACATTCAAAGAGTTCAGGCTCTAAAACCCGAAGATTTTGAACCCAGGATGCAATTCTGTCGATGGCTAAGACAAAAATGGCATCGAGATCCCGACATTATAAGTAAAATATTTTTCACTGATGAGGCCGGATTTACTAGAGACGGAATTATCAATTTCCATAATAACCACGTATGGGCAGACGAAAACCCACATGCGATTTTTGAATCAAGGCACCAAGAAAAATTTTCCATTAATGTCTGGGCGGGAATATTTGGGGGTGGCGACCGCAGCCTAGTGGTTAGTGTGTCCGACTACTAAGCCGAAGGTCCCCGGTTCGATCCCGGGACCATGCATCGATCTTTATTTATTCGGTCGTCACCTCGTGGAAGGCAATGGCAAACCACCACGTAGTAATTTGCCTAGTACAACCTCTCAAATAGTGCCGTTCGGAACCGGCGATAAACTGTAGGTCCCATAATATACCTGTGAAAAATCTGAAAAAGGCACACATCACAGGTATATGCGAGAGGTCGCCTACGCTCGAATGATCATGGCACATAAAGAAGAAGAATTTAATAGGGCCCTACATTTTACCAAATAGATTAAACGGTGAATCATACTTAGAGTTTCTACGAAATGTGCTACAAAACCTGCTTGATGATGTACCTTATGCTCTAAGGACAGATATGTACTTCATGCAAGACGGGGCTCCACCACATTTCAGTCTTAATGTAAGGGCACATTTAAATGAAGTTTATCCTTAGCGATCGATAGAACGAGGGGGCCCTGTAGCTTGGCCACCTCGTTCTCCAGATCTAAATCCATTAGATTATTTTTTATGGGGTTACCTAAAATCCTAAAAAGTATACGAAGTACCAGTTCGCAGCTTTGAAGAATTAGAGCAGCGAGTGTTTGCTTGTTGTGAAGTTATAAGAAATAAAACTGGTATTTTTAGAAAAGTTAGAAGATCTATGAGAAAACGAGTTCGAGGATGCATTGAAATGAACGGAAATCATTTTCAACACTTATTATAAAATTTATAATAACATTGAAAAGGATTTAAAAATTTAGGGACAGCCTTGTTTATTATTTTGTTATTGATTTGTTGGTATTTTTATTAATAAAATTATTATTAAAAAAAAAAAATCTGAGCATTAAAGTCCGTTTATCTCGAAAACGGTCGACTATACGACTTTATACCAAGGGAACCTTTTTTACGTAAAAATGTTCAAAGAATCATAATTTATTTAAAAGATAGCGAAAATACACTCGGCGAAAAAAATATGACCCTAAATAACTAACCACCCACTGGTTGCAATATGGGTCACCTGATATTTTCAAAAAGTGGCCTTCAATCACTCTAACTTATACGTAGAAGTTAATTCCTGTATTGTAAGTAGATCCTAATAAATCAAATAAAAATCACTTTTATGACACCATCTTCAAGGGCCTGTAGCTCCCTCTGGAAGCATTTCCGGACCTATGTTAATATGAACTGGTTTTCATATCTTTTTATGTAGAATCATACCTTAAAACTTTTCATCGTCATTTCCGAACACCCTGTATAGCGACGCCCCTGATAAATTGTAAATTTAGAGTTAGATTAAGCACATTGTTGACTATCATACTCAAGTTTCTATCATAAACAGTTTTATCGTTAATTAATAAAATCCACCTTGTGTACCACATTTTCTCGATATACAGTGTGTTATTTAAGTACGTGGCCCAAACTTCAAGGAGTGATTCTTTGAGTGATTCTAAGATGAAAAATTTATATAAACATAGGTTCGGTAATGCTTTGTTCTCAAGATACAGGGTGTCAAACTTTTTTGTTTTTTCGTAAATATCTTAATAATCCTTTAGCCGATCTTGTTGAAATTTGGCAGTGTTGTTTAGAGTAGTAAGGGGCTAATTTAGCTCTGACTAGAATAAAATTTTTAGTCCAGTGGCTTCCCTAAGATTAACTAAGATTTTTGACAAGAAAAATATGCGCCAATGACTTTTCTGAAATTTGTATTTTTCTGGCATTAGGCAACTAGAACCAAAATTTTTTTATTTTTAGCATTTTTTTCGTATCTTGCTTCGTTTTTGAGAAAAATATAAAAATCACTTTATCGCATGTCCCTGGGATAACATAATATAAAGTTGTTTTTTACAGGGTGTTGAAATATTTAAAAAAATAAAGTCCAAAGTAACAAAAAGACGCAAACTAAATGACGTTGAAACTTGGTAACAGTTTTTAATTAATACAAATAGGTCGTTTAAACTAAAAATTGTTTGTCTCATTTTGTCAGTGGCGCGCACAGTGGTATAACGCCGGAAAATAAAAAAACAAACAAATAAGAAAAACGCTTTATTAAAACCATACTTAAACCAATGGTACGCTATTTCTTTTTAGTAAGAAAACAGTTAACAATAAGTAGCATGAATAGTTGCTGAAAATGTACTCCTTCCACTTCAATGCAAGCATTACCTCATCTTAACACCGAACACGTTGAAATATTCTTGGCGTATGTTCTATCTGATCGCATGAAACCCGTATCCGTTGGATTAATTCTTTTTCAATATTGACTGGAGTTTTATAAACGAGGCCCTTTATATGCTAACAAAGAAAAAAATCTAAGGGATTTAAATCCGGTAACCTGGGTGGCCATGACTGTTGACCTGCGCGACCGATTTAGCTTTTTTCCATAGGTTGCATCCAGAAACTGACGTGCTACGATGCTAAAGTGAGGTGGGGGCCCCATCTTGAATGAAGCCACATTGCTCCTTTTACTAACGGTGGGACATTTTCTAATAGTTCAGGTAACACAAATTCCAAAAAATGACGATATTCTTGACCATTTAATCTCGGTGGTAAAAAATGAGGTTTAAAGAGATAATCACCCACAATACAAACCCAAACATTCAAGGAACGCTGTTGTTGACAATTATTTTTTATAACCGCATGGGGATTTTCTTCAGCCCAAATATGATTGTTATGAAAATTCATAATTCCATTTCGGGAGAAACGCGCTTTATCGATAAATATAATATGGGATAAAAATGTCGGAGATGCTATCTGTTGTCGCAAAAGCCAAGTACAATAAACAACTCGCTTTGGAAAATCAGCAGGTAATAACGCTATGTAGTAAGGATACAGTTGATATTCCCTTAAAATCTGTCATACAGTAGAGTGAGAAACATTTCTCACTTTACTATTGTTACATTTGTTGTGCAATTTTGCGTGTACTTGTATCGGGGCTACGCTCAACTTCATGTAAAACTGATTCCTCCATCTCCACTGTTCTTACCGTTGCAGGTCTCCCAATAAGAACAGCCGACCTTTGAAAGATGCCTGATTTGCACAGCCTTTTATGTATTCCTACAAATGTTTGTCTATTCGGTACAATGCGATGAGGATATCTCTCTCGATAAATGCGTCTAGCCGCTCTGAAGTTATCTTGGGCCATTCCATAGACAAAATGCATATCGGCCATTTCTGAGTTTGTAAACTGAACCATTTTTTAATATTAGTAACGAATTTTATAGCTTAAAACTCTTAAAAACATTTCAAATAATTGCGATCAAATGACTGACTTTTTATGTTAGTTTCAAAACACTGCAGTAATAAATAACGTTATTTGTTTTATCGAAAACAGTTAATCTGAGCGAAAAAATTCAAAAGATGAATTGCGTTTTAATTTAATTGCTTAATCATAAATAAAAATCACTTTATTCCATGTCCATGGACAACAATAAAAACAGTTTTTAAATATTTATAAAACACAATTTTTTTATTGATTGCAATGAAGTGATTTCTATGTTTTTTCTCAAAAACGAAGCAAGATACGAAAAAAAATGCTAAAAATAAAAAAGTTGGGGTTTTAGTTGCCTAATGCGAGAAAAATACAAAAATTGCAAAAAAGTCAGTGACGCGTTAAGGTGCCTTCCGGGACGCCACTGGACTTAAAAGTTTAATCTAGTCAAGCTTAAATTAGTCCCTTACTACTCTAAATAACACTGCCAAATTTCAACAAAATCGGCTAAAGGATTATTAAGATACTTACGAAAAAACGATTTTTGAAAAAAGTTTGACACCCTGTATCTTAGAAACGAAGCATTACCGGGCCTATGTTTATAAAAAACTTTTTCTCTTAGAATCCTTTAAAGAATCATGCCTTAAAGTTTGGCCACGTGCTTAAATAACACCCTTTATGTATACAGGGCTGCCCAAAAGTCCGGAATAAAATTAACATAGCCTTAAAAAGCTGTAACTTTTGGGGAAAATGCTCGGACACGTCAATTTAGTTTTATATATGCTCACATTTTGACGTTATTCGTTTGCTTTTTATAGACATTTGTCAAAGATATGACGAGATCGATCTTTTTTTTAAATGGAAACATAGAGCTTTGTGATACATAATTTGAAAGCTAATTATCTCGTCATAAATTTTGGCGCGATTCTGTCAAGCTATTTCAAAATGGTGACTGTTAAAAGTTTAAAAAAAAATCCCTATTTAAATAAGCGGAAATGATAAATCATTGATGTTTTTTCTACCCTTCAATCTTCATTGTTTCACGTTCTGACATTTTGTGACATTGTGACTTAACAATAGTTATGGTTTATTTGTAATTTATTTTGTAAAAAAAAAAAAAAAATGTAAGGAAGCAAAACCAAACACAACAAAAAGGTGGTTTAACGTGGCAAATGCTGGAAATGTCCTCCACCCTCTACTTGGCATGCTCCCAGACGATGGTAAAATCCGTCGACGGAATTTTGAAAGGCTTCAGCCGGTATGTTATGTGTCTCCAATTTAATTTTGTTTTTCTAATCTTCAATATTATTTGGCCTATGTTGATAAACTATTTCTTTTAAATATCCCCAAAGAAAATAGTCTAGAGGCGTTAAGTCTGGGGACCTCGGTGGCCATTCAATTGTACTACGTCGTCCAATCCAGCGACCTGGAAATATCTGATCTAAATATCCTCTCACATTGACACCAAAATGCGGGGGAGCACCATCTTGCTAAGACCAAATTATTTCATTAGGTATATCTGGATCTACTTCGTTGGGAAAAATTACAGCTAGAGCAGGCCTCAACTCGAAGGTTAAGAAATCCAGGTACCGTTCAGCTGTGAGGTTTCCTTCCAAAAAGAATGTCCCTAAAATTCGGTTATTAATGATACCTGCCCATACATTTACTTTCTGGGGCCGCTGAGTATGCGCTTCAAAAATCCATCGTGGATTTTCTTGACTCCAGAAACGATAATTATGTCTTTTAATCACCCCGTTTAAATAAAAAGTAGCTTCATCCGAAAATAATATGTTCTGTGGAAACCTATTATTCTCGTCACACCGTCTCATCATTTCTTCGCAAAACTGCAAACGCCTATCATAGTCATCTTCTAAAAGCTCTTGGACAAGATATACTTTATAAGGGTGGTATTTTTCTGCTTTCAAAAATCTCCCAATAGTACCTCTAGATGTATCATGATTTTGAGCCTGCAAAGAAAATTGTAAAATAATACTTCGGAAATACCTCAATTAATTTTACAAGTTCACAATGTCACAAAATGTCAGAACGTGAAACAATGAAGATTTCTTACCTTGAAAGGTAAAAAAAAACATTAATGATTTATCATTTCCGCTTATTTAAATAGGGATTTTTTTAAAACTTTTAACATTCGCCATTTTGAAATAGCTTGACAGAACCGCGTCAAAATTTATGAGCATATTGTACGAGATATTAGCTTTCAAATGATGTATCACAAGCTGTATGTTTCCATTTAAAAAAAAGATCGATGTCGTCATTTCCTTGACAAATGTTTAAAAAAAACAAACGAATAACGTCTAAATGTGAGCATATATAAAACTAAATTGACGTGTCCGAGCATTTTCCCCTAAAGTTACAGGTTAAGGCAATATTAATTTTATTCCGGACTTCTGGGCAGCCCTGTATAAAGAAAAATATGATTATTTTTTACCATAGATTACATCCTGTTAATATTACCCCTTAATTTCAAGGCGCCCTGTATGCAAGAATTTTTTGTTCAGTGTTATACCTATTTAGAAATTCAAATAATAATAACAACTCTAAACTTCACTTTTTTTTAATTTTGTGCAGTCTTGACTCAGACTGGCTGGCATGTGAATTCACGCAGGTTTTTAAAGTTATCGCTTGCAGATGTTTGACTTCTTACACTTAAGTTAACCTGAATTAACGATGCTTAGTACGACATTAGAAAGCGAAAATATTTAAACATAATTACCCTTGTTCGAGGCACGGAGTCGCTGCCGCATGAAGCGAATACCTTATTGTGTTCTACAATACGTGCTCGTCATTCTAACAATACTTTATTTGCCGTGTTATAAAAATAAGTATACTCTTCAAGACCTACTTACAGCGATATAGCGAAATAAACTTGATGTATTTTAGGTTTAGTTAGGCAGTGCATTTCTTTACTCGGGTCATTGGGTTTTGCGTGCTAAATTTTCAACCCTTTCCATCAACCTTTTCTACTTTATCGATACAGCTGAAACACAAAGAGACAACGTTCAGTTTAGTTAGTACAATCAGATCTAAACTTAATATTAATAAAGAAAACCATAAATATCAGATTAAACTTCTGTTACATCTTCTTAATACTATCTTTTAATCAGTCATTATTAAGGTGACCAACGGTCCTGATTTACCCAGGACGGGTTTAGGTTTTTTCGGTATTGTCCTGGGAGTCGACCTTGTCCTGATTTGTCCTGATTGTTTAATGTTGTCCTGATTCTTCCCCTTTTTTTTTTTTTTTTTTTTGGATAGGGCACTGCACTTCGGGATTAATCCTTTATGGTGCTCTGGGTGGAATCAAGAGGGCAACCTCAGTTGAGCACTTGCCATGAAAATATTTGTAAAATAGACTCAAGTCGCCAACCCGCCTTCGATGTTTAAGGCTTTCCAGGTTGTTTGTCATATTACGTACGGTCACCGATCAAGCGAGTGGCTCTTCTTTGAATGGAATCTAGCAATCTCAGGGTATGTTTAGGAGCAGAGCCAAAAATATGCAAGCAGTACTTCAGGGATGGACGAATTTTGGCTTCATAGAGCATCAAAAGTTGTTGGGGTGTATAGAGGTTCTTAGTTTAGAGAGAAGTATTCCAAGTTTCTGCGAGGCTGCCTTAGCAATGGCCGCAACGTGACTGTGCCATGACATATGACTATACAAATTAATCAAATCAAATCAAATCAAAACATGCTTTATTATCATAAAAATACAAGGTATTCATAGACAAAGCTTTTTTTGGAGTATTAAAAAATATAAATCATAGAACATAAAACAAAAAACAAAATAAAAGCAATTAATAACACCTACAGAGACAATAATGTAGTAATACACACAATAATAAAAAAAAAACATAACATATTTAATGGGTTCAATTGTTATTGTTACAAAAAAGAGTAAAACAGATTAAAAGTCAAAAAAAAAAAAATAAATAAAAAATAAACTCTGCCAACCAACATGCTCATATAGAAACCAAAACAAAAACAAAAATTGTCCATCCAGTCTCACAGGGCAATAAATCAGGACCAGTCATCCAAATAATACTCTGTTAAACTATAATAGGCTTTCTCCTTAAGAAGAGACGCTGCAGATCTTTTGAATTGTATCTGTGTTGGAGACTGCTTTATACCTTCAGGGAGGTGATTAAATATTTTAATGCTTTCATAAATTAAAGAGTTCTTGGTGAGTGTGCTTTTGGGAATCGGTACTGGAAGATTATTTTGTCTCGTATTATAGGGATTACAAGAAGCAATGCTGGTAACATTGTAATATTTTTTAAATATGAGGCAAACAGTCTCAAGTATAAACAAGCAAGGTAGCGTTAAAATTCCCTGCTGTTTAAATAGTAGCCTGCAAGAATCTCGAGATTTTGCCCTGCATATATACCTTATTGCTCTTTTTTGCAAGACAAATGCTGAATTAAATAAATATTGGCTACAGAATCCCCAGAAAGCAATTCCATATCTTAAATGGCTTTCCACAAGCAAGAAATAAACTGATTTGGAGATTGACTTTCCCAACTTATTGGACACGATCCTAACCGCATAACATCCCTTTGCTAGTTTCTTATTTAGAGCTTCCACGTGTTTATGATACTTTAACTTATTGTCGATCAGAATACCAAGAAACTTAATAAATTGTTTACTCTCTATTTCTGAGCCATTGAGAGTAAGATTGTCACGTAGAAATCTGAAACAAAGTACACTTGTTTTGCTAACATTTAAACATAAACGGTTTGCATCACACCATTCTTTGACCTTCCCCAGATCATCAGCGACAATGTTTAACAGAATATCCTGTCGGGTGTGGGACCATAAAATTGTAGTGTCATCTGCGTATACTGTAAATTGTCCCTGTATATTTAGTGCTGCTGGGTCATTTACATAAAGTAAGAACAGGATAGGACCAAGTATAGATCCCTGTGGGACCCCATTCTCTATGATGAGAACATCCGACAAATCACAGCCCGACCTAACCAGCTGCCTTCTCTCAGAAAGGAATGACTCGAACCATTGAAGCGCAACACCCCTAAAGCCGTAACGATAAAGTTTCTCCAACCGTATCCTGTGACTGACACAGTCAAAGGCCTTAGAAAAATCACAAAAGACTGCCGCGGCTACATCTCCTCCATTCAGACGCAGATATAAGTCCTTCAGAAGGCTAAACATAGCCTCACGTGTACCCAAGCCCTCCTGGAAGCCGAACTGATATTTACTTAATATCCTGTGTATCTTCACAAAAATTATCATTCTTAACTTGACCAGTGACTCTATGACCTTCGACAATGAAGGCAGCAATGAAATGGGCCGCAGGTTTGCCGGATCATCCGCGTCACCTCCCTTAAATAATGGATTTACCACTGCTAATTTCAGACAAGACGGAAAGGAGCCAGTGTCAAACGAAACATTTATTGACTCAACCAGAACCCTGAGAGCCTCATCAGGGAGCGCGTCTAAAATTCTAATAGATATCTCATCAATACCAGAGGTCTTCTTATTCTTGATTCCCCTAAATATAGTCCTCACTTCATCGAGATCAGTGTGAGACATGTAAAAAGAGTCGGGGATAGATACATGCTGAAGATAAGGTAGAGGATCAATATTTGCTTTTAAATCCTTCGTTATTTGTTCAGCAACGTTACAGTAAAAGTAATTAAGCGAGTTAAGGTCAAAAGCCACCTGATTACCTACAGAGGCACCCCTTAGATCATTGATAATATTCCAATGTTCCTTGGCTCTATTATGGGATCTGTCTATTCTCTCTTCATAATATAGTTCTTTGGCAGCTTTTATTACTCTTCTATGTATACTTCTGTATTTAACAAAATAGTCAAGGAAATATAAGCTTGTGGTGTATTTTCTAACAGATTCACAAAAATCTCATTAAAATATTGCAGAGAATCGCAAGACTTAACCACCATCCGCCAGTCTGCCGCTGCACTATATTGACGAAACCTACCAAAATTTGCAGAACTGTATATTCTGCCATATTTGAATTGAGTTTTTCGCTTCTCTATACTAAACCCCACTCTAGCCACAACAGACTCATGATCCGATAATCCAGATGGTATAACAGCCACATCATTACCCTCCTTAGAATCAAAATTCAAACAAAAATAGTCAATAACAGTACCTGAATGATTTGATATCCTGGTCGGCTGACTGACAAGCATGGTCAAATTAAACGAAATAAAAAGATTCTTTAAGTTTTGGGTATCAGGACAGTCAGCCATATAGTTAATATTAAAATCGCCAGTCAGAATAATCTTTGATTTAAGAGAAATGCTTAAAAGAAGTATCTCCAGCGACTGCAAGAAATTCCCCATGCTACCACCCGGAGGTCGATATAAACACACCAGGTAAACATCACAAGACTTATTAAATACAACAGAAAACTCAAACTCACCCTCTGCTATCAAAAAGTCATACTTATTAACACTAATCACTGAAAACGTCTGCAAAAACCGATCCCTAACCAAAATCATCAACGCCCAATAAATGATTGATGAAGCCATGAATCGAGTGTCCCTCCATGACTATATCCGGTTCTTTAACATTAACTTTTTTTGAATAAACTGCCGTTTTGTGTTTTTTTAGCGTTTAATTCTATAAACAAACGTCCCGCCAAGGAAAAACCCGAAATTGGTCCTTTAGGTCATTCCACTTCGCTGATGTATAATGCCAGATCTTGCGTGGTTGAGGAGGCTGTTCGGTACTAATTGGTAGTTTGTTCAGTGCCAAAACAAGGTTGTGGTCAGACGTTCCTAACGGAGGCTTCACGGTGACACTGTACAAGTCGGGGTTTGAAGTTAAGAAAATATGCATCAAACTAGCAAAATCACCATCTCGGTCTGGAATCCGAGTTGGTTCACCCACGAGTTAGATGAGGCCAGAGCTGATGGCAAAGGAATCGGCTTCGCGACCTTGCTCGTCGGTCATATTTGAGTATTTGAGCCAGTTGACATTATGAACGCTGAAGTCGCCAAGGATGACCACTTCGGAATTGGGATGGTGGGTTTGCAAAAAGTCCATAGTGTTAGCAAGTGAGGAGAACAAGTCTTTATAATGGGTATCGCTTGGCGGCCGATAAGGGAATCAGATGAATTTAGTAATTCTCTGCGTTGATATTTTAAACCACATTACATCAGAGTCGTTAGGCTCGAGTGTCTCCTCTCGTTGACAAGAAATATCAATAAATCGGTAATGGAAGTCGTACCCAGGATATAAATAGCTGACCGTACTAGTCGATGATCTAAGCTTTGTTTAGGTTAGCGCGAGTTCATGAGGTTTGGTAGATTGTAGATGTTGATGGACTGCCTTGATGTTCGAGTTCAGTCCTCTTATATTGCAGAAGTCAATTTGGAAGCTGCCAAGGTACCTAAAGAAATTTTCATAGTTGTCTATTCGCTATCCAATTGATCAGTAACAACTAATCATTATTTTTTGATTGACCTATTTTTAATTTCGCGCTCTCGTGTTGACAGTTTCTTGGGAACATGCCGGCCAATCCGGGTTATGTTCTTTGGTCGTTCAATAAAAGCTAAAAATAATTGCACAGTTTCGTGACTTTACGTACCTGTAAAATTATAGTTAATTTAAATTACAGCCTTTTAAAATTTTATTTCAAATTTCAACCATTCAAAATTTTATTATAAAAGTAAATAACGATAAGTTTTCTTAACATTTTTTGGCGGCCATTTTGTCCAGTTTTTCAGTTTTGGAAAGTTGGTTACCTTAGTCATTATCCAAAAAAAAAGAAAAATAATTGTACCAATTCATAAAGGCGGCAATAAAACAGATAAAAACAACTATATACCAATAGCAATAATATGTAGTGTTCTTAACAAAATTTCAAAAATTAAAGAGAAACTTTGGAAAACTTTTTTAAAAAACATAGTATCATCTTCTAGCACGAGTACGGGATTAAGCCCCAATTAAGTAAAGACAGTAGTTTACGAAGAACCGGTGGCCACATTTTTCGATCTTAAAACAGCATTTGACACAGTAGCATATCCAATACTATTGGAGAGCCTAAGAAATATAGGAATCAGAGCAGAGCGGTGGTACATAATCTGTTTGAATTATACCTAAAACATATATACAGCGTGGGCAAAAAGAATGGAACGCCCCCAATATTTTTTTAACCATGTCTATTTTCGAAAAACGCTCGGACTCGTCGATTTTATTTATCATTTTTACAAATTTTGAGAATATTAAGTATTATACAGGATTGTTCAAGAAGTCGGGGCACACGTCAACCTTAATTTTTTAAATGAAATACCCCAAATTTTATTCGATTTTTGAATTCTACTTAAAATTCTGAATATTTTTAATGTAACATACCCTATTTCGATATTAAGCTGTTTTCGATATATCACAGTCTAAACAATAATTATAGCAATTTTCATGGAATTAATAAATAGGGAAAAAAATACCTTTATTGTAGTAACCCTGGTAACCAAGCATATTATTGTATTTATTTTAAGTGACAGTATTGCCAAAAAAACTTACGTTGTATTGTTAGAACGACACGTTTTAAGTAAAATGCACTTAAGTGAAAGACGGCGCATACAAATCCTCATGATGGTTGGCTATGGCGATAGAAAGAGATCTACGATCTACATTTGAAGTATGAGAACTTTTTAATAAGGTTCATCGAGAGCGAACGCCGATATCAAGGTCTACAGTAAGTACGATAGTTTTAAAATTTACAGAAGTTGGATCTGTGCGCAATAAACTAAAAAGTGACCGTCCCAAAATTTGTGATGAAACTAGACTAAATGTTTTACTGTCGTATCAAGACGATTCCTATTCCAGCACTCATCAAGTGGGTCGGATTCAAAATACTGGTTATAAATCTGTACAAAATATTCTTCATAAGGAAAAATATTATCCTTACAAAATTTGTCTTGTGCACGAACTAAATGGGGATGATTTCGATCGACGCATTCAGTTTTGCGAGAATATGCAGAACATCTGCAATAATGACGGAAATTTCGCGCAGAATATTTTATTTACTGATAAGGCTACATTCTTAATGGAACAGTCAACCGACATAATTGTAGGTGTTGGTCGATAGAGAATCCTCACTGGATGCAAGAGGCCCATACACAGCACCCACAGAAGCTAAACGTATGGGCCGGAATTTTACCTAACAGAATATTAGGACCTGTCTCTTTCGAAAAAAACGCTAAACGGAGAGAAATATTTAAAGTTTTTACAGTTTCAATTAGTTCCAGCTGGCCCATCGGATTTAGAGACATTAAAACTGATAATACAACATGAAATTCGACAAATTCCTGAATAGGTTATTGGGAACGTTTAAAACGAATTTGTTTTACGTTTAGGACACTGCCAATATGTCAATGGCCGTTAATTTGAATATTTAATTAGGTACTCTACTTTTTATAATCAGATTTAAAAGCTGTTGTTTTTACCTAATAAACCTACCAATGACAATTATTATTGTTTAGATTGTGATATATCGAAAACAGCTGGATATCGAAATAGGGTATGTTACATGAAAAAAATTGAGAATTTTAAGTAGAATCCAAAAATCGAATAAAATATGGGATATTTCATTAAAAAAATTAAAGTTGACGTGTGCTCCGACTTCTTGAGCAATCCTAAATATACCTCTGGCCATAAAATGCCCCAGATTTACATCTTTTCGGGCAGAACAGAAGTAAAAATTACCCGCATCTCTAATTGCTATACCACTTTAAGTAAGTATAAATATAGTATATAAATAGCAAAATGATTTTTATTAATTTTAGTTCCAATTGGTTTCCTGACGGTTGAATTTTGTTATAATATTAGTATGTACTTTACCGATGTGTGATATTTTTTGTTGTATTAGTGTTAGTATGTGACGTCCATGGGCTTGTGCTGAGAGTGGGGCATCTTGTAGTGTCACTTTCAGAGGAAAGCAAATAATAAAATGTGTATCAGCCTTTGCAGAAAAGATATTTTAATTCAAGTGGTGCTTTAGCCGAGACGTCTCCTTTAACAAGTACTTCTTTATCTTTGGTAAAGAATATAGTACTGAATCATATCATTCCCAGAAAGAAGCGAAGTAACTGTGGCACATTAAAAAGTTTTGACGAGAATAATTTGGAAATATAAAGAAGGAAAATTTATCGAATGTATGAATAACAATTTGTACCTACCCTGGTTTCCCTAAAAAAGAGGCTTACCAACGGCGAAACAAACATTTCTTGTAACATTTCAAGCCTAAGAAAAATTTTGCTTATAATGTATTTAAAATATCACGCAATTGATAAAAGACAAACCATAATGTAATCTTAACGTTCGCGGGAATGGCGCCATAAATATTTAACGTCTATTAACAATGTAGAGCATTAAATCGACCAATTATCTACCTTGACGAAACATGGTTCGATACACATGACACTGCAAGAAAAGGATGGAATGACTTTTGCAATATTGCAAAGCTCTGGAGTCTCAAGTTTAGGAAAGGTCTTTGAGATAAAAGAAAAACCCTCCAAGTAGAATTTAACGCTAAACAAATCCAGGGGGTAGTTTTTTCTAAAGAAGCTAAAGTTAATGAACCAGATCTAGTCATGAGGAGACACTTAATTCCCTTGGTTTATATCAATTCATTTATTGGGCGTCGATTTGGATAGTTATATGTCTTGACATGGCGGTTATAGTTAAGGCAGCCTCGCAGAAACTTGGGATACTTTTCCTAACTAAGAACCTATATAATACACTTCAAAAGCTTCTATAGAGCCCAGATTGGACCATCGGAATATTGCTGACACATTTGGGGCTCTGCCTCCAAACATACCCTGAGACTGCTGGACAACCTTAAAAGCTTAGACCTCGAATGACACTGTTCAAAAATTCCTTCATCTGGACAACGTCATCTTTGTAGAACGACCCGCATAAGGTCATGTTCCCCAACTAGTATAATTTCTAAAGATTTAAAACCAATCGTTTCCTGCGTAGATGCACTACCCGCAGAGGATTTGCTCCACAGTTCCATTGTCCGGCGTTTGTGTCAGTGCCGGGCACCTATGTCATAGTCAAAGGCTTGTCTGATAGCGGGTTGGGGCCTTAACGGTACTAGAGACCTGCAGCGTTATTTATAGTTTTTGTATAGCAGTAGGACTATTGAACCCCTAGAATAACACCCTTACGATGATATGGGTTTTTGTAGGGTAAGTTAAATATGTATTCATTTAGGTCACAATTCGCCTTAAAATGTATTTTTATTCACGGAGATGCACGTCTAATAGTCTAATGGGCAATTGTTTCGGAAGATTGGCTTACAATTTTATGCCGGTTCAGAGATGTATTTCGATTTAATTGAAACGCCATTGTTTCCTAGACTAGGTTAGACATTGTTCTTGATTTTTTTATGTCTTAACTGTTGACTGTCGTGGGAGAGATTTTTTTCTATTTGATTTGCATTAAGAGTGTAAGTCGATTATTTTACAGTGCCAGTGGAATAAAATAGGTTATGGTATACCGGATGGATTCTATCGACACAAACCCTAATCAATATAAAAATAGATCCTTTGCTTTCTAGGTTTTAGATTTTAGACATAAAATGAGAGGGGTTAGAGCATAAAAATAGGTTTTTCTTACCAAACTAAAATGGTACCTATAGATATACCTATAAAGGCGTAAATTTTGTGTAAAAGTGGAAAAATACAAGGAGTAAAACTATTTTGCGACTATATAAATTACATTTAATGGTGATAATGTATTAAAACACTGTTTAAGTACGTGCCTATTGAAATTATGATTTAATAAATGACAGTGACCCATTTGAACCCACAAAAATTCTACCGCATGGTTGACTGTCGACCTTTTGACTGGAACCTTTGACTTTAACTTTGCATGTTGGCGTTTTTGTTCTTCATGACCCAGAACCGTGACAATAAAGGTGAGCTATATCATATCCTTAAAATGTTAAGACTTTGTGACTCAAAAGTAAATGGTAAACTAAGCAACAGGGAATATTCTCGTAAATACAAGGTAAAAATAAAGTAACTTTTAACAGTTTTCCTTTAGCGGGCAGTTTCTCTCACTTTTAAGAGCAGGTAAATTTATTCCGGTACTTTGTAGACTTCAACGCAATCCTACAAAAAAGGAAGTACTTATTTAACTTTTAAAATAGCTACACAGCTTTAACATCATGCAACCACCAGTATAGATTATGTAGGTTTAGATTAGTTTCAAATTTACCCTGTAAACTTCCGGGGTTCTCCATGCACCAGAGTTGTGAAAAATACTTTACAAAAGTAAAACACAAGATAAATGGTCATGTTTTTTCCTGCTTTATAACGGTCGGGTGACTTTACCTACCATAAAGCAATTAAGGGCTGGTTTGTAAGCGTTTCTAAGTAACAAGGAGGTATTTTATTTTTATTTTGATAATGTATAGGGTTATTTTTTATATTTGGATAACTGCAAATCCAGTTAACATCAAATCTGGATTTAGATGCTCTGGAATTGTTCCCTTTGATAGAAACATATTTTCAGAGGAAGAGTTTTTATCATCTTCAGTAACAGATCGTGAGCAACCAGAAGCAGAAAATGATTCTACCAATGAAGATGATGTTACTCATACTTTCAATGAGAATATCAACGAACCGTCAACAAGTTTTTTGACTGAAAAATGGTGCTGCTACTACTCCTACGTCTTACAAAAATAAAAATAATTCATTTGTTACCACGGATGCTATTAGGCCGTTTCCAAAAGCTCCGGCGAGAAAAAAAAATAGTAAGAGAGGAAGAAGAAGGGGTCGTTGCATGATTGCAACAGATACTTCAGAAAAGCTTTTGTTGGAGGAAAAGAAAGAAAAGTCACAAAAAAATAAAACTTAAGCAAAGAAAAAGGAAGAGGTGAAGAGACAATGTTTTCGAAAAGATTCGACAGACGAAGAAATTGAAGACGTTGTCTACGACGACGAGTCATCTGATGGAAGTTTATGCTTTGAAACGGAAGAAGAAAAGTATACCACAAAGGGCGGATACATAGTTGTTAATGTTTACGGAAAGGGGACAGCTGGAAAATATGTGGCCATTGTTGAGGAAAGATTTCTAAATGGATACGATGTCCGTTTTTTAAAAATAAACATTCCGTCTAACAGGTTATCGTTTACTAATGAGGAGCCAGCATCAGTTTCTTACAAAGACGTTGTAACAGTTCTGCCAAATCCCATTGAAGATTCAAGGACAAGATTTCGCGGTATGATATACTTTAATGTAGATTTAAGTGAACATAGTTTGCAATAATGCACTGAATTTTTTTAAGAAATTTTATATGAAAAAAATTTGAGTTACCAAACTGTATCTATGTACTGATTTATAGAATATATGTTATGTATTTTTTATTTGTTTTGTACCAACAGTACCAATAAACGTTTATATTATATGAACTGGATAATATTTATTTTTATTGGCAATAAGAAAATAAAGAATAAGTCCATAGTCTCCCTGATACGTCCATAGTCTCCCCGATATGTGTCCACTATCTCCCAGACAAGGGGGGAGTGTGGACAAAATGCACACCTACATATTATCAAATGTCAACTACATCCTATGATAAACCTTGCCCAAATTGCGTCAAAATATAATAATACAATATGTTAGCTGTCACTTACACGGGGAATAAATTTTCCATTTAAAAAAATTAAAAGTCCGTTGCCATTTTTGTCAAAACTGTCCATTGCCTACCCACTCTCCCCTATTAACGTTAGAAATCGTTTGTCTCTACCTTATAAGTCATTGTTGACCATGGTCAATAATAAGGCATTGAAATCCATTATTGACCGATCTTCAAGAATCTATTTGAACGCAGGTAACTTGATTTTTTAATTCTACAACATGAATTCATAAAGATGAATAACCTGAAAGGTGATTTCTTGTGGTTGGGCAACCAGATAATTATCAATACATATTAGATTATTAGAGATGCTTGATATTGTAAAGTATCGATACAATCAACATTTTTTCTGCTTCCATCCTTAATTCTGGAGGTGTAGACATAATAATATCACTAACATTTTCTTCGCGCATTTTTTAAAAAAACGGAAAACTCGTGAAATCTGATGACATAAATGAACAAAAATTGACATTAACAAAGTTACCTGACAAAACAACAAAATATTTTGCCAATTCCAAAGCGCAGGTAACTTGATTAAAAAATATACTTATACCTACCTATAATTTTTTATAATTATTAATACTATAAAGATAAATGTCTTAGGTATATAAGTTTGTAGTAGTGGAAAAAATATTTTCTCCGAAAACGGCTAATAAAACAAACGTAGAGTGCCTTTTTTTAAAGAGGAATAACCAAAGTGTTTAAAAAATTAGTTTTCAGCTCTGCAAAATTTGTCAAAATTTTGGCCCAACGAGTGTGGTGGCAAGTCCGTTCCTGACTTCTCTGACGATGAAAATATCTACTGTAGTATGGATTTCTTAATTATTATTGTAAAAGGCAAACAACCACCCATTAGGGTTAAACCAAACTTTCATTATTTTTGCTAAATTTCGCCCTATTTTTGATTTGTTTGATTTTGACTATGATATAAAGAACGGTTTATTATTATAGTAAATATGGCTGGGTTTAAACAATACAAAACACATTTTATAAACATGTTAATCTGAATTTTAAACAAAAAAGAAAAAGTAACAAAGAACTTAATATGTCATATTATTTAAAATCTGTTAAGAGTAACAAAGCTAAATAAACTGGAAACTTCTATAAGTAACCAAAAAAACGGCACGTGTGCATTTTTGGTTTATTAAACCTCTTAAAGTGTCTTGGTGACTATAAAAATAATTAGTTTCTTTTTTAAGTGTATAGTTACCCCTAAAAGGTAACTAGATACAAGATACTGTTCAAAAGTAACAAAGTTATAATTACTATAGGCACAATTAAAAAATTATCATAGTTACTAAGTATCCTGTTACTTTAAGTAAGTAGGCACTAAAAAGTATCTTCTTTATTAAGCTACTCATAACTCTGCCATAAACAGCGTGTGGAAAAAAATATTCAAAGAAATTGGGCTATACAATAAGCTGTTGCTTATGAACCAAAAATTACAGAATTTCTGTAATTTGTGCTTAAGAACTAACAAAAATATGGGCCTGAGGAGTTTGAAGTGTCGGAACCTGTATACATTATATTAGTATGATGTTGTATGGGTACCTAAATTGAACAAAATGTTGGTAGCTAAATTTAAATCGGCTAAGCTCTTGTCTACCTTAGAGCCAAGAAGAAAAAACCGCGGTACCACTTCTTTACGCAGTACCGCGACAGATCTGGGAGAGTAGGTCACTAGGTCAGGCGCCTCGCAGATGTCGGCCGTGCGGCATGCGAGCCACCAACGTACCCATCAACTACTGTAATCAATGTTGCCGACTTGCTAAATTTGTAATGGGTCTCAGGAACATACTGCGAGAATTTAGTTTAAGTACCTAATCCGTTTTCTACAGGCATTCCTATTCAGAAGTACTACTTACTTTATTTAATGTTTCACTATATACAGGGCTTTCATTTCAAACTTAGCCACCCGGAATAACTTTTAAAATACTTAAAGAAGAATTTAACAAAAAAAACACGTCAACTTAGATTTACTGGGGGACATGTTTTGCATGTATTTGCGACTCTGTAGTTTTAACCCCTAACGAGGGGCGAAAGGCACATAAAAAATTTCAAATGGTAAGGGGTATTGAGTGATAGTTCACTTGAAAACCCTTTTCATTAGCAGTCTTTTGGCGCTTCATTTTTTAAAAGCGGGTCATTTGTTTCCAAGTTATGCCCCTTTAAAGTTTAAAAATAAAAATTCGCCATTTTAGTGAAAACTACTTAATATTAGCTTTAGAATGAACTCGTGCTTACCTACTTACTTCAACACTTATTCAAAATGCTCACTTAAAACCGTTTCTGATATTCTGAGCCACCCCTAATGGGGATGGGAATCACTTTAAAATTTCAAATAGAAAGAGCTATTGAGTATTTCAATCAGAAATTTTTTGTCCAAATTATACCCTTAGAACCTAGAAAAGCTAGATTTTTAACTTTTAAAAGTTGTTAAAAAGCAGCAAATTCCTTAAATGTAAACATTCAGATAAATACGTAAAAAAATTAAAGGTGTTTGATAGCAAATGTTAGTTTTGCCACATTTTAAAACGATTTAGTTTTGAACTTGATTTCGTTGTGTATTGACCATCGAATTTCGACGACAATGGTTTACTCGTTACAAGAGAAAATTGAACTAATTTTAATGTACGGGGAAGAACAGCGCTGTGCACGTAGAACAGCCCGGGTGTTTAATCAAAGGTATCCAGACAAAAATGTTGGGCACCAATATGTATTAAATTTGATTAATAAATTTTAAGAAACTGGAAGTGTACGCAATAAAATTGTGAAGAACCCTAGAGTCTTAAATGAAGCCGCACAAGTAAAAATTTTAGGTCATTTTGCCATAGATCCCCAAACATCCATACCGAAAGTCTCAAGATTAACAAACTTTTCAGTCGGCTTTGTGCATAAAGTCTTACGATTCAATAAATTTTTCCCTTACAAAATACAACGTTTACAACAGGAGAGGATAACTATGACAGAAGAATGGAATTTTGTGAACTAATGAGTGAAAGAGCAAATGCAGATCCTAATTTAATTAAAAACATTTGCTTTAGTGACGAGTCAACTTTATTTTTAATTGGGTTTATTAATAAACACAATTGCAGATATTGGGACAACGAAAATTCACATGTTTTTCGTGAAGGGCATACACAATTTCCTCAGAAAATAAATGTATGGGCCGGAATTCTTGGAAATAAAATTATTGGTCCGATATTTATGGAAGAAAATTTAACCGGTGAACTGTATTTAAATGTATTAGAAAATGTGATAGATCCTCTTATAACTGACTCTCTGGAAAATCAAATAGATGAAGATGGAAATTTATTACTAGATGAAGAAAATTTAATTTTTCAACAGGACGGAGCCCCTCCACATTATGCTATGCCTGTGCGAAATGGGCTTAATGACAGATTTCCAGGCAAATGGATTGGAAGAAGGGGCGCTATAGAATGGCCAGCGAGATCACCAGACTTAACGCCCCTTGACTTTTTCTTATGGGGACATCTAAAGACAATAGTATACAAAACTCAACCAGAAAATATTCCTGATCTTAGGCGTAGAATAGGGGAGGCCTGTGAACCGATTACCCAAGAGACATTTCAAAACGTGCGTGAGGAGTTCGAGCAGCGGCTTTACGATTGCCTTGCCAATAATGGTGGGCATTTTCAACATCTGTTAAAATAAGTAAGTAAATTTTTACTAAAATATAAAGGTTAACTTTTTAAATTTTAAGAGGGCATAACTTGGAAACAAATAATCCGCTTTTAAAAAATAAAGCGTTAAAAGACTGCTAATGAAAAGGGCTTTCAAGTGAACTATCACTCAATACCCCTTACCATTTGAAATTTTTTATGTGCCTTTCGCCCCTCGTTAGGTGTTGAAACTACAGAGTCGCAAATACATGTAAAACATGTCCCCCAGTAAATCTAAGTTGACGTGTTTTTTTGTTGAATTCTTCTGGAAGTATTTTAAAAGTTATTCCGGGTGGCTAGTTTTGAATTGAAAGCCCTGTATATAATAATATGTATGAATGCAGTGTGTGTTTGGGTAGTTCAGTTCCCTATTGTTCTGTGTTTAGTTATAGTGACTTTTTTTAGACAAGGTACAGACTCAGACTAAAGTTTTTATGAGAAACAATTACTCAGTCAACTTTGAATATGATATTTCATAAATTTCAAGCCCATGGGACAGTACATGATTTACCTAAAGTGGCCGACCATCTGCCTTAACTTAAGATAAAAAGAAAACTTGATATATTCCTATCAGCAAGTGAAAATCCGCATTCGTCAACTAATACTTTAACGCTTAATAACGATGATACCTCCCGTGCAGAGACTTTTAAAAAACCAGAAGTATCTGTATCACCCATATAAATTGCATGTTGCACAGGAACATCTCGAGGACGATTACGATAGGAGATTACAATTTTGTGAGGAAATGATGAGATGCGAAGAAAACAACATTTTTTTCGAAAATATTATATTCTCTGATAAGGCTACACTTTATTTAAATGGAATAATTAATTGACATAATTAGATTCTGAACTGATAAAAATTCACAGTAGATACGTGAAGGACATACACAAAAGGCAATGTGTGGGCTGAAATAATTATTTAATAAATTAAATTATAGAACCACATTTCTTTGCCGAATATCTTACTGCCAAGCGTTACTTAGATTTCCTCTCATTTGAGAAGTTATTCTTCCTAACGAGGATGATCCAGATATTCTTCATGAAATATGGTTATAACAAAATGGCGCCTCACCCTAGTGTAAATGTTCGAAGAGACTTAGACGAATTTTTTCCAAGTCACTGGATAGGTCGAAGGGGTTCACTTGAATGGCCACCAAGGCCTCCGGACGCCATTGGATTTCTTTCCATGGGTTTACTTTAAGGAGATAGTGTATCAGAATAGACCAGATTACACTGAGAACCTAAAAGATGGAATACACATGGAGATAAATAATTTACCGGTGGAGTGTTCATCGTGCGGTAGACGGTATATCGACGACAAATCTATACTTGGTGCATGTCAAGTGGAAGGTGAATGCGACTTTACGAATTTAATAAAGTAAGTTGAATCAGGCGAGCCCCTGCTTTTTTGGTATCCTATGATTTAGTTTATGACGACCTTTGCATAGGGCCCTATGTGACCTAAGTATTGTTAATAAAAGTTGTGGTAGCTATGGGTTTAAGGGGTTGAAGGGAGGGGCTCAAAATATTACAGAAAGATGAACACTTTAAATTAATTTCTGTTTTAGCGTTCTTAAAAAAAACTTATAGAAAAAATATGAACAACCCAGTATATTATTGGCAACACTGCCTCCCAGTTATTAATTTATCATATACCATAGCTGCTTGGTACTGCCGGTACGTGTCCTGAGAAGACGCGACGTGCTTTGTGGGATAGGGAAAAGCACATCCTACAAACACATAGCTCGAGATACCTTTTATTATCCCGAGAGACTTGCCAGTTAAAAAAAAAAATAAAATTTGGTGCGCGCCGCGAGTCCATCAACAAGGACCTTCCAGGAAGTTTAATACAATTTTGATGTAAAATTAATAGGGGAGTAGTCAACAATTGAGGGTAATTTACTTTACATTTTTTTTTATGATAAGGCACAGCACTGCAGGAGTAATCCTTTATGGCGCTCTGGGAGCGGTGCGTGTGCGCAGGAAACGATTCACGTTGGTCTTGAATCTTTGAAGATTATACTCGTTGGGGAACACGATCTCAGGGAGGTCGTTCCAGAGTTATGACGTTCTCCAGATGAAATAATTTTGAAACAGTGTCGTTCGAGGGACACTTAGCTGAACCACGTACTGGTGGGCTGCAATGGCTCGTCGTGTATTTCTACCATGCACCGCTCTGGGTGGTATCAAGCGGGCAACCTCAGTTGAACACTGGGTAATATTAAGTGACGGAAATAAAATTTCGTACACTTATTTTTTCCTGATGTGATGTCGGCTTTTATATACCTAGATCACCTGGAACTGCACGTCACTTTTTGACAAATTGTTATCGGTGTCATCAGATTTGAAAGTTATATTATTTCATTTTAACAAATTTTGTGAACATGAATCAACTCGAGAAGGCGAAATTAATTGCTTTATTCGAAGACGGTGTTTCTCTACGAAGAATAGATGAGCAATTTGGGAAACCAGGAAGCACTATACAAAGCCTCAGAACTAAATGAGAAAATACAGGATCATTGGAAAGAAGGACTGGAAGTGGCAGAAGAAAAATTTCAAACGAAAATCAAGATAATGATCTAGTAGATTTTTTGCGAAACAATCCATTTAAGACGGCTGTAGAAGCACACAACCAAACTAATTTTCCTGGGACAGTAAGAACGGCGAGAAATCGTATAAGGAAAATTCGGAATTGAGAAATAAGGTAGCTGCTAAAAAACCGTTTTTGATCAATACCAATAAAGAGCAAAGAATGGGGTTTGCGCTGGAATATTTACCGCAAGGTATGGACTTTTGGGAAAAGGTAGTATTTACCGACGAGAAGAATTTTCAGTCTTATTATAACGGGCAGATTAGAGTGTATAGGCCGCCAAATACACGGTACGAAGAAAGATATACCCAACATATTAAAACAAGTGGAAGATTTTCAGTTAATGTACGGGGGATATGACTTCCAGAGGGCTAGGAATATGCCACCGAATTCGAGGAAGATTTAATACTCAAGCTTATATACACATCATTCAAAATGTTATGTTGCCATCGGTAAACAATATATTTCAACAAGAAAATTTTATATACCAGCATGACAATGTCCATACAGCAAGGAGAGTTTCGGACGGGATACGGGAAAATAACATTTCATTGTTACCTTGGCCCTCAAGAAACCCTGATACCAATCCAATCGAAAACGTTTGGAGATATATCGTAAAAGAAATTAACAAGAACAATGATTTCCATCCTCAAAACAGTGATGATTTGTGGAATAAAATTGAAGAAACCTAGAATTCCTACGCAATTTTCATCACGCCCAAATGCTGGTGGCATCAATGCCCAGACGTTTAAACTTATTGGTGGAAAAAAATGGTACCGCTTTAAAATATTAAACCAATGTTTTTTTTTAGCCTTTTTTTCTGATTTTTTTGATCTGTGCATAAATTAATACGTTCTTGAAAAGAAAATATGCTCTTAAACTACCAAAGCAAATTGCATAAAATTATAGATATTTATAAAGGATAATAATGCAAACCAAAATATGCAAGAAAATACAGGGTGTCACATTTAAAAAAAATTCAACATTATGTTACCACACTTTTTTTGGGCAACCCTGTATGTGCAAAAATATTTTCCTGAAATGCACTCTATGATACAGTATAAGCCCGCATATGAATGAAATTTCTAACTTAATTCGTTTAGGAGCTATGAAAACCCGACGCACTGTTGCCGTTGTATGGTTAGTTTATTGAGTTAGTCAAATTAAGACTTTTACTCCTATTATTTAATTGTATTTTTCCTTTGCGGTTACATATTGGAAGGTTTTTGGATTTTGCTTATACATATTTTTTTTTTCTTTGTTTGGTATTTGTTAGTTCATTTTTGATTTTTATTGTGCAGGCTACTGTTACTGCTCTTTCTCTATTTCTGTACAGTTAGGGTGGGAGCCAGTCTTTTGGGTATTTATGTCTTTGATCTTCAGTGGAGTGAGCGTGTGAATTTGTTATTAACGGGTTGAGTGAAACGTCCGTTCTTTGAAAATACTTTATTATCAATTTTGTGAAATAGTCATCTATTTTGTCCATGTGCATGTCTGTATGTAGTACGTCTATAGACATAAATCTTGGTGCATTTGTAATTATCCTGAGTACTCGATTTTGAAATTTCTGAACTTTTAGACGTCTTGTATTGTTTACGGTGCACCAGGTCGGTACACCGTAAGTTGGAACTGGTCTTATGATAGTTTTGTAAATTGCTGTCTTGGTTTTGAAATTTATCTTGTTTCTGGCACAAAGCAGTGGGTATACAGCACCCAGCTGCTTCACGCAATGTTGCAGGACCCTGTATATTGTATAAGCCTTTGAAACCTACGGGTTCTTGAATGTATTTTTACGTCAGGATTTTATCCTTTGACATCTGTTATTCATTGTGTACTGTTTGGGTATTATCGTTTACAGAAATTTTGATATCGGATCTTGCCTTAAATAATTTTGGTTCGTACGTTAGCTTTTAAAAGTTTTTGTCTGCAAAGTTTTGGCACCTTTTTCTATTATATTTCATATAGTGCCTCTCTACTATGGATTTGGATTGGGACCAACAGGGAGCCAGTCTTTTGGTAGTTTGTATGTCGTGTCTTGTCTAGATCTCGTATGTGAGTCTGTGATTAGTGCGTCGGTAATAGTCTTTAATAATTTTTAAGAAAGACTCGTTCATCGTCTGCATTTAAAAGTCACGGTGAAGCACTCTGTTGGATGTATATCTGGGTACGTCCGCGATAGTTTTTAATGCCCTGTTCTGAATTACCTGGAGCTTATTAAGCTCCGTTCTGCTTATGTTGTACCACGAAGGTGCACCATAAGTGAGAACCGGCCTGACCAATACCTTGTAGATGTTCACCTTAGTCCTATTTAAAAGTCTACTCCGCCTGTGAAGCAGGGGGTAGATAAAGCCTAATTGACGCAATGCAAGCTTTACTCTATTAATTGAATTGAGCCTCCAGTTAAGCCTTCGGTCAAATATAAGTCCCAGGTATTTTACCTCCTGGCACCAGTTCACTTGAACTCCATTAACCCGAAGCCTTGTTTCAGGCCTGCGCACGGTGCTTTTTAAAAAAAAGATTACTTTCGTCTTGGCGGGATTCAGGTGAATCTTCCAAGCCGAAAGCCATTTTTCCAGCTCGATTACATGACGCTGCATCCGACTGACGACAATGCGCGGTGATTTAGAAGTCGAAGTAATTGCTGTATCGTCAGCGAAAAGATAGAGCTGCGTAAATCTATCTCGCGGAATATCATGAGTATAAATATTATACAACATCGGAGAGAGAGGTGAGCCTTGCGGCACTCCCGCCCTGATTCGTTTATTCGAAGAAAGTGCGTTCTCTGACGAGACCGCAAAACTTTTATTCTCCAAAAAAGAAGCTACCACCTTGATTAAGTAGTTCGGAGTTCCGAGCCTTATCAACTTTAACAAGAGGCCATTGTGCCAGACCTTGTCGAATGCTTTGCTTACGTCAAAGAAAACCGCTCCCGTATGCGCCCTTTAATTGAAACCTTTGACTATATTTGATGTCAGTCGCGTCGTCTGCCTGACTGTGCAATGTTCAGGCCGGAATCCAAACTGTTCGGCAGGCAGAACGTTTCGTGTAAGCACAAAGTCATTGATTCTACTCAAGATTAGCTTTTCAGTGATTTTCCCTATATGGTTAAGAAGCTTTAGTAACAATGGTGAAAGTTTTTGAAAAGGCAATTTATGAACACCTCTTTTTCTTATTAAAGAATAAAATTAGTATCCATCAACATGGATTTTTTCGTAATAGGTCGATAGAGTCAAATCTTATTTGTTACTCGGAGTTTTTAACTCGTAGTATGGATAATAGAATTCAGGTTGACTCCATCTACACCGACTTCAGTAAGGCTTTTGATAAAATTGGCCACCTTTTACTTCTAAGAAAGTTATCTGAGGTTGGTGTGGGTGGTGTGATTCTGGACTGGTTTGACTCCTATTTAACTGACCGAGAGCAGCTTGTTTCAGTGGCTGGCTGCAGGTCGAATAACTTTATATCTACCTCAGGTGTACCTCAAGGTAGCCACCTGGGGCCGTTACTATTTACCTTGTACATAAATGATATACAGACATGCTTTCATCATTGCAAATTTCTATTCTATGCAGATGACCTCAAAATATACAGAGAAATATCTGAAGTAAGCGATTGCAAGAAATTGCAAGCAGACTTGGACAGGTTTCACATTTATTGCAATGAAAATCATTTATTTCTTAGTCTAAAAAAATGCGTTACTATTACGTTTTCCCGCAACCATATTAAAATGGTCTACAACTGCAACCTTGGTGGGCATTATTTAAAACGAGTGAGTCAAGTTAGAGATCTGGGAGTTCTTTTTGATGACAAGTTGTTGTTCGACATTCATATACAAAACACTGTCAGAAGTGCGTTCCGGATGCTCGGATTTGTAAATAGACAAGGCAAACACTTTAGGCATAATAAAACATTAATATCTCTTTATTACGCATACGTCTTTAGTCGTCCTAATTTCGCTTCTTCTGTTTGGAACCCACAATATGTTGTTTATAAGTCGCGTATAGAATCTGTCCAAGATAAATTTTTAAAATGTTTAGCATTTAGGGATAACATTAGATATGATAATTTGGGAATGCTACGCTCTAAGTATAAGTTGTTGTCCTTGGAACATCGAAGATCCGTTAATGATATACTTAACCTCTATAAAATAATTAACTCAGAAATTGATTCTCCTGAGCTGCCGGCATTGGTGACCTTCAATGTTCCTCAGAGGAATTTTCGGAATATAAATTTATTTAAATCCCGCTTTTCTCGGACAAATAGTTCTTTAAACTCGACTTTCTCGAGAATGTTTAAATTTTCTAACTCGGTATGTGATGCAGTGGACTTTTTTTCTACTTCCTTACAAGCCTTTAAGAACAAATTAAAAGGAATATTTATTGACTTTTAGTATTTAGGTTAGTGAGTATCTATTAGGTTTTACTTAGATCTGTTTAGTTGATAGAATAAGTACACTATGAACATTTTAATTAAACTAAATTGTATTTGTAAATAGTGGATACCTTTATGGGAGCATATCCTGTTCGTATCCCAAAGAAAATAAATAAATAAATAAATAAATAAATGGTGTTAACATGAGTCGAGTAGAAAAGTTTATGGTCAAAAATTACACCTCGTAAACTCTTGAATGCAAGTAACTAAATCGTCACCAATGGAGTACTCAAATATATCTGGCGATACTTTGGTTGTAAAAGATAAAATATTACACTTAGGCCTGGTATTTTCACGTACGATAACCTTTATTCTCAGAATAATTTCTATAGTTTCAATTGTGTCGATAATTGTTTCCATAGACATTATTCGACGAATAGCGCTATCCGCAGATGAAAGTACCATCACTTTATTTGTCACACACCAATCAGTAATCAGTTTGCTATACTTAGGTACTCCGTCTATTTAGTTTGGAGGGTTTAATTCCTGTTGATTATGTTATATAGAACATAAAATAATCCTATTGTATCACAGCTAAAGTTTAATTTAAATTAAAACAACACTTCTGTCTTCCTCCACAAATAATATATTTGAAATTATATATTTCAGCGATTGTCCCTACATGTTTCGATTGTTTCGACCATATATATAGTCATCCTCAGGGGAACTAAAAGGAATGTATGAAAGTACAACCAAAAACAGACACCATAAGGGACTAACCTGAATCGAGTGTAGTTTAAGTTATAGTAGTTGCCTCAAATTAATGAGTACAACTTTTAAGATTTAAAATAGTTTTTAAATATGATATGGTTGATGTGGAGAAATCAAAAAAAAATAAATTTGTTTATTTTTTTTATAATTGGGAAAAATTAAAAATATATAATTTCAAATATATTATTTCTGGAAGAAGACAGAAGTGTTGTTTTAATTTACATTACCTACACTCCACTGCAAGTATGGACTACTTCTTCAAATCTAAAGTTTTAATTGTTTGAATAATAATTTATTAGACAATCCTAATAAAAATAGAAGAAAGTTTGTTGATGTAGGTACCTACTCCCATTAACTCATTGATTGTAAAGGTGAATATACCTTCGCTATACAATGTACTATACATTTCAATTAAGATAATATGAATATGGGGCTTGAGATAGAACCTGCATGCACAAGCCATTAAAATACTGGTACACATGGTAAAGTTTTATAACAGTGCTTGGGTTACATTTCCTTGATCCTTTATCCCATTTTACTACTTTTCTATTGACTAGATACCCAATTAAAATCGAGGTACCTAGATTTATGTTGTTATTGTATGATTTTACTTGAAAGAATGTAGCTTCTGCAAAGTAAATATGTTTCCAAATTAATAATTTTTGTATGTCCTTCGTATGAAGAGGACGATTTAATAATAGTTCTTCTACAAATACCTTATTAATAATTTTATCGTATCATTGAAGATTAAGTCATTTTTATATGATATCTTTATTAATAATTATTAACATCATAAACGTACTAAAACCTACATAAAACCTTAGTTACTCATAATACATTAGTTACCATAATTTAATACGTTAGTTACGAAAGCATAAAGCTGGATTTATAAACTCGAAAAGTTGGTGAAGTTGAAGTTATGGTCAAGTTGTGAGGTTAGATATTCCGAATTCCGAGCATAAAAATTGATTATCTCGAACTACCCGGGAAGTTTTTGAACCTTACATGAGCTTTACATGAACAACATGAACGAGTGTATAAATAGAACCGAGTGTTCCCTTTAGTTTAAATTAAACTCCTATTTCCAACACCAACTGAACCTCAACCTCGCCAACTTTTCGAGTTTATAAATCCAGCTTAATACGTTAGATACCAAATAATATTAGAACTATTTTTCATGAACATGTTAAACAATATTTTGACAGTTTTCAAATTTGATGGATACACCTTTGTCTTTCTGCACCTTGAACATGTACTTTGTTTCGCCACTCACAAAACTGCCTATATTCTTTTTCATAATGGATTTTAGATTTGTCCGGAAGCAAGTTCAACCTTATAATGTTGGCTGCAGCTAATATATCGTCAGGAATATCAAAATCTTGCATGATTTTAATGATGACTTTTTGAAATGCCAAAATGAAATGACAAAACACCTTGTTTTTATTTTCGCATCGCCGTTGTCAATGATACGATAAAGCTTTGAATATAACGAGATTATTAGCGATTTAACCCCGTCTCGGACATTGCGGGTGACTCGGCTATCGCCTCGTCACCTAGCAATGTCCTCGACTATTATAAATCGCATAATAATCTCGTTATATTAATAGCTATAATTACCTATCCGTTTTGGATCTGTAATGGAATACTGTGTATGCTTTTGATATCTGGGTTCTACTTGAAATTCTAAACAAGTGTTCCAGTTTTTAAGTTATCCTGTACCTACGGTACAAAATAATTTTAGAATAGGTTCATAAAAAATGTCAATTGAAAAGCGTACTTTTAATGTGAAAATATTTTTAAATGCTAAAAAAATAATTCTCGACCTTTGAAATGTTTTTTTTGTCATCAGCTAGTTAAAACTAAAGAACTAGCTCATATATAGATTTTTTTAAACTCTAAATCTGTTGTACGAGCCCTAACAACGTAACAGCTAAATGTTGGGGCGGACTATTTAGACACGGTGTTTTCAATTAGGTGCGAAATACTTTAAAAGTTATTGTTGAATAAATTTTAAGGATAAAAGTTCATATAAACTTTCTCAAAATGCTTAGTTTTTAATGTACAGAGACAGAGGGTGTAAAAACTTAATATTTTTTTTTTTTGATTTCTAAAAATTATCTTATTTGTTTTTAAAGATAATTTAGTCAAATTTGATACACGTAATATTTTTTAACATATTATGTACAGGGTGATCGCGTATAATGTTACCCCCCTTTAACTTCTTCGTTTCGCAATTAAGAAAAAACTGTTAAATACAAAAGTCGTAGGATTTAATGTAAACTTTTTGCAAAATATATTTTCGTAGCTGCATACAGATTGCATAAAAGCGTGACCGATCAAAGTTATATTATTTTAAATGGAATACCCTATATATTGTAACAATATTAGATTCTACGGACAATTCTAAACATAATTTATATATAACACTATACCGGGTGTTGCATCGTCGAGCGGGACATAGGAAATCCCATGTAATTTTAAATGGGGTCAATTATTGGCTTCCCTAATTATTTTAGAGAAAAATTCTATTTAGGTTTATTAAAGAGCACTAAAACCCACATTTAAAAGAATAACTTTAGATATTTTTGATGAGCCCGTTTACGGGTTATCGCCGATTTCTTTTTAACTATTTCTCCTTTTTATGGCCCCGTATTTGCGGGCACCAGTCAAGGTAAAAGATGACTGTCAAATAAAGTTGTCATTTTGAAATGTGTGCTTTATTGTTATAAAAACTCGTACATCGAAAATATTAAAGGTGTATTTATGAGTACAAATTAATCTGAATAAAACTAAAATAAAGTATCCAATTACAAGGTTAATTATGACATTTTACATGTTTCAATATTTTACTAATTAATAGGTAGGTACCTACTATTAAATTGTTAGAACTTTAGGATTTAAGAAAATGTTCAAATATTCCTCCATTGACTGCTAGACAATAACCGAGGCGATCATAAAATTCTCTTCTTACATTCGCTAGTTGGTAAACTGAAATTCTATTGCATTCGGCAGAAATAGCATTTTTTACCTCGTCTAGATTTGGGTATTTTTTATCTTTGTATATCCTGTTTTTTAAATGGCCCCAGAGAAAGAAATCATTTGGCGATAAATCAGGAGACCTGGCTGGCCAATTTACTGTATGATTTAAGCCAATAACATTTCCATTAAAAGCACGGTTTAAATATTCCCGGACAGCCAGGGTACTATGTGCCGGGCCGCCATCCATTTGGTACCAAACTTCCTGATTTTCCCTGGCGGCATCATGTAAAGTAGGTAAAATATGATCTTCAAGTAGTTCCAAAAAATATTCTGCATATAAATTTCGTGTAAGAAATAATGGCCCGATAATATTTTCTCCGAAAATCCCAGCCCATACATTAACTTTTTGTGGATATTGCGTCCTTGTTTCCACAAACCTGTGTTGGTTTTCTTTGCTCCAATATCGATAATTTTGAACATTGGGTTCATTGTTTAAGGTAAATGTGCATTCGTCAGTGAAACAAATGTTTTTTAAAAATTCCCTATCCATGTTTGCTCTTTCCATCATACCAAAACAAAACTCCTGTCGTCGTATTTCGTCCCTATCTCTTAGCTCTTGGTGCTTTTCATATTTGTATGAATAATATTTATGTCGTTTCAAAGCTCGTAACGCTGTGGTGTGATCTAATCCTATGTCATCCTCAAGTTTCCTTGTGCTGATCTTCCCATCATTTTCTTCCACGCCCAATAAAACTTGCAAGTCCCTATCATTTCTTGCATCTCTTCTTTGTTCCTGCCTTTCTTCACATCTGCAGTTATTTATTACAGTGCCTTTTGTCTCAAATTTCTTGATAATCCTTTCGACTGTAGATTTTGCAGGTATCGGTCTATTCGGATACAGAGCAGCAAACATGTCTGACACATTTTGATAACTATTTCCTTGATAATACCATTTAATCATCAATATTTTTTCTTCAGAAGTGTAAATTATGGCTAATATTTTCGATGTACGAGTTTTTATAACAATAAAGCACACATTTCAAAATGACAACTTTATTTGACAGTCATCTTTTACCTTGACTGGTGCCCGCAAATACGGGGCCATAAAAAGGAGAAATAGTTAAAAAGAAATCGGCGATAACCCGTAAACGGGCTCATCAAAAATATCTAAAGTTATTCTTTTGAATGTGGGTTTTAGTGCTCTTTAATAAACCTAAATAGAATTTTTCTCTAAAATAATTAGGGAAGCCAATAATTGACCCCATTTAAAATTACATGGGATTTCCTATGTCCCGCTCGACGATGCAACACCCGGTATATGTCGTAGGCTGATAGTGACTAGGCTTTTCATGAAATGACGGATTTCACTATCAGCCTACGACATATACAATCATTCACACAAACATCCGTGCCCTTGCCCGGATTTGAACCAGGGACTTATTGGTTGCCCGGCAAGCTCTCTACCCACTGAGCTACCGAGGCCGGCTTGAATCACGGTGAAAACTGTCCAAAGCATTAATAAAGGACGAAATATTGCTCTCAAGAAGAACTAACCTTTTTGTTCTGTGGTCAACAGACAAAACATGATCTTAACCTCACTTAAGGTAACCTTTATTTTTCAGATTCAAATTCTGCGGTCCTTTAAATAAATTAAGTACTCATGACAAATCCAAAAGACCCAGGAGACCAGTGGTACCTTGACCAGAATCCATTTGAAGGGTTTCGAATAGACGACAATTCTATTTTGGACAGTTTGGAAGGCAGACACCCCTGTTCTCAATGCGGAAAGTCAAGGAAATTTTTTTGTTACAGCTGCTATGTTCCCATTCCTCTGTTGGAAGGAAAACTACCAAGCGTAAAGGTTTGTTTGTAACCGTTATTAATTTGTATTGTAACATATTGAAACTTATTTTTTGTAGCTTCCATTAAAGATCGATATAATAAAACATAAACGCGAAATAGATGGCAAAAGCACAGCTAGTCATGCAGCCCTCTTAGCACACGATGATATTAAAGTCTATACATATCCTGACATTCCAGATTACAGCAGTGAAGCAGTAGTCATGATTTTTCCTGGGCAAAATGCTATAAGTGTTAGTCAGTTGGTTAATGGGCAGGACATGGACACTATACTTGAATTTCAGAAGCAGCCTTTAGATGACATTCCTGAAGGATTTAATCGTAGTACCCTAATGAAGAATATACCTAAAACTAGAGAAGAAAATGGATTTTCCTATGCTTCTCGCAAGCTTCCCATAACGAAAGCAGTATTTATAGATAGTACTTGGCATCAGTGCAAAAGTATATACAAAGATGAACGGATCAGGGCTATACCTTGCGTGGTGATACAGAATCGCATTTCACAGTTTTGGAGACATCAGAAAGGAAGCCCCCGGTGGTACCTGGCCACAGTAGAGGCCATTCATCAGTTTGTGCTAGAAATTCACTTACACTGTTGGGGTGTAAACTCAGAGTATTACGGCATAAAGAACTGTTTTACTGAGAAAGGGCTAGAAAAGATTAATAGTTTGTATAGCAATGATATTAGAGCATATAATGGGCAGTATGATAATTTACTATATTTTTTTAAACATATGTATGATGTTATTCATACTTATTATAAGCATGAAGATTTATATGCTTATAAAAGAAGGCTTATGTAAGATATTAAGTTGATATTTTTTAATGATTTAGATGACATAAGAATTTAGAAGTTTTATTTTTACCTATTGCTAATGTGCATTATATTAAATAACTACTATTTATTGGTAAAATGAATTACTTATATTGATATTTTTATAGACCAGTGAAATATAAAAACTACAATAAAATTTGGTTAGGTACCCTTACACTTACCCAAAAATGTACAGGGTATAAATGAAGATAATTCATATTTGTGTAATATAAAAATATGCTGATAACGGTGTTTCATAATTATTGCATGCTAGTACTTGGACAAAATATGTACGCCACTGCCTTTTTGATAGCATAGTTATTAGAGAGGTAAATATCTAATACCAAGTACCTTTTGATTTGTTTTTTGTTTACGAGGTAAATGTAATTTTGCCGAACTCCTCATAGGCGCATAGCTTAAGCAAATCACACGTCAAAAGTCTAGGGGACATTTTGCTCAATGATAGGGCCGTAATATGAAAATAAAATTCATTTTGAAGAAATCTGGTGTATTATTTTTTCATTAAAAATATCCAAAGACATGTTAGCGCGGTCGCCACTGGTATTGGAAGTAGACCAAATCTTTTTTATGACAAAAATGTGTTTTTATATTATAACCAAAAGAAATGATGAAAAATATCTTTCGATCACCTAAAAATAAAAGTTTTTAGAAGTATACAGGGTGTTTAATAACTGCATGCCAATATTGAAGGGGGTTAATCAGTGCATACTTTTAAGACAAAAAGTTCATATAAACATAATATGTTTGCTTTTGAGATACACGGTGTGGAAAATTTAAAAAAAAAACCGTTTTTTCCGAGGTCTTTTCCTTGATGTTTGAGCACACTCTTAGGGCTGTTCTTAAGGGTGTGTACAAAGGCGACCGATGACGATGTCGGTCGGAACTGTGAAACCGTGTTTCACTGACACATAATTTTTAATATAACTTTTGACAAAATTCATATTTAACAAATTTTTAAAAAATCTGAACCTGAACGGTTAGCTTACTCCTCTGATACGCACGAAGAACAAAGTTGTAGTCAGTCAGCCACAACAACCCAATTTAGATCAAGGCTTTGGATAAATACAAACTAGTCAGTAAATATAAAATTATTTATTAAATAATTACTTATTTATAAACTGAAAATACGAATCATAGAAATTTGTAAATTACAATAAAAATTGTCAAACTTACAGGGTCTTATATAGTGTAAAGGTATGAAGTGTGTTTCTTGTTTGATTCTCGAAAAAGACGCGTTTATCTAATTAATTCCAAAAAATATGGTCCAAGGAAAAAGCCCAAAATCATTAATGGACGAAGGTTTTACTCTCGGCAAAATAATTGTAAAAATATATTAACCCATTACATATTAAACTTTTATAACTAAATTCTTTACCAGAGATAAACTGTAACACATTTGTATAATAAGTATTAGTATAAGATCCACCACACTAGCTTGAGAGTAAAAAAAAATACCCCATAAGTTCCATACTTTAAATAAACCTCGATCACTTAATCATAAAACTTAAAATTTACGGGGACAAAAACACCTACAACTTACGCAAATCAAGGACAAAAACGCTTCCATCAGAGGCACTAGCGCCTACTTTATCACCGCGTGAGTTCCAACAAACCTCAAAAATACCACCAGTACCTTTATAACTATGAACTAGTTGTCCAGACTGAGTAGACCATATATGCACACACTTATCAAAACTGCCACTAGCCAGGAACTTTCCATCAGGACTAAAAGCAACTGAGTAAACTGGCTCTGTATGTTTAGTAAGTGTGTGAATACATGCTCCTCTCTCAACATCCCACAGTCTTACAGTAGAATCAAAACTTGCAGAGGCTAATATTAAATTCATATTAGGGTTCTGTGTTCCAGGACCTGTAGGTGACCATTTAATAGTGTATATTTCTTTGGAGTGTGCTTGGAGATCGTGAACACAGTTGTCTTGTTTCATGGACCAAATTTTTAGGGTCATATCGTCAGAACATGAGGCAAGAAGATTACCTTGAGGGTCCCATTTAATAGCATTTACCTCATTCTGCAAAAATGTATATAAAAAAATGATTTAATTCCTCTTCGCACAAAGGGTACAGTATTTATCTAGTGACCTCTAATTTTGATGTCCCCAAGGCCTCATAAAATAAATAATAATAAAAATATTAATATATTACTCACTGTGTGTCCTTGAAAAGATTTAATTGGTCTGTCCATTGACAATTTACAAACATGAATGCACTGATCTGTTGAGCAAGAAGCAAATGAGGTGTTGGTTTGCCAATCAACATCGAGCGCAGGGGCAGAATGGAAACTAAATTGTTGAGTGCATTGTCCACTAGCTGCATCCCAGATAATTGTTGTTTTGTCAACCTACAAGTTTTTTTTGGTAAGAAATTGAACATTCTTAAAGAAAATAGTACTTACACCAGCTGACAAAATATAATTTCCCCTCTTATTCCACTTTAGGGCAAAAATGGGTCCTTTATGTTGTCCTAGAGTGCTTGCCAGCATACCATCTGTCTTCCATATCCTTGCATAACCATCATAACTTCCTGTTGCTAAAAGACTACCATCACACTAAAAAATAAAACAATGTTAACCACAAAACAGCAGCAGAAGGTCACTAAACTATTGCAAATCAAAAGTTTTATCTTACATTCCAGTCCAACGACGTCACATCCTTGTTACTCGGTACCTCAGTACCCCCTTTTTGAATGCAATGTCGCAATACTAGTTGGGCTCGATCTTTAACTCCAGCACCATCACTCATATCCCAGATTCTAGCAGTGCTATCTCCAGAACCACTGGCTAATAGGTCTCGTGTTGGGTTCCAAGCGCATATGAAAACTTCTGATTCATGTCCTCTCAAAACAGTAGCTTTAGAGGAGGGTATTTCAATTGATGTATCCACTTCCATGGTTTCACTTTGTGTGGAAGCCACAACTAAAATAAAATAAGAAAGTATTTAATAGACAAAACAATGTGGGCACCACAATATTTAATGTGGTTTAACTACTTACCTTCTTCTCCATTAGCCTCAGTAGTTTCATTTTTAATAGCCTGCTTCTGTTGGTTTTGCTGATTTTGTCTTGCAGCAACTACATCAGGCATAACAGCATCAATAAGACTTAAACTCTCAACTAGTCTTTGTTCGGTTCCATCTTCTCCAATGCTTATTTCAGCTTCAGTATACTGGAGACCTTTCTGTAAGATGCTCAGCAATGCTGCAGGGGGTACCAATGCCCCATTGATATTGGTTTGTGAGATATGCGATTCTATTCCAAAAGTATATGCGGAATGCTGAAAACCTAAGAACGCCCCATCATTTAAATAAATACATTAGTTTTCCTGAGGATTTGGTACTCACCAGATTCCTGGAGATAGCGGTAAACAAGGAAATTAACCTCGTCACTTGAAAAGCTCATTATGGAATGGCATTTATTTGAAATAATTTGAATATGTAAAATATTTTTGTTGTATTTTATTTGATGAAAATAAACTCGAAAAGCCAACAAACACATCAACAAAACCCGGCCATTGGCATTGGCAATATTGGCATCAAATTGTCATTATATTGACATTGACGTCAGACCGAAAGTTAAATGCACCTACCGAGGAGAAATGTAGCTCCAGCGATACAAATATGGCCGTAAGATCTACCACAGTCAATAGGCAAGTGCCTACACGCGCGAATTAGCGAAACTAGGTTAATAAATTATTATTGCTTTTTTCCAATTGACGAAAATACTACTAAAATTCATGTCAGGTAATATAACAAAACATGTTGGAAGAATTATTTCGATATTTGCAAGTTTGACAAAGTTAGGCCCCTTTGATCAATGTCTTGTTTGCACCAGATACGATATAATTTCCAAACATCCCATTATTGGAACACTTGTAACAAATGTTGTCATGGAAGTTATGTGGCTGTTATCGCTAATAGAAAGTTTATAAAATGGGTATTATAAATTTTCTAGTTTTATGCCACAATAAACGACTTGGTGCGGTTGTTGATCGATCATCATGACGTCACGCGGCATTGGCCGCGAAGCGCATATACTCCTAGATATTAGTAATTAAAAATGGAAGACGGTATTGCTGTTGGTGATTCTAAAAACTTACCTAAAATGGGTATAATAATGGTAATGGATTATTTTCAAATAATTCACTGTAATAAACTACCTACATGCTGAAGCTCGATGCGCAAAACTCTCAAAATAGGATACTTATTAGGTACAATATTTGAGGAATTCGTCAAAATATGCTTTATATGAATATTATAATATGTTTATAATAATTATGTTATTTAGTAAAAGATGTAAGTAATGATTTTGCTAATGGTCTCGTAATCCCTATACTATATAATATGAGACAAAATAATCTTCCAGTACCGATTCCCAAAAGCACACTCACCAAGAGCTCTCTAATTTATGAAAGCATTAAAATATTTAATCACCTTTCTGAAGGTATAAAACAGTCTCCAACACAGATATACAATTCAAAAGATCTGCAGCGTCTCTTCTTAAGGAGAAAGCCTATTATAGTTTAACAGAGTATTATTTAGATGACTGGTCCTGATGTATTGCCCTGTGAGGCTGGATGGACAGTTTTTGTTTTTTTTGTTTTGTTTTGGTTTCTATATGAGCATGTTGGTTGGCAGGGTTTGTCTATTTTTTTTTACTTTTAATCTGTCTTACTCTTTTTTGTAACAATAACTATTGGATCCATTAAATATGTTATGTTTTTTTTTTTTTTTATTATTGTGTGTATTACTACAATATTGTCTCTGTAGGTGTTATTAATTGCTTTTATTTTGTTTTTTGTTTTATGTTCTATGATTTATATTTTTTTACACTCCGATAAAAGCTTTGTCTATGAATACCTTGTATTTTTATGATAATAAAGAATGTTTTTTTCTTTTTTTTGTATTCCGATATCGATTAAATATGTAATTTATCCATAAAGTTATATTTATTTATTAGGTACCTACTTATATGCATGTACACTTTTGTTAATTACATATTCTTCACTCTATACCTAACAAGTTGTACCTCACGTAATATTGTTTCTAATGTTAAATGCATGGTATATAGACTCACGTCGAAGTGACCTTCCAACCAGTAGGAATAACGAAGTTTTGTTTTATAAATCGTTTTTTTTTATCCTTTTTTAGACGGGGGCTCACCTTGGCCTGACATAGACACCTTATCACCCACAGAGTATAAGGTTGATTCGTTTAATTTTTGCTAGACCAAATAAACACAACTTATTTTGCTGTCTTTTTATTTTTCCACTATTGATCACCCTTACAACATTCTAGTATTTACATTGTTAAACACGAATATATCATTTTAACAACGCTAAAGCACTGTACTGAGATACCGTTAGGATTTCATTGGTTTTTACCGTAGAAAATGAATCACAACTTAAACTAATTACAGCCTCATGGCCGTCTGAATATCACGAGGGTGATTTGAAAGACATATTCTGTAGAGAACGGAATATTTCACGTATTTACTCGAACTGCAATACACTGAGGTGCAACTTCGTGCACGTCTTATCCAAACACAAAGAATTTAGTCTATTTATCTGCGAAATTCACGGTACTTTTACTGTACGTTTAAAAAAATAGTTATCTCTGTTACCGGGCACGCGTACCCAAAATATCAATTAAAATCACTTTGTCTGACACACATATGTCAGATCAAAACAAGTGCTATTTTATTATCTTTTCGGCCACGTCGAGCATCTGCTTACGATTAAGTCTAACAGGACATTGGTTTGTTTATGGCGCTACAGTGCTTTAGTCTGGGGAGGTCTACCACTAACATGTGGTCACGTGGACTCTCTTAACCAACCAAGGGAGGTCGGGTCCTCCCAGGTTAACGGCCACACTTGTTTACTGCCAGTAAGAAAATGGAAGTACCCATTGAAGCATTAAATGATATTGCATTTTATCGGTTAAAACACCACAGAACCTAATAAGATAAAACACTAATGATTTTTAACCATAGGCTAGGTGGTTTTGCCAGTAAAATAGAATAAAAATATCTTGTTGCTACGCCAGAAGACTTAATGACTCTTGAACACGGGCGGCGTTTTTCTTTTATTACAACGTTGCCGATTCGCAGACGTCATTGCGACGTTAACAGATTAATTTATGTTTATTACTTTGATTATTAGAAAACGTGTTTCCCAAACACATCCCTTTATAACTAGTACACCACTTTATCCTCATTCTTGGTATTCTCGGCTCAGAAAAAGTACCACTTATTCTAGGATTGTGCCACGTGACGTCAGTGGCTCTGCTAGGCGGGAAATCGTGGGAGACTGTCTAAATTTCAAATTCTAAAGCAGTATCATCAGATCTTTTTAAAGATATTTTAATACTTTTTATGACTATATGATGATTTAGAGTAGGTAAGCACCTACATCAAAAAAATTAAAATTTCCTAGTTAAAAGCAATGTTGAAAATGTGGAAAATCGTACCTATATGGCTTTAGATGTAGAATAGCAAAAATTTACTATAGCTGTAAAATTTCAAAAGGGCAATTTCAGAACTAGAGGTTATTCGGGTGTGCATACTGTATAGTTGCAGATAGCTATACTTCTTGACTTAATAAAAACGTAGTGGGTCTTCGGAAGAAATACTCTATATGTAGCGGCAAATGAAAAATACCCAAGTAAATATTTAACTATAAACAAGAAACCTTAAAACAAGCCTAAAAATGTTAATATTCGTAGAAAAATTACTGCGTCCACTAAAAGAAAACCGCCTCTATCTATACAGGTGAGTCGGGAGGAATGGGCCTAACTCTAAGGGTGTAATCTATGCATCAAAATAATAAGAAAAAACTGTTATCCAATATTCATTTGATTTCAAGTTACAGCGTTAAATAAAATAATAATATTGTTAAACCAAAATATCCAACATTAACATTGTTTTAAATAAATCATTGGTTTAGTAAATTTTCAAAAATATACCGCCCTTGACTTCCAAACATTTCCTGTTTCGTTTACGAAGGGCGCGCGTGGATCTTCTAATTGATTCGTGCCTTTCTTTAGTATTAAGTACAGCATTTCTATGCGTCTAATTAATGCATCCCTATTATCTACTTTTACTTTGTAAACCTCAGTTTTTAACCAACCCCATATCTAGGGGGCCAACTAATAGGACCACCGCGACCAATCCAAACCCCTGGAAACCTTTGGTCTAAATATCGCTTGACCCGACGATCGAAATGGGCAGGCGCTCCGTCGTGTATTTCAATTCTGACGTTTAAAGGAATCTCCTCCAGTAGTCCTTGCAATTCATTTTGTAAAAAACTTAAGTAGTGATCCCCTGTAAGGCGATTCTCCAAAAGAAAAGGGCCAATTAAATTATTATCGATCATGCCGCACCACACGTTTACTGAAAACCTGTGTTGAAAATTACGTAATTCAACTATTGCGTGAGGATTTTCGTCCGACCATACATGGGAGTTTCGATTATTATTGATGCCGTCACGGGTTAGTTCAGGTTAGTTAGTAATGTAGCTTCGTCGGTAAAAAGTATGTGCGGTAAAAGATGACGATTATTAATAATCCACTCACAAAATTGCATACGCTTGGCGTAGTCTCCAGGTTGAAGATTCTGTACACGCTGTACATGGTACGGGTATAAGCATTGCTCGTGAAGCGTATTGACCACTCTTTTTTGGGGAATCCCCAACTGAATTCCAATTCTTCGTGAGCTTGTCGTCGCATCTTCTTCTACTAAAGCTAGAACATTTTCTATTTCTTCTAAATCCTGTTGAATGGCTCGTTAGGATGTTACATTAGTACTTGGAAGCGTTCTGGTCTCGCAGAGTTTGTTGAAAACTCTGATAAAGGCCTTTCTGTTCGGTGGTCTTTCATGTGGTAATCGTTCACGATATTCTTCAGCAGCCGCTATTGCCATTACACAAACCATCAGTAAAAACCATATTGGCGTATTCGAGATGTGAATAAATGTGTGGCATTTTATAAAATTATATAAATGATACAAATCCGAAAGTTAATGGTGAATCGATAATCGATGTAACATTTTGTACTGACACTAATAGGATAGTGACAGCACAACAATCAAAAGCAAACAATAATAACATTATTACAGGAAAGCTAAATTATTGCAATATTTTGATTTTGCCTTATAACTTGAAAGCAAATGAATATTGGATAACAACATTTCAGTCTTTTCTTATTATTTTGATGCATAGATTACACCCTTTGAGTTAGGCCCATCCCTCCCGACTCACCATATGGAAAACTATACATAGAAAATTTTTCAAAATTTGACAGTATAGGTACTAATGTTGCTGGAGGCAACCCGGCTAAAATATTTTTAATAAGGTGACACTTCCGGTTATACCGGAAGTAGGCGTCAACTTGCTTATTTGAAATGGAACACCCTGTACAGGGTTATCCAACCAAGACTGGACAAGGCGATTTTTTGACTTTTCCTGTACTTTTATAAAAAAACTGAAATAGCCATCTTAAGTCATTTTCTCCCGCGAATTCGAATATCTTCAGCAAAAAACAATTGAACATCAAACAAAAGTACTATAGGGGTCACTTTAATATTTTTTTAAATGGGATGCCGTATTTTTAATGAGCTTATCCGATTTCTCATATAAATTTTGATCTAAAATGTTGGATTTTTAATTCAAAAACGCCTTTTTTCTTCAGTTTTAAATTTTTATTTTTTTTTAATTTTTTTTTTTAATTTTTTTTTTTTTAATTTTTAAATCAAAATTTATATGAGAAATCGGATAAGCTCATTAAAAATACGGCATCCCATTTAAAAAAATATCAAAGTGACCCTTAGTACTTTTGTTTGATGTTCAATTGTTTTTTGCTGAAGATATTCGAATTCGCGGGAGAAAATGACTTAAGATGGCTATTTCAGTTTTTTTATAAAAGTACAGGAAAAGTCAAAAAATCGCCTTGTCTAGTCTTGGTTGGATAACCCTGTACATTATCACATTTTTGAATTCTACGTCTTTCTTGGGATCTCTGTTTTTTTTTTTAAGTTAGGAATTCTCCTGCGACTTCAGTTGGATCTTCGTAAACTGTTTAGGTTTTATCACTTGTAGAAATTTTGAAATTGACTTTTGCCTTGATTATTCGTATTTCTGCTTGTTTGATTTAAAAAGTTTTTGTACTGCAAAATTTTGGCGCCTATTCCATTGATTGTGAATTGATTGGGTGATTGGTGGTTGATTGATAGTGCCTCACTACTATTAGTGCCTCTCTACTATGGGATTGGACCAACTTTCGGTAGTTTGTACGTACTGTTTGGTCTAGATCTCGTGTGGGAGTCCGTGATTAATGGGTTTGTCGATACGTCCGTACGCCTGTAATAGTCTGTAATAATTTTTGTGAAAAATTCATTTATTGTCAGCATGCATACGAAAGTCATGATGAAGTATGCGATTCATCGTGTACCTGGGTACATCCGCAATAATATTTAGTGCCCTGTTTTGTATTACCTGGAACTTATTAAGCTCCGTTCTGCTTATGTTGCACCATGAAGGTGCACCATAAGTCAGAACCGGCCTGATATGCCTTGTAGAGGTTGACCTTAGTCCTATTACCAAGTCTACTCCGCCTGTGAAGCAGGGGATAGATAGAGCGTAATTGATGCAATGCTAGCTTTACTCTATTAATTGAATTGCGCCTCCAGTTCAGTCGTTGATCAAATATAAGTCCCAGGTATTTTACCTCCTGGCACCAGTTCACCTGGACTCCATTGACACGAAGCCTTGTCTCAGGCCTACTAACATTGCTTTTCGAAAAATAAATAGCCTTCGTCTTAGAGGGATTCAAGCGAATCTTCCAATCCGACAGCCATTTCCCTAGCTTGATTATGTGGCGCTGCATCCGGCTGACGACAAGTCGCGGCTGTTTGGTAGTTGAAGTGATTGCGATATCGCCAGCGAAAAGATAGAGCTGCCTAAATCTATCGCGCGGAATGTCATGAGTATGAATGTTATACAGAATCGGAGAGAGAGGTGAACCTTGCGGTACTCCCGCCCTGATGTGTTTATTCAAGGAAAGTGCGTTCTCTGGCGAGATAGCAAAACTTATATTCTCCAAAAAAGAAGCTATCACCTTGATTAAGTAGTTCGGAGCTCCGATAGTCTTATCAATTTCAACAAGAGGCCATCATGCCAGACCTTGTCGAATGCTTTGCTTACGTCAAAGAAAACCGCTCCTGTGTGCTCTCTCCTGTTAAAGCCTTTTATTATGTTTGAAGCTAGTCGCGTCGTCTGCCTGACTGTGCATTGTTCAGGCCAAAACCCAAACTGTTCGACAGGCAGAACATTACGCACAAACACAAAATCATAGGGTCTATTTAAAATTAGTTTTTCTGTGATTTTCCCAAGACTCTACAGCAGGCTGATCGGCCTGTAGCTAGCCGGCGCCGTAGGATACTCACCTTTTTTATATATTAGGATGACTTTTGCATGTTTCCAGGAGAATGGAAAGTGGCCCTCTTTGATTATTGTCTGGGATATGCTTACTATATTTCTCAAAGCTTTGTCAAGTAGATCTCGCAACGCCACATTCCGAAACACATTTTGAAATGTGTGCTTTATTGTTATAAAAACTCGTACATCGAAAATATTAAAGGTGTATTTATGAGTTCAAATTAATCTGAATAAAACTAAAATAAAGTATCCAATTACAAGGTTAATTATGACATTTTACATATTTCAATATTTTACTAATTAATAGGTAGGTACTATTAAATTGTTAGAACTTTAGGATTTAAGAGGATGTTCAAATATTCCTCAAAATGACAACTTTATTTGACAGTCATCTTTTACCTTGACTGGTGCCCGCAAATACGGGGCCATAAAAAGGAGAAATAGTTAAAAAGAAATCGGCGATAACCCGTAAACGGGCTCATCAAAAATATCTAAAGTTATTCTTTTGAATGTGGGTTTTAGTGCTCTTTAATAAACCTAAATAGGATTTTCCTCTAAAATAATTAGGGAAGCCAATAATTGACCCCAGGACTTTTACCAGGATTTCGCAGCAATCTGGCAAACCCGGCTTCACGCTATAATATCGACGTTCCAGATGCCGTTCCAGGATTTTCCTATGTTCAACCTGAAATAACCCCGGGAAGTGTCGCCCTCTGCCAGTAATGACTGACTTCGAAATAGACAGGTCTTTATATAGACCTTATTAAATAAATATAGGAAAATAAATTATGCCTTCATCGTCGGGTTTGTAGTCGAAATGGCGTCGGGTGGTAAAAGTGCTAAGAATTTGAGTGGCGTATCCCCAACCCCGTGTGAAGGGGAATCGTCGGACAGCGATGGGGAAACCGAGCCGGCTAAATCGTTTCATAGACGGTGGTCAACAAACCGCGAAATAAACAATTCGGTACGTTTTGGTGTGTTTTTAATTCATCCATATCGAGCTGCATTCATTTCAATTTCCTATTGTGTTTTGTGATCAGGAAAACCGCATGCAGATTGTTTGTTCTGGAAATTGGGATTATTCAGTAGATTCAGTGCACCATTTTATTATTGTTTTTATAATTGTCGAGGGTGTTATTGGTATCGATTGTTTTAATTATTTAAACTTTTTGTGATTGGTGCTTTTAGCATGGGACTGGACGCTTTATTTTCAAATATTATATAAATTTATGCAGCAGTGTACATTATTGAACATTTGTGTTGCGTTTTATTTGAGAAATTTTTTTGTACATACGTAGATGTAATTTGAAGGCTGTAAATTTGCCTTGTATGTAACGGTATTATTAAATATATGATTTGGATTTGAATTCTGTGTTTTTTTTTATTGAAACAGTATGATTTATTTTTGTTAATAAGTGCACGTTTGTCTTTGATTATGCCATAAAATGTACATAACGCCATGAATATTTTATACTTTTACATTGTATTATCCCCCAAGGTAACCCTACCGACATTATTTAGATTCCCCTTTCTGGATGAACAACGCCCACTTACCTCATGGCATGATATTTGTTAGGTAACAGGTGTGTTCGGTTAACGATCTGTAACAGGTTATATTTATACCAGTGAGTAGCAAAAAGTACGCTTCATACTAGTCTCAAATTTTATGTCGATGTCCTGTTATCGTAATAACAGTCACATACTACCTAACTTCCATGAGAACAATTATTGTTCCGCAGTAATCGTATAGCCTTAGAAGTTCTATTAGTAGCAAATTAGTAGTTAGAGTTAACAGGGCATTGACCTAAAAGTTAAATTTCTCATCATTTGTCATTAAATTGTATATGAGGAGTTTATATAACGGCATAGGGTGGATGCGCTAGTAAGCCGGCCACCTCTAGTAGTCGGCCAAAAATGACTTTAATCACTTATAATTTGAATTTCGCAAGTTTTTAGATCTATTTTTTACATTCGCTATCTTCTTTTACTTTCCAAGAACACACATATATCTATATTTCTTTATTATAAGTCGAACCTTACTTTCATAAATTGACGCGAAAAATTAGGTGTTAGTCATTGTGTCTCCAAAAACAGTTTACAAAAGTCAGCGAAGATCAAAGAGGGCAATTTTAGAGGTAAGTTAAACTAATTCTATACTAGATATGTTTACCGGAGTCAGATTTTTTGGATGAATATATATGTTTAAATAGCTAGTAACAAGTCTCAAATATATTAATTTTTATTTTTAGGTACAAAAATAATATGACCGGTTACTGGCAATAAATTATTATAACGTTGCTAGTGGTCGGCCACCGTAGCCGACTACTGGCAAAATTAAAAAAAAAATTATAAATAAGTTAAAAAAAAGATTTTTTTAGTGATAAGATAAACTAAACCAAGTTTATAGAACGCAAATAGTTTAAATCGAGTTTTTAGACTGTATACAGGGTGGCGCACCGAAAACTTTCCACCCAGGTTTATTATCTTGTTAATAAATAAATCAAAATTCGCTCGAACACGGGCACCTTAGTTCTCAGGGTGACATATTATTTTTCTGCTATTTTTATCCCCCCTGCTTGAACCCCTACGACGGGGTGGCTTTCACCCTTAAAATCTTAAATAGAAAGAGTGGTCGAGTGATACCTTATTTTAAAGGGAATTTAATTGCCTTCCCAACGCGACCTTCCTCGTTTAAATCAAGTGAATGGTTCCTGAGAAAAAGGGCTAAAAAGAAAAGAAAATTTAAAAGTATAATATTTGCAGAACTATACCGTTGACTCTTACTGCCATAAATAATCTACCTGAATAATTCCTATTGTATACGCCTCAACCTCTTCAAAGCTGAATAAATGGGATCAGGGTCGGCTTGAAAATGTACCTACACCACATGATTTATTTTTATAATTTAAAATAAATAGACAAGTATTTTTAGTTTTAGGTACCTATACTAAATGTAAAATAATGATAACAATTAATGATAATTCAAAATAATATAATTTCAAAGTATAACTATTAGGATAACAAGTACAATAAAAATTAATTAAATTCTTAAAAACTATTGACAATTTATTCAAAATTTAACTCTGTATCACTATCACTATCTTCATCTAAGCCTAAACTTATAATTAAGGGTTGATCATTTGTAATCATACAATTGTAAGAATTTTCCACCTTAAGTACATGCTGTACACAGTTTTTCCAGCTGTCTGCAGACATTTTTCTTACTTAGTTTTTATTTAATTCTACTACAGATGCATTTAATGTAGGAGAAATAATATTTCTCCTAATATTGGATTTTAATTGGTGCCATATTAGCTCAATAGGATTGAATATACAATAGTATGGAGGAAGACGCAATGTCCATTTTCTGCTGCAAGTTTGTCACACTCGTATTCCTTATTTATTTTAAAAGCTTTTAATACTTCTAGCAGTTCTCGTTTTTTGTAAGTTTCTTCAAAATATAAATCATTTTCAATCATAAAATTTTGAATTTCTTCTTTTGTATTATTAGAATTGGGGATGATTTTTGCTTGCCGACTATGATAACTAGCATTGTCCATTACAATGACGCTATTTTCAGGTATATTTTTAAGGAGTTTATGTTTAAACCAATCTTCAAAAAGTTGTGCGTCGGTATCTTGATGGTAATCTAAAGAAGAATCTGCTATGTTTTTAGCTGAAAGCAACAGACAATTTGGAACAAACCCGTTCTCTGAACCAGCATGTAATATTGTGATTATTTTGCCTTTATTTGATGGTGCTTTGGTTTGACAATTTTTGGAAGAATAATCCCAACCTTTTCTTGGAGTGTCATGGGTATCGAACCATGTTTCGTCAAGGTAAATAATTGGACGATTTTTTTCTCTAAATTGTTTAACAGCTGTTAAATATTTAAGTCTCCATTCCCGTAAACGTTAAATTCCATTAATGTTTGTCTTTTATTAATGCTTCGGTATTTAAAACCCATTTTATGCAATATTTTCCTAAGACTTGAAAGGCTACAAGAGATATTTGTTTCGTCTTTAATCAGCCGCTCTTCGAGGGAAATCAAAGTGGGTACAGTTTGTGCCTCATACATTTGGTAAATCTTTCTTCTTAATAAATCCATGTCATTTTCGTCAATGCTTTTCTAAATGTGCCAAAATCACTCCGATTTTTCCTAGGATTAACAGGTTTAAGTACTATGTCTCTTACCGAAGATAAAGGAGTTTTTGTCAAAGTAGACGTCTCTGCTAAAGCATCCATCGAATTAAAATTTCTACTCAACAAAGATTGATACACATTTTTAATTATTAGTTTGGCATCGGTAGATAAATGCTTTCTTTTAAAAATGACACTTGAAGATGCCCCCCTATCAGCACAATTCCAAGGACGCCACATTCTACCACTAATAAGCCCAAATAAAAATTACTCGCCGGAAAACCACTAAAGACTAAAATTATTAAAAATCAGTTTGTATTTATATGTATATGCATCAGGCATAGGTATAAATTGAATTTGTACCTGGTCCGGCTTTACTCGAAAAGGTTTTAAAATTTGGGATTTCCTTATTTATTTTATGGTCAAAGGGATAATGAGGGTTTTATTGCAGTCTAAAGATCAACGATATAATTCTACAAATACTATAATACAATTTATTACCGCTTGTATCAATTAAGTAAATGTTGAAAATGTTCATCTCCAACCACCATGCAATTGTAAAGGCACTGTTCAAAATGTTCGCGAACATTATGGAGCATTGCGGGAGTTATTTGTCGGCACTCGTATACTATTCGTTGTCGCAAGTCTTCCAAAGAATTGGGTTGGGTTGCATAAATTTTAGACTTTAAATGTCCCCACAAAAAAAGGTCCAGTGGCGTCAAGTCAGGAGATCTTGCAGGCCATTCAATAGGACCTCTTCTTTCAATCCATTTTCCTGAAAAATTTTCATCCAGAAACTGTCTAACAGGGAACGCATAATGCAGGGGTGCTCCGTCTTGCTGAACGTAAATATTTTCTGGCCGATAACGGTCATTGTCTTCTATGGCATTCGTTAAAGCAGGGTTAATAGTGGTTTTCAATAGGTTCAGGTACATTTCACCTGTTAAATTTCCAGGTATAAAATACGGCCCAATAATACGGTCATCATGTCACTCATTAACTCGAAAAATTGCAAACGGCGATCGTCATCGACTTCATTAATTTCATGAACCAGTTTTATTTTATAGGGATGGAACTTGTGCGATTTTAAAGTACGCTGAATCGTTCTACGTGAAACACCCGATACATCTGACACTTTCCTTGTGCTAAGTGTGGGATCGATGGCAATATGACCCAAAACTGCAACTTCTACAGCTTCATTTCTTACAGGATTTTCAACAATCCTTTTTTTGTTTAGTACTGATCCTGTTTCACGAAATTTTGTCACTAATTGTAGCACGTAAGTATGAGACAAGTGTGCATTTAGATGCAATTCATTATAAGACAGGGCGGCAGCTCGAGCACAATCGTTACTTCTAAAGAATAGTGAAATAATTTCAACTCTTTCTTGAAGAGTATACGTCATTTTAATCCGTTATTAAACACACTGAAATGTAAAGCAATATGAAATTTTATTCTTACTATGAATATGATCGATGCGAAAAACAAACCGAGTTTTTTCGACTGAACAAGTGAAATTCCAAATCCTTTTTGTTGAGATTGTATCCTTTTTTGCGTATTTTTTACCATTTATTTGTTAACATTTAAGCACAAATTTGTTTACCATTTAATTTCTCGAAAGGTATTCAGCCAAATTCAACGAGCAAGGTTCCGTTGGGAAGACAATTTAATTCCTTTTTAAATAAGCTATCGGTCGACCTTACTTTTCATTTAAGATTTTAAGGGTAAAAGCCACCCCGTCGTAGGGATTCAAGCAGGGGGGGGGGGGTGAAAATAGCAAAAAAATATGTCCCCGTGAGAACTAAGGTTCCCGTGTTCGAGCGAATTTTGATTTATTTATTAACAAGAAAATAAACCTGTATGGAAAGTTTTCGGTGCGCCACCCTGTATATAGGTTTCAATATTTATCGACCCATTAGAGGTTAAAAAAAATGAATATACCGAAATAAGTTGGAAAAAAATTATTATCAAAGCCAAAATAAGCTAAATCCTGTTTTTAGAACGTAGACAGGTTTTAATGAATTTTTCGACCAACTAATGCTTTAAACAAATTCTTTATTTGCCTAAATAAGTTAGAAAAAATCTTTTTTAGTGATAAGACGAACTAAACCAAGTTTATAGAACGCAAATAGTCTAAATCGAGTTTTTAGACTGTATATAATATAGGATTCAATAAATTTATCGACCCATTAGAGGTTAAAAAAAAATAAATATACCCAAATAAGTTGGAAAAAATTGGCAAGACGAAAAGGTAAGGGATCTCAAAGTGCTTTTGACACAGAAATGCAAATAAACAGACAAGAGTTGCAGCACGTGGCTACATCTCGTGGCAACAACATGCGACAACCGAAACAGGACATTCATATAGGTTAAAACGCAGGCAAGAGTTTTGAGGACATAGACAGGTTTAATACATTTTCGACCTACTAAAGCTTTAAAAAGAAAATATGTGTGAATAAATAAATTAGAGAAAATGCTGTTTCAATGATAAAATTGCCTAAACCAAGTTTCTAGGACGCAAATAGCCTAAATTCAGTTTTTGGGACTGTAAAATAAAAATGTTCACTCAATTTTTAATGAGTTATGTTAGCAATAAAAAAACCAAAGTATGCTGCTATTTGTTTTGTTCTAGATATATTACCTATCGTAGTCTGTAATCTTACTTCCTGTTTTCGCCTAGTTCTACCTAGGTTTCTTTTGATGACACACTAAATTGCTTTCTGTTTGTTTTCACTTTTTCCAGAAATAAGTTATATTTTCTTTTCTCGTATTTATAAATAGATTGTGTCTGTGGGTTATTTGTATTTTTTACATTATAAAAAAGTTCTTTTCAATGTCGACCTTTATTTAAGATATCGTCAGATATTCTTTTTTCTGTTGTTAGATTTTTTAGGCTTTAGTCGGCAATTTACATTAAGTTAATAATTGACATGAATTATGAGCTCCACTATGTTTTTACCCTTAGTATCTTAGAGTTTAAAAATATCAGCATTTAGGTATTGCAGGTCATATGTTTCGAAAGCAAAAATCGGAATTCAAAAAATAAATTAATATACACAGGGTTAGTCAAGAGGAATGGGCCTAACTCTGTAATTGTGTGGGTGTAATCTATGCATCAAAATAATAAAAAAAGCTCAAATGTTGTTATCCAATATTCATTTGTTTTCAAGTTATAAGGCAAAAACAAAATATTGCATTAATTTAGCTTTCCTGTAATAAATGTTATTATTGTTTGCTTTTGATTGTTGTGCTGTCACTATCCTATTAGTGTCAGTATAAAATGTTACATTGATTCGCCGTTAACTTTCGGATTTGTATCATTTTACATGAAATGCCACACATTTATTCACATCTCGAATACGCCAATATGGTTTTTATTTATGGTTTGTGTAAAGGGAATGCTACAGCGGCTGCTGAAGAATATCGTGAACGATTTCCACATGAAAGAACACCGAACAGAAAGGCCTTTATCAGAGTTTTCAACATACTCTGCGAGACCGGAACGCTTTCAAGTGCTAACATCCGAACGAGCCATTCAACAGGATTTAGAAGAAATAGAAAATGTTCTAGCTTTAGTAGAAGAAAATGCGACGACAAGCTCACGTAATTGGAATTCAGTTGGGGATTCCCCAAAAAAGAGTGGTCAATACGCTTCACGAGCAATGCTTATATCCGTACCATGTACAGCGTGTACAGAATCTTCAACCTGGAGACTACGCCAAGCGTATGCAATTTTGTGAGTGGATAATTAATAATCGTCATCTTTTACCGCACTTACTTTTTACTGACGAAGCTACATTCACCCGTGACGGCATTAATAATCGGAACTCCACTGTATGGTCGGACGAAAATCCTCACGCAATAATCGAAAGTAATTTTCAACACAGGTTTTCAGTAAACGTGTGGTGCCGCATGATCGATAATAATTTAATTGGCCCTTTTCTTTTGGAAAATCGCCTTACAGAGGATCACTACTTAAGTTTTTACAAAATGAATTGCAAGGACTACTGGAGGAGATTCCTTTAAACATCAGAATTGAAATACACGACGGAGCGCCTGCCCATTTCGATCGTCGGGTCAAGCAACATTTAGACCAAAGGTTTCCAGGGGTTTGGATAGGTCGCGGTGGTCCTATTAGTTGGCCTCCTAGATATGGGGTTGGTTAAAAACTTAGGTTTACAAAGTAAAAGTAGATACTAGGGGATGCATTAATTAGGCGCAATAGAAATGCTGTACTCAATATTAAAGAAAGGCACGAATCAATTAGAAGATCCACGCGCGCCCTTTGTAAACGAAGCAGGAAATGTTTGGAAGTCAATGGCGGTATTTTGGAAAATTTACTAAACCAATGATTTATTTCAAACAATGTTAATGTTGGATATTTTGGTTTAACAATATTATTATTTTATTTAGCGCTGTAACTTTAAAACAAATGAATATTGGATAACAACATTTGAGTATTTTCTTATTATCTTGATGCATAGATTGCACCCTTAGAGTTAGGCCCATTCCTACAGACTCACCCTGCTTAGGGAAATAATAAGGAAAGTTGTTCATTTACAATAACTATCCGTGTTTACGAACACAAACCCTTAAAGTGTTAGTCTTATAGTATAGTATAGTATAGTATAGTATAGTATAGTATAGTATAGTATAGTATAGTATAGTATAGTATAGTATAGTATAGTATAGTATAGTATAGTATAGTATAGTATAGTATAGTATAGTATAGTATAGTATAGTATAGTATAGTATAGTATAGTATAGTATAGTATAGTATAGTATAGTATAGTATAGTATAGTATAGTATAGTGTAGTATAGTAAAGTCTATAGTCCTCGTGTAATAAGCGGCGGATTGCTTTTGCGCTTGCACACATAGGTATAGCTTTATTTATTAAAAATGATATTGGTTTTATAGAAAAAAAATTCACAATATGTGTTTTGCACCTGAGTAACGTTAATCCCCCGAGAAAAACGGTTTTGTTAAATCTATACCTAAACATGTCAAGTAAACTCCAGAGAAAACGATTTATTATTCCATGCTTTTAGTTCGCCAGATATACGATTCCAAGTCCCTGTTGTAAAATCCCAGGGAAATAAATATTCTTACGCTTATTTTAAAACGTTTTGGCACAACAAGCCGCTATTAAGTTACATTTTGTTTTTGTTAGATCAAAGTAAAGATTTTTCGATTGCCTGAATTTATTCCTCCAAAAAATAATTTTGAAATAAAGATTTACCTTGGACTTGTCATGTCTTTAGATGTCTTAATTCACAACACAACCATTCAATTGAGGCGTTTAATTAAAAAACAACATGTCCAAAATTTAAGAAAACGCGTTTTTGGCGCCATCGTGTAGCATACACTCAACTCTATCGCCCCAAGGTTTTGTTTCCTTTAAAAATGTCACATATCCCAAGATATATACGATTAAAGTATCGGTATTTCTATGAAAACGACATATTATGTCTATTCTTTTATTTTAAGAAGAGCACAAGTTCATGAATATATGTTGTTTTTGAAGGAACAAAGCGAGCAGAGACTTTTGTCGAATTTATTACCTTGAATAGTACTGTTGTGCGAGGCCTTGTTTGAGTCTTGTGTTGTGTAGGCATTTGGAAGTTATAGTTAAGGAGCTAGCGTGCAAAAAACGCCATAGTTGGCTGCCCGTCAGTCGAGTTTGGAAAAACGTTGCCATTACTCCACTGAACACCCTGGTGCTTGAAGTTTTGCTTTTACCCATCAACTTTAAGATTTATTGGCAATAATGACATAGGGCGATTGGCCATAGTGAGGAGCCCGTCAGTCAGGTTGAAAATTAGGTTCTGTAGGTTGCCAAGATCATGTATCTAAAATTTCGTTGCGATCTAACCACTAGATCGTGAATTAGGCCAAATGGAAGATTATAATTTGTTTTTTGACCGCCATTTTGTTGGCCATAGTAAGGAGCCCCTCCAAAACTTGTTTCTACCTCTTCGTTTGGATAAAATGACAGCAAAAATGCACTTGACTGACAAATCGAATCACGACGTTCTTCCCTGGGTGACCTACAAAATCTCGAAAAATCCAATTTTTCAGTCTTTAGCATGGCTTTTTCAGAAATTCAACCAAAATCATCAGTCAATCATTTTTCCTGATTTTTAGACATCCAATTAAGTAGAAATCACAAACGACTGACGTTTTCCTCGAATATTTTCAATTTGGCCATACTTTGAAAATTTTCTGATTTTGGACTTTTTTATAATGGCTCAATAATGCTGTTCCAAATGGACTTAAAAGTAAAACAATGTATGACGATGATGTTTGATGACCTAAAAAACGTTTCAATACATAACTATCACCTATTTACCCCTTCCTCCACCCCTCTGCTACCCTCCACCCCTGTTCATTCGTTGAATTTATGTTATATTATATTGGATTCAGTAATCAAAAAATATAGAATTTTTGCCACAAAAAGATACGATAACCAATTTCAGCAGTATGAAATGAATAATTACTGAAGAAAATCGAAAATTAAATGGTTATTATTTATTGAATGAAATTGTTGGCATATTTGGGTTGAGCAAGCTGGGTTGTGTTAGTAACATTTCAATTTCAATATTGTATATGACGGGCAGCCAACTATGGCGTTTTTTGCACCCTAGCTCCTTAACTATTAGTATTCTTAAAATATTTTGTTATAACCTGAACTAACATAAACCACACTAAAACAGGTTCGCATGCTGGAAATTAGTATAAATTCTGCTCTAATTATGTTAAGGGATGATCATTCTATTTTTGTTTTTTAAATAAATCTGTTCATTTAATACTTAAAATAATAATATATGTGTCCTCGTCAAGTATAAACGTTAAATAAGCGATTGAAAAAGATATAAATACTCGAGGAAGTACATAAATATTTTATTTTTTTAGTTTTTCCGAAAAATATCAATTTTTTCAGAAGTCGGCCACTTATTGTTTAGTTGTCGGCCATACCTATACCAGAAGTTGGCCGTCATAAATTAATGGTTATTTAGCACAGGCCCGTAATAAAACATATTATAAGAAAACACAAAAATTATGTTTCTAAAAATATAAAAAAAAACAATTAAATGTACCTACTAAGAATAGATAAAATATGCAAAGACATTTTTTAAAAGTATAGGTAAAGTTAACAAGTATTCGCAAAAATCGCAGTTATAATCTAGACCACCTGGAACCCCAGTCACATCTCACATTATTATCACTTTCTGCTTCTGCATCGCTATCTATTTCACCTTCTCATTTAGCACAATATTTCTTTTAAAGCATTTTTCTAAAATATCGCTTCTATCGTTGGGTCTTTCTTTTTTTTTATTAGTATTATTAACCATTTCGCTTTTTTTCATTCTTACTTATCCCTTTTCCTTATTTTGCTTGTTCTTTCTCATTTTATTTGTCCAAACATTGAACGAAATGACACTTGTGGAAGGGTCCAGCTTCCGGACGTTTGTTATTGGAATTGACTTATGGTGAAAAAGTTTTATTTTCATATCCAAGTGATCGATCGAAATGATCATTGGTGTTTATGGGCAACATACCACTAGATGAAGGTATTGAACATGTTCGTACCATAAATTCAACAAACTACATTGTTAAAGTTGCAAAACAACTTCGCAAAGAAATATTAAGTACTGACGTAATACCAGATGGGTATTTATGTGATGAAATTTTAATTGAACAATTTTTGCAAAAAGGTAAATTATCGAATACTTGGCAAATTTTTATGCAATCATTGTTCAGTACTAAGAATAACAAATTAAGTGAGAATTATAATCGACGAGCGTTATCAGTCTTTTATGATATATATTTCACGATTACTGAAAAACACACTCCAAAACAAATAGCTTTAGCTGAATCTATCCATCATTTAACTCGATCGAAACAAATAATCGTTATGTTGAATAAATTTGGGCATTGCATCAGTTACAAAGCATTAAAAAACCTCGATAGCGAAGTAACAACGTCAATTATTGTGTGTGAAGATATAGAGAGAAAATTGATTGTTCCTTAAAATATATTTTAGGATTCATCGTTATTTCTTCATGGAGCTATAGATAACAATGATTGTAATGAAGAAACATTAAGCTTACAAGACTCGACCCATGTTACCGCAATGGTGATATATCAAGAAAAAAAGACACTGAAAATGAAGTAAATTTAATCGAGGTGAAGCCTACAGCAGAGCTGAACGAGTTTGATTTAAAGTTTTTATACTGTCAAGAAATTCTTCATTTTCAAGAAAGTATGCAGCTTTCAATACCGAATTATATGGACAGTAGCTATTTATTAAAAAATAATTAAAACAATTTACAATTTGATAATTTGCTCTGGGTCTTGTGTAGACTGCAATATAGTCAAGCAGAAAACAATTTCTGCCGATCATCTACAAATTTAATACCATTTCAACAAATACTATCGTCTGACACCTTACGTGTTTCTGCTGTTGGATTTAGTCCGATCATACCTTAGCCACCGACTGTTGAGACGTTGTGTATACCGCTATGAAAAATTATGTTAACGTAAGTCTTGCACTCGGTAAAAAAATATTAGTACTTTTGTGCGACATGGCCATATATTTTATCGCAAAAAATATTTAACTAACAAATCAAGAATTTGACAATTTGATATTAAAAATATGATAGTTTCATTTACAAAAAAATTTGTATGTCAAACGAATAGTTGTATTTGACAGATATGATGATATTTCGATAAAACACTTGGAGTCAACTTTACGGAGTAAAGGTCAAATGATGAGAAATTTTATAATTTTAAATGATCACACAAAAATTCCAGCTAATTGTAAATATTTCTTTACAAGCAAAGAAAATAAGTTACAGCTCGTTCGATTTCTCTGTACTGCTGCTCCTAGATATGCACAAGTAAAAGAAGATTGTGAGTTATATATTTGTGAAGGATTTGATGATCCAACAAAATGTTTCATATTACAAGGCTCTTTATTTTCTGAAGTACCTGACTTAAATTCGAACCATTTAGAAGCCGATTCAAGGATGTTCTGTAACATATTTCACGCAGTAAAAATCCAATCTGCCCATATCATTATCCTTAGCGCTGATACAGATGTTTTCATCCTGGGAATTTTTTTCTGGAATAAGCTAGCACGTCTAGGTTATTTAGGTGCATGGTTCGACGGTTCTTATAAGAAGAGATACATTTCAGAATGTCATTTGGCTGCTCAATCCCTCGGAGAAGATTTGCCGTATTTTGCCAGCATTACACTCTTTAAGTGCTGACAGATTGGGATCGAAAAAGAATGCTTTAAAAGCTGCATCGTTGGATTTCGTATAAAAAGCTCTAAGGCATTTAGGAAATCGATACCTAAGTGGCGAACAGTTGATAGAATTGGGAACCATTTGCGCCTATCTTTTCTCCCATAAAAGGTTAACGGCTTCGGCTTAAATTTATTAAAAGTAATTTGCGTATCAAATGCTTTACATTTATATTTGTTAAGAGCTTCAGCACTAATATATATATTGATAAATGCTGACCAAACACTACTACGGCCTATTGATTACACCTTATTAGGGTATGAAAATAAAAATGCTAAATTGTTCCCACGGCAACTGATAAAACGCCCATTATCAGAATTGTTGATGCAGCCCTGTAAATGCACATCAAATTGTCAAACGAAGGCTTGTTTTTGCAAAAAAATACAACTATATTGTATTTCGTTGTGCAAATGTATCAATAATGATTGACAAAATAAATAGGATTAATAATTTGTATTTTTTTTGTTGAGTTATGTTCAAATTTGCTTTTTCGCATTAAATAATTTTTTTATCAACTATTCTTGTTTTTATTTTCAACTTTTTTATTTCTTTTTTTCAATTGACTAGTTATAACAATCTTTAATCATAAGAATCAATTAGATATTGTCACTAAAATAATCATTAAAATGGTTCCAAAGCATTTGGTCCGTCCATTTACTTGATATTTAAGGGGATGGGATGTAAAAAATAAATTGACCAATAATCCCCCTGGCAACATCCAGAATCATAATCTACAAGCTTTTCCGAGTACAAAACCATGCACAGAATGCGGTCCTCATATTTTACACACTCAACTCCATCCAGCGCCCGCACTATGCATGTCATGGCGTGGCATCGTCTATAATGTAAAAAAAACATTTTTCTTCAGATTAAAGTGCTTTTATAGCCAAAAAAATATTTTGGCCGAGTACTAGCACAATCATCAATTTATGACTTTGCCAGTAGTCGGCCACTAACTTTAATATCCCCTAGGGACTGTATCATTCATTTCAGACCCGGCCGACTACTGATACGAACGTTTTTCATACATCATAGTACATGATGGCAAAGGAAGAATCTGTTTATATGTATTTGTAAGCGAGATATAGACAAAATACATTTTTTTATTTTGCCAGGAGTCAGCCACGCTGGCGGATCACTAGAAACTTTATAATAATTTAATGCCAGTAATCGGCCATATTATTTTTGTACCTAAAAATAAAAATCAATATGTTTGGGACTTGTTAGTAGTTATTTAAACATATCGTCCCTGTTTTCACGAAATGGCGTATATCGCATTTTTTTTTTAAACTCGCTTTATTGCATTAAATGTACCTATTATGCGTAATCTACTAGGGCACAAAGTGGCGTATATGTCCGACCACTGGTTCAAAAAGTACACCAAAAAGTATGTTGGGCGTATAAGCAAAACCTGCAAATGCAAATACCACAAGCAGGCATATATGATACACGCCTATTCGTGGCATTATATTTCCACCTCGTTAAACAGGCGTTTATGATATACGCCTGTTTGTGATAGCATAGTTCAGCGTCTTTAACCCTAAAAAGCTTGCCGGTTTTGCTTTGGACGAGCTGGTTTATAAGTATTATTTGATTAATATTCCTAATATTATAGTGAAAAAAATGGATGTGTTGGTAGAATGGAGAAACGGTAAAAGAAATGTGGTCATATCAAACGAGTTACGGCCATTAAAAAAAGGTCAGAAACTTAAAAAAGGCGTTGGTGTCAGGGGCGGTCATACGGGGGGGGGGCATGGGGGCCATGGCCCCCCCTTGCCGTCGATAAATTGACCAATCGTGTCAAACCCTTAATTTTTTAAAAATATTTAAACGCAAAAAACATTAATAAAAATAATTAAGTAAGTAGGTATAATATAATATAGGTATCTATGATGAAGATGTATGATATGTATAAAGAAGAGTCAATAGAAAATGGAAAAAACCCAAGTAGTAAAGGCAGTATGGTCACTTACAGAAAAATATTTGATAGTATGAATTTATCCTTTCATAATCCAAAAAAAGATCAGTGCACTTTATGTGTAAGAGTACATGAAACTGCCGATGGTATTGATGAAGGTTTGAATGAAGAATAACAATTGCACATTGCAAACAAAAAAAAAGTTCGAGAAATAAAACAAAACTTGAAAGATATGGCTATTTCTGATCCAAAAAGAATATGTGCCGTGTTCGATTTACAACAGGCCATTCATCTGCCCATTAGTAAAGAAAGCGCTCTTTTCTATAAACAACGCTTAAGCGTGTATAATTTTACAATATATAATATAGCTAACAGAGATTGTTTCTGCTATACATGGCACGAGGGCCAAAGTAAGAGGGGATCGTCGGAGATTTCAACATGTGGATTTAAATTTTTGAAATCGTATGATAAGGAAGGTGTAAAGGCTGTCGATTTCTTTTCTGACAGATGCTATGGCCAAAATAAAAATTCAGTTACTCCGTCAATGTTTATTTATTTCTTGTCAAAAAGTGAAAATATTGAAGTAATAACTCACTACATCTTTGAAACAAATCATGGACAAAGTGAGGGAGATTCGGCCCACAGTCCTATTTCGGCTTGAATAAAAAAAACGAGAGATATTTTTCTTCCTAGCCAGCTGGTCCTGTTTTCAAGTTGTTTTTTTTTAAATTATTTCTCTCTCCAGAAAAGTTAATGCAGGCAATATCGAACTTAAAAGTTTAAATAAAAGCGAACTGAAAATTCCTGGGAAGAAATACGAATCATTACGGTCTCTCTGCGAAGGAAAAAATCCGGTAATTAGACAAGAGGCTTACAAGGACTATTATTTAAATTTAATCCATTAATGTATGTAAATAATGTTTGTATTTTTAATGTTAATGTAAATGACTGTAGTTTTTGATAAATTAAGATGGTTACTTTAATTGTAACAATTATTTTAATTTGTTTTGCGGAGACGTATATCGCTGCTCCGAGTTAGGAAAAAAACTACAAAGAGGCGTATATCCTTTTTTTTCGTTTTGTGACTATACTAATACACCATTTTTTAAAAACATAAGTTAGTATTGTAGTGTTGGCCCATATAAATATCATATTAACAAAACGGACAGAAAAGTTAAATATTGTTTTAGTTGGACATAGAGACAATTATAAAAAATGTTTAAACAGCTCTCCTGCAGAATTAAAAAAATCGATATACGCCACTTCGTGGAAACAGGGACGATATATTCATCCAAAAAATCTTACTTACTAAATTAGTTTAACTTACCTTTAAAATTACCTTATTTGATCTTCACTGACTTTTGTAAACTGTTTTTGGAGGCACAATAACTAACATCTACTTTTTCGCGCCAGCTTACAGAAGGAAGGTTCGACTTATAATAAAGAAACATTGATATATGTGTTCTTGGAAAGTAAAAGAAGATAGCAAATGTAATAAATGGAGCTAAACTCTTGCGAAATTCAAATTATAAGTGATTAAAGTCATTTTTGGCCGACTACTAGAGGTGGCTGACTTACTAGCGCATCCACTCTACCTACAATGGTCCGTGGAGGACCTCCTATTGTCGGAAGTAAGAAAAAAATAACTGGTTTTATAGAAGTCACACCAGTTTATCTGTAAACTGTGCCAATATCATTTGCCAAACTAGAAAATATAAGGAATCTCCTCCCATACCCACTAAATGTAGAAAACCGCTTAACCTTGGGGGAGTTAAACTAAATTTATCTTGCTCCATATTTTAAATGTAGGTATGTTAGAAAAATTAGATAACTTTGTGACAAAATGGCTGACACGCATATAAAATTATTGTTTTGTAGATTTCAAGGCTTCTAGGATAAATAATTTGATTTTATTAGGTACCAACATAAAATTTAAGCCAAAAATTTTTCAAAATTTGCATGTTTTATTTTCTTTTTAAATATGGATTTATTTATTAAAAAAGAGCCAAAATAGAAAAAATAGTAAGGGAGAGCGTGAGCAAAATGACGAAAGGGGCAAGAAGACGAATTCAATTTTTAAAGAAAACTGCAAACATAAAATGGGCGATTTAGTGCTCTGCAACATCCTCTAAGGCTATAATACTACCGGGGGAAATAGATGGCACCACTACTCCTACTTTAAGTTTAGTGAACCATAACCTATTTTGATAGCGGTTGTATATAAGATTCCTGGCGACGGAAATAACAAATTATGGTGAAAATAAATGCGAAAATAGTTCTTTTTTTAATTTGTTTACTTGCTTCTGGATATCTAAATATAATAAACGTAAGATATCACTTAACTTCTATTTAATTATCTGTTTAAATAATTATTCGTTAAAAAGTGTTACCTAGGGCAAGTTCAGGGAGGCAAGTTGACGAATTCGTAGACAATCAGTCTTCTCATAGATCTCTGGAAGCAATTAATTTCTGCAGAGATAATGGGGTGGTTATGATTGGGCTACCTCCGCACAGTACCCACCGTCTTCAACCATTGAATATTGGATTCTTTGGAACATCGAAGACTTTTTTATAGTCAAGCTTGCTACAACTATTTAGTGAATCATCCTGGAAAGTCCATAACGGATAAGGAGGTTGGAGAATTGTTTGGAAAAGCGTCTCTAAAGGCTACGTCAGTGGAAACAGTCGTTAAAAGTTTTGCAACTTGTGGTAACGTATTAAGCTTACAACCCTCACGTATTTGGGGAAGCTGATTTTGCTCCTTCCATGTTAAGTGAGAGTCACATAACTTCTAAGGACTGCTATGTATTCGCTGATTCACCATGAAGAGACTTAAACACTTTTGTTATTACATTACATAACTTTATTAACATCAAGTAATTAGAACAATTAATTACAAGACCATTTCTAACTGTCTAACATGCTACGACCGACCGACTGACTGACATTATCGAATGACAGTTTATAACTCATGTCTGCACGAGTGTGTTCCATTTTTAACACCAGAACTCATCATTTTCTTCCCTTTTTTAAATATCTAATTTCTGGGGAGGTTTGATTACTCGACCAGACCTAGAAGTATAGCCAGAAGTTGAAGCAGTACCAAGGCTACTTGAGATTTTAGAAGCATCATCATTAATTAATGTATTTCTATTATCTGACTTTATTTTGGGACTCATGGGCACCGGTACTTCATCAACAGCTGGTCGACTTATCCCTAAATTATCATTGGAACAATCTTGAACAACATCTTGGCATTTTTGGGAATTTGTCGCCGTTAATAAAGGAGCAGAGGTTATTTCAGGTGATATTACTTCCACTTCCACTTTACACTGTCGAATATCATTTGAATGAAAAAGTCTAATAACCTCTCCCACCCTAACTAAATAAGTACAGTAACTCATACATCTTACAATTTTACCTTTTTGCCATAGATGAGTGTATTTATTTTTTACATAAACATCTTGGTTTTCGTTATACAATTTTAATCCAGTAATGTTTACAGTTTTCTGCTTATTAGACCAAGGTTTTAATAAATCATACCTAGTACGAGGGCGAAATTTAAAGAGCGACTCAGCAGGTGACAAGCCAGTTGACGTAGAAGGTGTATTACGATGTACAAATAAAAAGTTTTCCAATCTATTTAAAATAGTATTTGTGTTTAACTCTTTTTCCCTTTCTTTAAACAAGGCACGCACTAGACCCTTTTTTATTGTTTGTACATTTTTTTCACCAAGGCCATTACTTTGAGGGTGTTGTGGTGGAATTCGTATAAACTGTATTCCATTAGCTTGGCAAAAGGCAGTAAATTCAAAACTATTAAATGGTGGTCCATTATCTGATACTAATTCCGCAGGTAAGCCAAATACTGAAAAAATTTGCTTAAGAACCAAAATGGTTTCCTTTATATTAGTTCCCTTATTCATAAGTTTTACTTCAGTCCATTTAGACTTATCATCTATCAAAATTAAGAAAACTAAATTAAACTTCTTAAAAAAATCGATATTGACCCTATAAAAATTATTTGGCGGGCTAGGCCACGGAAGAAGTGTGCTATTACTTGTAAAATTTTGAGTCTCTTGACATGTTTCACAAGAACTTATAAAAGCTTCAATCGCTTCATTCATACCTGGCCACCAACAATATGAACGCATGAGCATTTTTGTTCTAACAATGCCAATATGTTCTTCATGAAACAATTTTAAAATATCACTTTGAAGCTGTTTTGGTATAATTACTTTATTACCAACTAATAAACATCCTCCCTCTACTGAAAGCTCTAAACGTCTTTTAAAATAAGGTTTCAAATTTTCATCTTTATTATAATTTGGCCATCCAGAAAGAGTAAGATCAATAACCTTAGACAGTACGATATCCTTTTTTGTAGCCAATGAAATGTTTTGAAAAGTTAAAGGCACATCATAGCACAAATTAAATGAAAATAGTGAATCTGAAAGTCCAGTTGAACAATTCATTGGTAAACGAGATAATCCATCTGCATTTGATATTAGAGATCCCTTTTTATAAACAATATCATAACTATAAGCAGACAGCATTAATGCCCATCTCGTTATTCGAGAAGCCGCTGTAACAGGAATATTTTTATTTTTGCCAAAAATAAATTGTAGGGGTTGATGATCTGTCACCAAAGTAAAATTTCGACCATAAATATATTTATGAAACTTTTTTAAGCTGAAAATTATAGCCAAACTTTCCCGCTCTAAATTCGAGTATTTTTTTTCATTCTCTGATAAGGTACTAGAGGCGAACAGTACTGGTTTTTCAACTCCCTTAATTTTATGGCTAAGCACTGCACCCACTCCATAGCCACTTGAGTCACAAGTAATAAAGATAGGTTTTAATGGGTCATAGTGAGTTAAGACATTTTCAGAGGTAATTAATTTTTTACTTTCTTGGAACGTTTGTTCACACTCTTCTGTCCAGCAGAAATCAGTGTCACCTTTGCACAAATCATGTTGTTAAGTTTAGAAAGTTTAGTTTCAAATGAACTGTATATGTTTTTGTTACCTGATGATTTTGTCAGTTAGACAGATAATATATTTGAGAATTTGTTGTCAGAATTCCAGACCTTTTATTTTGAAATTGAAACGATATAGAACAAGACCAATTAGTTTTATCATTGTGGTCCTTCGAAAGACTAAGAAAAAGCCCGTTGGAAAAGACTACAGTCCACTAAGAAAACAATCTGAGAGAAAAAAAAAGTCAGCTTTAATGGAAAGTTCAGGTAGACGACAGACAGGTGTAAGACACCTAGATCCTAATTTTGTTTGGCCAGAAATTACCTCTAAGCGTAAGGTAAATACAGACATACCAAAAGTAAGTGTAGATGACGACTATAGAGTATCCAGAAGTGAGACTAGAAGTAATGCAGCTAGAAAAAGTAATAATAATGACAATTTGACCAGACCTTTGACAGCTGTACCTTCGACAACACCTGCTGGAGAGTCTAAAGGAGAGAAAACTGTGAGTAAAGATTTACGTTCGGAATATACGAGAATTTCTAAGTCATCCAAAAGCATAGCTGACATTGAGAGAAAGAAAATCGCATTAGAAATTGAACAGAAGAAACAAATTGTAATGGAAGAAGTTCTTAAACAAAAACAAAGTGTAATGGAAGAAGTTCTTAAACAAAAACAAGGTGTAATGGAAGAAGTTCTAAAACAAAAACTACACGTTTTAGAAATGGAAAAGCAACTACGTGAAGCTGAAGTAGTAAGCGAATCAAATTATACACAGAGTAAAAAGTCGGACAAAAATTTTGATAGTGTTTCGACATATACAACATACACCGATAAAATTCAAAATTGGGTTAATGATTTACCAGAAAAATTTAGTGATGAAAATTGTGAACCAAACCAATTTGAATCAAAAGAAATAAATGTACGACAAAAAGACAAAACAGACATTGAAATACTATGTGAAACCTTAGCCAATGTTGTAAACATTAAGAAAAATGAAGAACCAGATTCCAGACGATATCTAGAACGAGATTTTCCCATTTTCGACGGAAATTCTGCTGATTGGCCATTGTTTATTTCACATTTTACTAGAATTTCTACAGCATGCAAATATACAAATGAAGAGAAAATGATTAAGCTTCAGAAATGCCTACGCGGTGAAGCTAGAAGTGCAGTAATTGGAATGTTAATTTCACCACATAGTTTAGATACAGTGATGAAAACTTTGGAAATGCGCTTTGGAAGACCAGATCAAATTATAGAAACAATTATGTATAAAGTAACAATGACACATCCTGTAAGAGAAAATGATTATGAAGGTATGATTAAATTTTCAAACCAAATTTCTTGCTTAGTTTCGACAATCAAATCCCTAAATTGTATAAGTCATCTTCAAAACCCACAACTTTTAAAAGACTTAGTACAAAAATTGCCTGAATCACTAAAATTTCGCTGGGGAGAATTTATAATGAAAAACAGAAATGCAGACTTAGCAGTATTTGCAGATTGGTTGCTGGAACTTTCAAATGCAGCAAGCTTTGTTATCCCACCGAAAAACAGATATAGGTTAAAGCCAAAGGAATTTGCATATACGACACGAGAAAAAGAAGAAAAATGTACATTTTGTCAAGAAAATGGCCATAAAATTGAAAAGTGTCGAAAATTTGAAAAAGAAGATATAGACTCACGCTGGAAATTTATTACCGACCGAAAACTTTGTTTTTCTTGTTTTAAAAGTAGACACCAAACAAGCAAATGCCAACAAAAGAAAATTTGCAATATTAACGGATGCAAACAAGGACATAATAAACTTCTACATAAAGACAAACCTGAAGAAATTAAGCAAAATGTAAGTAATGTTCGTGAGACGCTTTTAGCAATGGGTCAAGGCTCCAAAAATGTACTGTTGAGGATGGTGAGCGTGTTGCTTCATGGACCCAGTGAAACAATAGAAACTGTTGCTTTATGCGACGAAGCTGCAACAGTCACTCTGATGGACAGTTCTTTAGCTGATCGCTTAGGTGTCAGAGGTGAAAATGTACCACTTTGTGTCCAATGGACAAATGACATGAAATCGACGCATACAAATTCGAGATGTTTCGACATAAATATATCTGGAATTCACAGAAATGCTCGTATCACTAAAATGACTGGTGTGCGATCTATAAATAATCTGGCATTACCCGAACAGCACATATATGCGGACAAAATGAGAAGTTATTCATATTTGACCGATATTCCCTTTACTGAAATTAAACAAAGACCGATGATATTAATTGGACAAGATAATATTCATTTAACTGTAGCTCGCAAAGTCTGCGAAGGTCCTTTAGATTCACCGATAGCGACGAAAACCACTTTAGGATGGATTGTTCATGGACGAGCTGAAAGTGCCTTATGCCACAGAAATGAGTTTACCTTCCATATATGCCATCAAGAGAGTTACGACAAGCTTCCTGACCTAGTTCAAAATTCATTTACTATAGAGTCATTCGGAGTATGTACTCCAAAGATATCGAGTAAATCGGATACAACAGCTCTAGAAATCTTAGAAAGAACTGTAAAAATTGACTTGTCGCAGCTTTATAGCAGAAATACGTCGCGGGAGAGGCATTCAAGCAAAACTGCGTCGAAAGAGAAACAGCCCAGTAGGAATGTGTCACAAGAACGGCTGTCGAGTAGAAACTTGTCACGGGAGAAGAAATCTAGTAGTAGAAATCCGTCACAAGACAGTAGAACGTCGTCACAAGACAAACGATCTCGTAGAATAGCATCACAAGAGAAGCATCACAACAGAAATTTTTCTCCAGAAAAGCAGTCCAGTAGAAAATCATTGCAGGAAAAGCAGTGCAGTAGAAATTCGTCACAGGAAAAAGTGCCCGCCACAAAAGTTCCCGTGACATCGAATCAATTCGATAGGGTGCTGTATACGAACGCGGACAGGGTGCTGTACCCACCTAGACGTAAAGTAGGACGGCCTCCTGTTAGTAGGAAACCCGGACGGCCCCCTAAACACAGGAATGAGCCTGTGGAAGTGAAAAGTGTACACGACCAGAGTGGACAAAGTTTAAAAGGTAAAGCAAGAAGCAAATCGGTGGTGTTAACAACGAAACAAGCCCACCTGAAAGCCAAGAGTGTCACGCTCAAAGTGCCCAAGATCTTCCACTCAAAACATAAGCACAAGCACAAAAAAAGGAAGTTTAAACTTCTGAAACAGAGCGTTTCTTCCGACCCGAAAATCAACCAAGAAATTGAGAAACTGATCGTGGATTTCGTTAAGTTTTGTGCGATCGCCACTAAGCAGCCGAAAGAGAACGTCCCGGAACAGATTCTCAAGACCCTGAAGAAGGTTACTAAGAAGAGACGCACGACCGATCACGTGGAGAAGAAGAAGCAGAGTGTCAGCACCACTGTGAATAAGGTCAATAACTCGAACGAGCAACGCCTACCTTTGAAAAAGAGGCATTATCACTTGGTAAGCAACAGCAGCTATTTCTGGAAGAGACGGAAGAATAAGAGTAGTAGATGTACAGACCCGTACCGGAGTAAAACGAAGACCCGTTTCGAAAATATGTAGACTTAAGTTGGAAGAATGTTAAGTTTAGAAAATTACTAGCGGGGAGAATGTTAAGTTTAGAAAGTTTAGTTTCAAATGAACTGTATATGTTTTTGTTACCTGATGATTTTGTCAGTTAGACAGATAATATATTTGAGAATTTGTTGTCAGAATTCCAGACCTTTTAGTTTGAAATTGAAACGATATAGAACAAGACCAATTAGTTTTATCACATGTAAAGGTTTAAGCTTGGCTGAGAGCATGTGAATAAACTTTCCATAGTAATTTAACAAACCTAAATAGGATTTTAATTCTGTCAAATTTTGAGGTGAGGGAGCTTTATTTATGCACTCTATTTTCTCATTTGTCGGATGGATGCCTTGACTATCTATTTTATGCCCTAAAAATATTACAGATTGTTCAAAAAATTTACATTTGTTTTTATTGATTTTAACATTAAATTTATTTAGTTGTTTTAAAACATTTTTTAGATTTTCATGACATTCTTCTATGGACTCTCCATGAACTAGAATATCATCAAGATAACACTTTGTTTTGGGTAATCCAGACAAAATTGCATCCATTATACACTGGAAAATACTAGGTGCCGAACTAACCCCATATGTCAATCTATTAAATCTGAAAAGACCAATATGAGTGTTTATTGTAAATAGCTCTTTTGAAGAGTCACTTATTGGTAGCTGCTGGTATGCACCCTTCAGATCTATAACAGAGAAATAATTGCTACCATTTAAACTAGCAAAAATATCGCCTGGTAATGGTAAAACACAATGATCGGTATCAATAGCTTGATTTAATGTTTTTTTAAAATCCACACACAGTCTAATGTCAGTAGAATTTTTTTTTGGTACTACAATAATGGGACTTGCCCAATTGCTGTGTGTAACTTTAGTTAAAATACCAGAATTAACCATTTTTAAAATTTCCTCCTCCACTTTAGGTTTCAGAGAAAATGGCATTTCATATGCCCTATGAAATATTGGCTTAAAACCCTCTTTGACTTTAAACTCTGCCTTGAACTCTCTAATACAAGAATTAGGCTCATCATTCAACAAGTTTCCAAACTCTGTCATTATAGAGTTTATTAACTTATTTTTAACATCTCCTGACTCAATTTGACATATTTGAGCATCAACTGACCTGTTTCCCTCAAGTTTATTTTGAGATTTACTTAAAATAACACTATTATCTAAGACATTATTTTTCCACTTTAAATTAAGTATATTCAACCAATTCCGACCCAAAAGGGGTACAAAAGGTACTTCCGATTTAAGTATAACCAAAGGTAAACAAAACATTTTTTTCAAATATACAACATGCACAAAAACCTGACCTACAATATCAGCTTTTTGACCAGTTAATACTCTTAACTTAAAATCAACAGGTTCGAGAACTAAATTTGGAAAAAGTTTAACAAAATCCTGTTTATGCATTACTGATCGAACAGCCCCTGAGTCTACTTCCATCTCTACCGATTTATTATCAATCAACATACTGACCTTTAAAATGTCACTACTAATGGACTTTAAAAAGTTAATATTAAGCTCACCCGTGGCTTCAGATAACAAACCTAACTCGAAGCCATCTTCAGACTCTTCTGATTCGACTACTTCAGTGACATTTTGCTCCTCGACTAATTCGTAGACTCTATTTTTACACATTGCAGACTTGGCAGTATGTCCCATCTGATTACACGAATAACATTTCCATGACACTGCTGGGCACTTGTTATTGTCAAAGTGAACACGATTACATCTCTTACACTTGGCTTTACTACTATTGGACTGCGTCCTAGATGCATATGATTGATTGCTGGATTTATTGACATGACTTGATTTTGACTTACTAAAACCTGGTTTTGAATAAGACTTTTCCTGGAAGACTCTATTGACTTGACCAGTCTCTGGACCCATTGCTCTCATTTGGCCTTCGGCTAACTCCATTGCGACTGCTATTTTATGAGCACCATCAAATGTTAACTTAGCTTCAGTTAACAGTTTGCGTTTTATAGTCTCTGACCTGATCCCGCATACAAACCGATCTCTTAGAGCCTCCTTTTGAAAATCTTTAAACTCACATGACTTGGCCAAATTCTTCAGACGTACTACAAATGACTGTATGTCTTCATTTGCTTCTTGAAATGCTGTATGAAACTTGAACCTCTCAGCAATTATCAAGCGCTTAGGACTATAATGTTGCTTTAGCTCAACAACTAATTCATCATATTTTTTTGAACTTGGCAATGTGGGTGCAAGCAGATTCTTCAATACACCATAAGTTTCTCCCCCTATTAACGTTAAGAGAAGGGCTACCTTTTTTTCTTCAGTGGTGATATCATTACACTTAAAAAGTTGTTCTAACCTCTCAATATATGTGGTAATATCGTTTTCCTTTGCATTAAACGACTCTATGCTTCCTATTAACGACATTTTGCTTGATTCGGACACAAACAGACTTTACGACTTTTACTACTTCACGACAGACCAGCCTTTTTTTTTTTTGAGACAACCCCCAAGTTTTTTTGACTAAATTATCAATATCGATACTTGCAGTTTTCAGAGTTGCACATCCCTACTGCTGGTTGACTTGGTGTTCTGTGGTTGACTTCGACACGAAGGTGATTAACCGAATATAACTTTTTAGATAACAGTATATGGTTCGTTTCCAGAGCTCGTCGCCAAAATATGCTATGTATTCGCTGATTCACCATGAAGAGACTTAAACACTTTTGTTATTACATTACATAACTTTATTAACATCAAGTAATTAGAACAATTAATTACAAGACCATTTCTAACTGTCTAACATGCTACGACCGACCGACTGACTGACATTATCGAATGACAGTTTATAACTCATGTCTGCACGAGTGTGTTCCATTTTTAACACCAGAACTCATCAAGGACGAGTCTTCGAGCAGTGATAATGAACTACTAGCTTATGTTAAGAACAAACAAGAACTTGAATCTATGACGTCAGCCCTTCCCTGTCCCTCGGACATAAAAATCGTTAATAATAAATTACAAATTCAGAAAGAACCTCTAGATATTACAACAAAACATCAAAAAATCCCAGTTCATCTTGCATTCAGAAACATGTAGAGGGAAGCGACGAACAAGAAGATCTTCCTATTCATGTAGGATCATCGAGTCCTATCCAAAAAACTGATGATAGTCACGTCTCACTAGTCCAGATAAGACCACTTCCCAAATATAATCGTCCGGTTAAATCTACAAAAAGAGTTAAACAAAGAGCTTCTGTTATCACCTTCCCACTTGGCAAGAAAACGTGAATTTCGTGTATAATTTTACGTCAGACTGAAAAACGTTAGAATACGAATAAACGTGTTTTCAATGTGTAAAACACGCTTAATGTTACGGTGTTCTGACGTTGGTAAAAATAACGTTACTAATTTTAACGTTTTTATAACGTATTATATTATGGTACAATTCTGCGTTTTTGTAACATATTTTTAACTTATAAAACTACATTTTTCCTCAGGAAAGTAGCGTAATATTTCATACATTATTATTTCGGTAGTTATAAATAAACAACAAAACATTCAAGGTTTGAACTTTTATTTGTTTAGGTTGCCTTAGGTTACCGTATACAATTTACGAATTTTAACTTATTTTAATTTAAAATCTAGTATCTATATAGTATAAGTTTTCATTTTTTTGTTTCTTCAACGGTTCGCGGCATACCTGAAGTGGTCCATTATTATTTTTTCCATCGAGTACTCAGTAGTTCCTCCAAACTGAACTTGCGCTATTTCTAAATTAAAAACGAAACATTTTTTAAATATTGTTCCAACAACCTAATTACACGAGATATTACATTACATAGGAAATATTTTCAAGGGTCCACAATAGTAATAAAGAACTACAATAATCATTTTTTGTAGATGCTAAAGTGTAGGATCTAGAGAACTATCCAATTAAAGGAAAAAATAGGGTGGCGTATCTTCTTTTATATTTGGAATTAACTTCAAAAGGCTGGTATTTTCGTTACATTAAAGGGATCCTTTTCGCATTTTTTTGTAGTGAAAATAAAATTCACGAGACGCCATTTTGCCCTTCAAACGTTTGTGGTAAAGAACAAAAGAACTCGTGAAATATATAAAGAATAAACATCAGTTATTTCAAGACTAAACCATAAAATTAAGAACAACTTACGCTTACAATAAATGAAAACTCACAAAACTTAAAAGAGATTCGGTGCTATCCAAAATTTTCATCAAAAACTGCTCCTTCCACTATACACTCACAACACAACCTCAAACGTCTATGAGAGAAGTGACAATCGCCGATCGCTGGGTTTTAGGCGCGAAATTTAAAAATGTTAAGATAAAGTGAAAAATAGGTTACTTATTTCGACGTTATAAAACATAACGCAAATTAAATGTTTTATAAGTAACGTTACCTATTTACATAAAATTAATGTAAAAATGTAACACAAATTACAACGTGAACAAAAATTACATTAAAATAACAGTATTAAAAGAAGATCACGTTTTTAAAACGAAGTTTTTGGTAAAGGGAAATAACATTACCATTTTCACGTAAAAATAACGTTTTTTCTCAAAATATGTCAAGTGGGTTGACTCCAAATAAAGAAGAACAACAAAAGAAAAATGATGAAAAAATTAAAAAGGAAAGCAAAAAAAGAAAGATTGATGTTACACAAGTAAAGAAGAAGATCGGACTTCAAGAAATTAATGAAAAGCAGCTAGAAACAAAAGAAGAAAAGGGTGAGATTTTTTGTTCAGAATGTCAAGAACCATACAATGAACCTCCAACAGAAGACTGGATACAATGTAGAGCGTGCGAGAGTTGGTGGCACGAATCATGTACAGCGTACGAGAAGAAAGGCACTTTTACTTGCGACCTGTGTTTGTAATCGTCAACTTGCCCCTATGGACTAGTCAACTTGCCCCAAAACTGTGGCAAGTTGACGAAAATGCAGGTTTTCATTCATCTTTTTTTTACTTTTTTTGATTTAAGTTGTGTTTCGTTTTTAAAATTTTAATTAGTAATCCAATAATTGCACTATTATATAAAAATAAATCTGCTTTTAAAAATTAAACAGTCTTTTTTCTGTAGCATTTTGCCGCTGACATCGTCAACTTGCCCCGCTCCCCCCTAGAAGGAACACGTTTTATAAAGATATTTTTCTAATTTTGTCTCGAAAAATAGATATTTCGAACGCGCTAGCGAGTTCGAAATATATCCATTTCGAACTCCGAATTTTATTATTTAAAGGTTGGCCCTACTGACATGTTTTTTGTTTCACCGTTCGGCATAGCATTCTAGATAACTAATATTTTTTAGTCCAAATGTGCGAAATACTACACAAAACCACGTATGTATGTTTGGTTGCCTAGATCTACAAATCTGTATGACGTGATTGACGTGTTGTTTTGGTTCATAAAATATTAAAAAACATATTAAATATTAACTTTATTAACAGGAGAACTATTTTGCAAAAAATATCAATTAAATCTTAAAAATACAAATTCCAACTATATTATAATGCTAATTAGGCATTGTTTATAGTGCAGTTATTATAAACATTTAATGTCACTGTACTCGTGTCGGACGCGTTAACCTTAAATTCAGGCATAGTTTGAGTATTCATAGTATGCGAAACTTTGTGATAACTGACCCCAGAATCCAATCCATTTTTAATTCGACTTGGTTGAAAAGCACTCCTTCAATTATTGTCGATCTTGATGATCCAGGTAAGGGTGTAGCAGTATTATCAATATTATCTATTAATGAAGGTGTTAAACTAGAAGAGAGGCTCTGCGCTACATCCATTTTCGCTTTTAGAGAATCTTCAATATAGCCTTCAGCCACGGCTGAAGACTTCCATCCCCCGTGCCTTTTAATGGTAACCAAATCGCTTCCCTTGTTGGCCAGCTCGGTGACACTAGACCGTCTAAAGCAGTGGCCAGTAAAACATTCTGGATTTGGTTTGCACAGGTATTTTGCAATAAGGCTAGGAGCTTTTCCCATTGTATTTAGACCTACAGGTGAGTTTATGCAATGCCCATTCCTATACGTAAGAAAAAATCTTGATGTTGTAACATTCTTAGGACGTAAATCAAAATATTGTCTAATCAAATTAATCCATGATTGATCAATTATAAGAAACGTTCTTGTTACATGTGTTTTAGTTTTGGGAATGTGTACTGTAATGGAAGCAACCTTAAAGTGAATGTCTTTTACATCCATATTGGTCAGTTCTTCTCTCCGGCATGCTCCATTGTACCCCATAATTAAAGCAACCTAGAATTTACATAGTTACTACTATTGTATCTCGATAGCTGTCTACCTACTGTTCATACGATAGAATAGAAATTGGTGTAATTTAAAAATGTTCGTTCTCCAACTTTATTGTAAAAAAATTTTTTTTATAAAACCTGTGAAATTGTACAAAACAAAATGCATATAGATATGTAAATACTACTTACTTTTAATCCTAAATAACTGCTATTATCAGCCCCATTTATAAACTTATTAATATCGTCTAAGTCTAAAACAAGAGACTTTTTGGGTTTGTAGCCCACAGATTTTCTTTTTAACAATGCTTGCAGTCTAGCATAATCCTTTATATCTATGTTCTTGTCAATATTAATGCAAGCTCTTAATTTTGAGTATAAGGACCACAGGGTGGATGACATTTTGGTTTTACTTTCTTCCTCAAAATAGGCTAGTAAAACATTTTCTGAAATCTTACACACGCCCTTTGTATTGCACCAACTTGTGAAGGTCTCATAGTCCTTTTCATATAATTTTCGGGATTTTTCTGGCAAAAGTTGATTTATACATTTATGTGCAATATCCCTTAACTCAGGGGGAGTTAAACTTAAATTATCTTGCTCCATAATATTTTGTTAATATAAATAAAATTTTAAAACACAAATTTTGTGGCAAAATGACTGACACAATTTAAAATTTATTTATTTTCATGGCAAGCTTGATAAAAAAATTGTAATAGTGTTACCAACATAAATTTTGGACATAATAATTTATAAATTTTGAAGGGTTTGTTTTCTTTTTAAATATGTGTTTATTTATTAAAAAAAAACGACAAAATAGAAAAACTAGTATAAAGCACATGTTTTATAAAGCCATTATAGCACTTGTCCCCTTAAAAAACTCGCCGCAAGCGGCTCGTTTTTTAACATGGACCCGTGCTATAATATAATGCTTTATAAAACGTGTACTTTAATATACTATAGCGCACTTATCCGTTATAAAACTCGCCGCAAGCGGCTCGTTTTCTAACATGGACGCGTGCGCTAAAATAAGCTTTATAAAACTTGACCTTTAATAAACTATTTTCGAATAAATTGCATCTTCAAACAAAAAATGATTTTTGCCACATCAGTAAACGCAATTTTAATTTAAAAATCTACTTTGGTGCATGATGATATTTCAACATAAAAAATATGTTGGCATTAATCAGTTGGTTGGCTTTAATAATATGCGTTGGAGTATGAAATTAAATTCTATATTTTATTTTACAAACAAGACATGTTGAAGTTATTAGATTTAGAATTCTAGACGAAACACATTTTCATAACACAGATCAAAATATGCAACTATGTAAGTATATAAAAGTACATAACAAAGAATAACTCTTGAATAAGTAAAAAATATATGGCCTTACCGCGTGGCAGCTTCATAAAACTATTTTTCTGAAATCGATAAAAAATGTCAACTATTTTGTCGTAATAAAGTCCCAAAACCATATTCTATTATGGTAGACTGTTGCTGAGCAGCTATCAAAATACGGCATAAGAAAGTTACTTTGCCGGTCTAGGCTGGCAAAGTAACATATTCCCGTACAGATGTTCGTTTATTTTTTAATTTGATTTTATTATTTATTCTATTTTATTTTCGATTTCATAAAAAATAGTATATGCACCTCGTAGGAAAATCATATTCTCCTTTAGATACACAATATAGGGGAAAGTGGGGTAAGATGGCGATGTTAAGAGAAACGCTTTAATTAATAATTAAAATATTTATTTTAAGAAATGGAAATGAAAATATAAAACTACAAATATATTTGCTACATTATTTATAGATAGCAAATATCACAAAAAAACTAACCGATTTTTCTAAAAAAATAAAAACTAAAAACTGACATTTTAATCATCTTACTCCCTACATCGGGTAAGATGACGAACGCGTTGGGGTAAGATGGCTTATATGCAAAAATCGCAATAAAACTCACCATCTTCAAAAGAAGAACAGTACTCGTGCCACCACGATAAACAAGACGAACATTGGATCCAATTTTCAATTGGAGGATCTGAATATAATTCGTTACAACCTGGACAAATGTAGTGATTTGCATCAAATGTCTTCCGATTAGTAGAATTAAGACCACTTGGGCCAGCCTTATCGTAGTCACATTGCGTGGGTGTTGATTGATCTAAACGTTTTTGTCTTTTGTTCATTTTCTTTTTCTTAAACTTATTTTCTTTCTCTCTCATAACCTTTTTCTCCAATCTTTATTTTCTTTTCAACTCCTTTTCTGCTTATTAATTTTGTTTTATTTCCAAAGCTTCTTTTATAGGCGTGCCACTAATAACAGAGGCAGACATTTTTTTTTGAGTTGTGGATTTTCTTTCTGATGTTCATATTGGCCTAATATCTTTTAAAGCTGTTTGCTTTCCTTCAAATAAATTTCTCTTACTTGACTCGAGTTTATTTGCAGCTGATTTCTTAGCATTCATTAAATTAGGCCTGTTTGCTTCTGGTGTCTGATTCAGTCTTTTTTTTTGCAAAGATAGATAAAGGAACGTCTTCATCAGAATCTGCTTGCGAGTTAATGGTTAAAGGAGAGTTTATAGAATTCCTATTTCTTGGTGATATTGATACAACGTCTTCTCGAGCGTCTTCTTCCGGATTATCCCGTTCAGTTCTCATTGCTGCGGCGAAATCGCTGTCATTAAAAAATATCGGATTAAATGGTTCGATACCGCATGGTTTAAACCCTTTCACAGAATTGCTTACTGTCGCAGCTCTATAGTATGCTACGGCAAATAACGGACCGATATTTCTGTCGGAAATTACTGCTCCAGGATTGTCGACCACAAACGCATCACACACTCGATTGTAGTAGGTTTTCAGGGGACCAAAAAAAGAAACATCGAGCGGCTGTAACCTATGTGTTGTATAAGGTGGAAGTCCCACCAGAATTATTCCATTGTCTCTACAAAACTTAATCCCTGGATGTGAAATGTGTGAGCTATGGTTGTCGACCAATAACAACACCGGATCATTAACGGAAGGCTTTGCGTAGCTAGCGAAATGTCTTAAATATGCCAGAAAACTCTCGGCGGTTATCCATCCGGAACTTTGTGGTGTTGCTTGCGATCCCGGTGGGCATCCATTTAACAGCCCAGGTTTTATTCGTTGACGAGCAAATACGAAAAATGGTGGCACATAGGAACCTACAGCGTTCATGCAACAAACTAAAGTTGTTGTACGGCCTTTTTCGGCGGATACTATTTTGGCTACTCGACGCTGTCCTTTAGGCCTTACAAATTTTGGTAGTTTTGGTGGCACTGTCAATAGGCCGGACTCGTCAGCATTAGATATAGATGCGATCAGAACTAAACCTATATTTATCTTTAACATCTCTAAGGATGAAAAAAGTTTTTCAACTGAGACTCGATTAAATCCTCTGAGGCGAGCAACAGATGTGGCATCTGGATTTCTCAGGCTAAGATGGTTGGCTGCTTTAAACCCGTCAACCCAATCAATTCCTGCTATTTTGGTTTCGCGATTAAATCTGTGTGGTATTCCGTTTTTCTCAGCAAATCAAAAAGCTAATTTACGCATTTAAATTGAAGTCAGTCCAAAGCCACGATTATTACATTCTTTGATAATATATTGAACATATATTGTAGTCTGAGTAAAAGTATTTTTAAACCGACCTGCATATTGTGAAAGTTGTTCCCCCGTGAGTTGTTTTCTTCGATATCGCCTCAGTTGCCTCAGGAATTTTATACTCGATAGCCGCCGCATTACAACATAAAGTACCTTCTTCCACAGCTTGTAGCGCTAACTTGAGGGAGTCGTCGTCTCATTCTCTACGGTTGGACTACTTAAAACAAGAAAATATCGATACATCCAAGCAGTGGTTGTTTACTCTCAATATCAGTATATTATTTGTAAAAATAATGAAAATCGTACTTACTCATTAACATGCAAAACCACTAAATTCTCTAACCTAAATGTTATAGCAACCGTTGTGAAAAACAATTCGAACACGTGTACGTTAAACTACAAACTGCTGCGACAAATGGCTGCCCCTTCTTAATACTACATCCCACGCCTTAAATGTTGTCAAATGTACAAATTAAAAGAATAATTTTTAATGTAAAATTTCGGCATTAGTCATCTTACCCCACTTTCCCCTACTATTTTCTTATAGAGCAAGGGTTGCCTATATTGAACCAATTTTTATAAAAATCGTTGTAACCTGCCGAAAAATGTTAGAAGTGTTATTTCATAGCCCCCTACATTTCCAAGCCGTGAAGTAAGAAAGGCAACGTCGCAAATCCTGTCAGAAGTAGACCGATTTATTTTTTTTTTTATTTTTTTTAATTTTTTACGGTTCGTCGGCGTATCTGAGGCCATCTAGAACCGGTCATCGACCGTACGGTTTTTTTAATCGTGCGGTCTACCGACTGGGGAGTGTGAAACGGCACCTTCATCCTACGAGATATCCGATCTCATCCGGCCTGTCCGGCGTGAATAGGATGGTTTTGATGTCGATTCATTTTACACTCTTCCCTAAGACAACAGCACGCGGTGTTTCCCAAGCGGTCACCCATCCAAGTACTAGCCGCGCTCGACACCGCTTAACTTCGGTGATCTGACGGGAACCGGTGCTTTAGGTATCGCTCGGTCTTTAATAAGTAACTAACGCAACTTCCGTGCAGATTCGCCCGTTTAGGCGGTTTATTTCAAATTATTTATTGAACTTTTTGCATTTTACTTCAGTATAGATATGTCTAATAAGTAACAAGAATATAATAATAGGAAATTTAAATTAACTTAAAAAAATTAGTGATTTTAAAGTGGAAAGCTTTCTTTTTTCTGATGATGTATTTTGGTGTTGAAGGTCATTTTCTGTTTTTTGTGTAATTGTTTAGTGATATATTGCTAAGAGTAAGTGCTACTTTATAGAACATTTCGATAGCTTTCTCCACAGGGACATGTCTCATTAAGCGGTATCAGAAAGCTACCACTTTCTAAACTAGCCAAACCTAGTTTATCTAAAAGAACTTGGTGATTTAGTCGATTAAAAAATTTAAGCTTAAGTTCTTTAGTAGCTATAATAAACTGAAAAGCTGCAAATATATGAAAGTTCATAATATTTACTTCATTGGTAGCAAGACATAAACCCCCCCATTGCAAAGAATCAAAATATTCATCCCCACATTTAAACCTGACTCGAACAATAAGGTTTTCAAAGTTAAAAAAATAGTCGATACTTTTAGTGGAGTCAATGTAATATAAATAAAACAATGCAATCTTCCTTCACAGTTTAATTATTAAACTTTGTGGAGGAAGACTGCATTGTTTTATTTATAATAAGGTTTTTGTAATCCATGCATTTTAATTTCCTATTTTTGTAGATAGAATGATATAACTACATATATACATTTAAACAGACTCATCCAACTGGTAATCCTTAAGATAATCCGATTGAAATATGTAAGGAAACTCTAATATTTCTGTACTTTCAATATCATGCTTAACAGAGTACCTATTTGATTTTAATACTGTAAAATTTTTTAACCCTGACTTTACAATACTTTGAAGTCTAATTTTTTTTTCTGATTCGAGGATCTGTTTAAATGATACATGACAGTTACAACCAGAAAGGTTCCTATATCGACCAAATCTTTTTTCAAGGGTATCTGTTTGAAATTTACCAGCTAAAATGTATTTTATTTCAAAATGGATAAATGAGTATTCTATAATTTCTATTAGAACTGTGGTACTGGTACCTACTACATTTAATAGCATCATAAGTGCCCCAAGTTAAACTCACCCCCTCTGAATCGTTATGCCATATATCAAGCCAAGTCACAAATTTCTTTAGCTAGTTTACCTTCAAATCATTTTTTAATTATATTGGGGTAGTTCAATAGTCCCTTTTTAAACCTTGCCGTACGCAAATAAAAACATTTTGCCAGTTAAACAAACATTGGAACTAACCTTAAGATTTTCCTATAATGATAACTTTGATAACTCGGGAAAATAACAAACAACGTATGCGTCAAGACTTGTCGATGCACTTTTACAATATCACAATCACAAGCACAAGAACCACTTTCTATTTGTTCGTCTGAGAGAACCACAGAACTCAAAAATTTAACAAGAACACAAACAAAAATAGCGAATCATCGGTCTACCTGCGACGTTGCCAGACTTTGTCCTTCATAGCCTGGAAGTAAAGGAAGCTGTGGTTATTTCCATGTCTCCGAAATTTCTATTGGAGTCGTACGAATTCAAAGTAATGTGCTAGACAGAGACGAAATAGCAGAGTTGTCAATCGATTTGAATGTCATGGTTTTGATCTGTCAACTTCAATTTGTTTCAAAATGTTTTTGCGCCTTGAAATTCGATTTAATCTTAAAAATTGTTCTTTCCAGAGCTATTTTTATGGTATTTTGTTAGTATTCATTTGAAACGCTGGCCACGAAAATTTTGACATTTATGAACTTAGACTTTGTTTTGACTTTTTATTTTGCATCTCGTAATTTTGATTAGATTTATGTAGGTTTAGTCACGTTAAAGTAATGACACATCGGCAAACATCCACCCCGACTTTAAAGTTGCAAGTGGTTTAATTTGGGAAACGAGTTGCGTAAGTTGAACCGACAATATTCCAAATTGAATATGCACAATATTTAACAAGATTAAGTAGTGGCTTATATTAAATAATAGGATACGAGTTTATTTCCTGAGTTAGGATAGCAAAAGAGGGATTATCGGTTATAGAACTTGTACAGAAACAGAAACAAAAACAAAAGTTTTATTATACTGAAATTAATCATAAAACCAATGTGCTATTTTCCTGATTAAAAAGTATTTAAAGATAAAATAAAAGAAAATTATTTTTAAACTGAAGACGGGTTCACTTTCTCTTCTAAATCAAAAAATATCATTATCAAAAATTAAACAGATATTTTATTTTCGAAAAACTACTTAACTCATGAAGTACAGAAAAGTTTTTTTTTTTCTGGAACTTACATCTACCCATTCCCTGCTGAAAATACCTCGTAAAATCTCATAAACTCTCTAAGAGTTTCTATAAGTATTTACAAGGCCGCAGAGAATGTATCCGGTGCTCATTTTAAACCGCATTCGTCTATCCTAACGTTTTATGAGGACATTAAAGAAAATATATTTTCTTATAAGAGTATAATATAAGAACCTCCGTTTTACTTGGATCTATGCGTATAAAGATATTGGGGTTTTCCTTATGTTTCTTGAGGCTCTATGAGGATGTTTTTTTTTGTAATTATTATGAGGACATTTTTTCTAATGTTTTATAGGGATATCTGCGGAAATTTATTTTCTTATAAGTCGATATAAGATAGATAAGATAAGAGCCTATGTTTTACTTGGATCTATAAAGATCTTGGGTTTTCCCTTAAATCCCTTAGTTTTATGAGAGTATATGAGGATATAAGGAATAGTATATTAAAGTACATGTTTTATAAAGCATCATCTTATAGCACGCTTCCATGTTAAAAAACGAGCCGCTTGCGGCGAGTTTTTTAACGGGACAAGTGCTCTAACTGCTTTATAAAACACGTACTTTATACTATTTTTTCTATTTTGTATTTTTTTCAATAAGAAAATACATATTTAAAAAGAAAATCAACCCTTCAAATTTTGTAAATTTGTGTGTCTAAATTCTATGTTGGTAATACTCTAAATTTCTTTTTATCATAGTAGCCTTGACAATAAATAATATTTTCTTTGTGTCATTGTCACGAAATTTGTAATTTAATATTTCATAGAGTTGTTCATAATTATAATTAAAAAAATATGGAGCATGATAATCTAAGTTTAACTCCCCCTGAGTTAAGGGATATTGCTAATAAAACGATAAATCAACTTTCACCAGAGAAATCCCGAAAACTTTCTTTTCTCATGGATAACAATAACAGGAAACGTCAGACGTCAACAGAATAAAACATTTAAATATAACCAATGCCAACTTTTAAAAAATAAAATTCGGAGTTCGAAATGGATATATTTCGAACTCGCTAGCGCGTTCGAAATATCTATTTTTCGAGACAAAATTAGAAAAATACCATTAAAGACTCATAGAGACCTATAATCCTGTTTGGAATTTCCACTAATTTATGTATTAATAAAGAATATTGCCGGCCTCGGTAGTCGGGTGAACAGCGTCCTTGCTCGCAATCTAGAGGTCCGGGGTTCGAATCCCATCTAGGGCGTGGATGTTTGTGAGTGTTTGTAAAAAAAATTGTAAATAAATTTAAAATAAGTATAAGTATTAAGGTAAGTATAAATGGATACAAATACCTAAAAAAAAACAAAGGGGGTGCTGGCCAGTTGACTTCGTTCAGTGCCATAAAACAAACAAAAAAAAAATAAAGGATATTCCTCAAAAGTACTTACAAGTTCTTAAAGCCGTATTACAGTCGCGCAACTCGATGCAAGTCCATGCAAGACGCAATAAGAATTGCCCAAAGGCATGCGCAGTCGAAGCTCAGCTGATCCCTTGGTGCAACTAAGGCCCAATACAGACGAAGCAACACGACATCAACACGATATCCGAGCAACATGCCGCTTGAATGTTGCCGCCATATATTTAAATGCAGGTGTTCACACGAGGCGATACGACATGAAAGGGATACGACATCGCGGCTACACGTTGCTTGTCAACATTTTTATTCAGTCGCCAGCCAACTGTTGCCGCGCGATATTGGTTATTTTTTTAAAAATGGCCGCCGAACGGGATAGTAATTTGAAAATTGCCATTGAAGTGGAAAAATTTCCGTGTTTATAGAACTTCAAACGGTCGGATTATTCAAGGAAGGATATAACCGAAAAAGCATGGCATGAAATTTCAGTAACAATTAGTTTATTATAGAACACCGTTGCAAACAAATACTATTTTTTATTTTTGTACAGGGTTATCCAACCAAGACTAGACAAGGCGATTTTTTGACTTTTCCTGTACTTTTATAAAAAAACTGAAATAGCCATCTTAAGTCATTTTCTCCCGCGAATTCGAATATCTTCAGCAAAAAACAATTGAACATCAAACAAAAGTACTAGGGGTCACTTTGATATTTTTTTAAATGGGATGCCGTATTTTTAATGAGCTTATCCGATTTCTCATATAAATTTTGATCTAAAATGTTGGATTTTTAATTCAAAAACGCCTTTTTTCTTCAGTTTTAAATTCGGAAAATGTTCGTCTACCGTAAAATTAATACCTGATAGATGGATACCCGTTTCACCTGTTCACCCTTTAACCTGCTTTAAAGCGTCCGTCAGTTAGACAAAATAATCAAGTTTCAAATTTCTATATATTTTTCACGAATTAATTACAAATAATGAAATATTCTTTAGAAGAACGGCTAAATGTAATAAAATTATATTACAAAAGTGGAGAGAATGCTCGACAAACACAAAGAACATTTTTTGAGAGTTTCCAGAGACACATTTCAGTGGATACAATTCTCAGAATTAAGACCCTATTTGAAGAAAGTAAGACATTGAAAGATAAGCCAAGAAAGATGAAAAGACGGAATATAAGGGATCGAGCTATTGTTCAATATTTTACTATAAATCCGAAGAGTTCTATTCCGCAAGCGGTACGAGAAGTAAGGTACGGTCCAGGGCTCCGGAGAGTAAGCTATGGAACAGTTCACAGAACTTTAAAAAAATGTGGTCTAAAACCATATTGCATCCTTCCCGTTCAATACTTAACACAGCTTCAAAAAGAACTGCGATTTCGATTTGTTGCTTCAATGCTGATGAGAGAGCAAGACGAAGATTATAATTTATATAATAAAATTCTATGGAGTGACGAAGCGTCATTTACAACATCGGGGGTATACAATCGGAAAAATACAAGATACTGGGCAGCAGTTAACCCTCATAGATTATGAAATGATAAAGTTTCAAGGTTGGAGCTCACTTATTGTTTGGTGTGGGATGTTAGAAAATCGAATTATTGGACCACTATTTTATCGTGGCTCTTTAACAGGCCAAAGATACCTCCATTTTCTTCATAACGATATCGAGGATTTCTTGGAAAGGTTGCCATTGCAAGCCTACAACAATATCATTTGGCAGCAGGATGGTGCTCCGCCTCATGCAGTTCGAGAAGTGGTAACATACCTAAACGAGCGTTACAATCACTGGATTGGCCGTAACGGAACAATTCATTGGCCACCAAATAGCCCCGATATCACGCCAATGGATACATTTTTATGGGGTCATTTAAAAAATGTAGTTTATCAACGACCCAACAGAAGTCTGGAGGACATTCAGCAAAAAATTATAAATGAAATTAATAGACTTAACCAGGACCAAAATATTGTAAGAGATTCTTTGGAGAGATTGAAAAGGGGGCATCGGTCATGTTTTGAAAATAATGGAGGACACATAGAACAATTATATTATTGAGATTAAAGTTATTCACTTTAGTTTATAGTTTTTTCTAATATGTCATACTTTTTTTATACGTAAGCAATAATAGATTTGCAAAAACTACTAAATTTGTAATTAATTCGTGAAAAATATATAAAAATTTGAAACTTGATTATTTTGTCTAACTGACGGACGCTTTAAAGCAGGTTAAAGGGTGAACAGGTGAAACGGGTATCCATCTATCAGGTATTAATCTTACGGTAGACGAACATTTTCCGAATTTAAAACTGAAGAAAAAAGGCGTTTTTGAATTAAAAATCCAACATTTTAGATCAAAATTTATATGAGAAATCGGATAAGCTCATTAAAAATACGGCATCCCATTTAAAAAAATATCAAAGTGACCCCTAGTACTTTTGTTTGATGTTCAATTGTTTTTTGCTGAAGATATTCGAATTCGCGGGAGAAAATGACTTAAGATGGCTATTTCAGTTTTTTTTATAAAAGTACAGGAAAAGTCAAAAAATCGCCTTGTCCAGTCTTGGTTGGATAACCCTGTACAAATACCTACACTAATAACAATATTTATTTTGCCAAGGAAGAGCAACACGTGGTTTGCCCTATGTTAAGCCAATAAATAAAACTGAATCACCAGGAAATATTGAAGAACCACCAAATCCTTCGGAAAGTCAAGTATCTTTGGAAGTGGAAGAGACTACCGCTAATAGCCATGAAGATGAAACATCACTTGCATCATCAGAAGTGATTTTTTCTAATAACTCAGAGAGAGAGGATTCGGTCCCTACTACTTCAAAGACGTCGAAGATCCCTCAGTACACCACACCAACAAGGAAAAAGAACATGCACGATAATGTGGATAAATCATTTTTGGAGTATTTGCAGAGCAAGAAACAAAAACTTGCTCCTACTGATGAGAAAGAAACTGCTAGAAAATATTTTTTGCTTAGCTTATTACCTGACATTAAAACACTAACCAATGATCAAATGCGACACTTTCAGATAGAAGTTCTGCACTTACTTGATAACATAAAGAAAAACTCAGGACCACCTACAATAACAACCCCACTTTCTTCCACTGGCTCAAATAATTACCCATACTCTTCAGCAAGAAGTGTTTCTCGATCATCACACCATTCATTTCAAGGTGCAAATGAAATATCTTCAGCTAATAATGGACCATTTGGAAATTTCACTCAGGCCCAGATTGGAATGACTTCACCAACAAATGAATATGAACGGGAACAACAATCTGATATCGATCAAACCTTTTGGAAACACCTTTAAGCTCGCAATAACTTTATAATACTATTATAAATATTTAAAAATAAAAATAAAACTTGAAATATTTTTTTTACTTACCTAAGTGTTATAAGTAACCTTTCCTCTGCACTGATACATTCTCTCATCACTGTATTTTGTTTATGAAGAAAAGGTGCCACAACTCTTAATAATTCTTGAAAACTTTCTTTGGACATCCTGTAAAAGGCGTGAAATTTTCTATCATTCTGCCTTAATTCTCTTGCTGCTATAAACAGTCTTCTCCTTTTGTTTCTCCTGATATAAGGATGTACCCAATATTTTCGTGGTCTCCTTCTTCTCCGATTTATCAAATATAAATAGACAAGCATGTCTTCTTCCTCACTAGAGTCTTCCTCGCTGCTGGACATCTTTTTAAATACTGGCAATTTGTTTTGTGTTCCAATAATATCTCATGTCGTACCGCCTCGTCTGGATACCGACACACTTCGGCAACATTCAAGCGATATGTTGCTTGGATATCGTGTTGATGTCGTGTTGCTTCGTCTGTATTGGGCCTTAGTTGCACGAAAATTTTATCGGTCTGGCGCGATTTTTATTGCATTGCTCGTGCAAGTCTGGGGAAAAAGTTAGTTACTTTTGTGTTACCAGCAGTATTAATGGTGCATAATGATGCAGCGAGTACTTTTCTCCGCTTTAATTTATTTATTTTGTTTATTTATTTCATTTCAAACAAAAAATATTTCACAAACACCAGAAAATCACAAAATAAAACAATAACAATAACAAGTTTGAGGTTAGAAGGTTTGTTGCAATTAAAAAAAAGTTGCATGGACTTGCACGCTGTTTTACATTGTGCAACTTTCTTTCATGCAATACTTTGACCTTGCCATTTATTGCTGCAATTAGTTGCGTGGCTGTAATACGGCTTTTATAAAACAAAAGGGCTTCCAATGCGGCATTTCCAATGGATTATGCCGTTTGAAAGTGTTTTGCTGTCGAATACTTATAAGTTTTTATAAGTCCTTATTCAGTAAAAAAATGCTTATAAGAACGCATAAGACATGGGGAATAACTGTTTTAATAACCGCTGTAGTACATTTTAGTCCTCATGAGTCTTTAAAGTGTAATCTTATGTGTGCTGATAAGTTTGTATGAGTTTATTTTTATGAGACTTTATGCGGCTTTTTTGGCAGGGTTGGCATTGTATGCATTGAGCTATGTCGTTGTTCATTTCATATTTTCCATAGGACCACTTCTCTGAATGCTTTTTAGAAGAGAAGAAAGAAACAGAAAGCCAGTAGAAAAATTATTAGATTAAGACAAACATAGAAGCTCTCAAAATCCAAAGAAACCTAACATGTTGTGCCGGCGAAGAGGCAAACACTAATATTAATAGAAGTAACACACCATTGTCTGACTTAAATAAGTACATCTGACACTTAGATTAATACCAAATACTGTATAGAATACAGTTGTTGTCCATGTACAGCAACCGACAACAAAATCTCTATTAAACGTGTTAAGTCGATGATTAAACCCATCATGCATAAGTTTAAGAATGAATATATGTTGAACTGTTTTAATTATTCTAGAATACGCTTTAATTAATATACTAATATCAATTATAAGCTTTAAACCTTATATAGGTTTATTACAAGTTGGAAATCTCTACGGGGATCAATTTAGGAGCTGGTTCAATATACGAAATCTTACACTAAGTTCGTAAACATCTGATGGCGCACTAGGTTAATTCCCTAGTGGTTACATTAATTTTTACTGTGTGGCCTATAATAGGGTTGCTCACTGGTTCGTTAATTTTCTGCTACCTTTGATTAAAACAATTGTTTACTTAAACACTTGTGTTTTTATTAACGGCAGATGTAGCCTTTAAGCGCCACCTCGTGGCAATCAAATGCATCACCCGGCCCGTCTAACAAGAATCAGTCAGAAACGGAAAAGCAAACTCCCGCAAAAATCAAAGAAACCAACCAACCTTTAGATCTCTACTTGTGTTTTTATTCTTTAATGCAGGTTATGATAGCATATTACAAGTATTCACGACAAAGACACTGGTCGATACTTAACGTTCACATTGCTTCTTTAGACTTTTTCTCTAACTATCACTTTAAAGTAGATCACAAAGACGCCCCGGCATCGCAGGGAGTTCAATATCGTACGTCGTATAACGCGAAATCGCTAGCTGCTTATTTCTACTTAAAAAGAAACCATTAATAGCCCAAAAGGGCCTTAAGCTTGTAAAGCGTACGTAAGAGCAGTTGCATCATGGAACCATCTTGGAATGTACTCTCTCCGCCGTGCTTCTTGTCTCTCTCCGGACCAGCGCGCGATACGACCCAACCTATCGCGAAGCGCTTTTGACTAGCTACGTGAATGCAAATAACTGCGCGAACAATTTATAACCCTTATGTAATTTACAAACAAAAATAGCAGAGATTGAAATCGCACGCACACAGCATTCACCAACCTATTCTCTTTGACGTGCTGATACACGTTTCCCTAACAACATCTACGCTTGGCCATTATTCATCTTACCATAACCATAATAGGTACTAAATTTGATAATAATTCAACATATTTAACTGAGTTTATTAAATTAATGCCACCATCACAAAGTTCAATTATTGTAGCGACTAACTCCATAGCGTCTTAGTCCTAACTTTATTTCTTTAATATCATAAAAAGCTTCCAGTGTAACGACCTCACAGGCCTAAAAAAGCACATTTTGCTTCATGTAGTGTACTTTTCGTGTCAGAAAATAAGTATTTATTTGCCGAGTTTTCCTTCCACTGTCCGGCAAGGATAGCCATAAATCAAGATTAAATAGAGATATTTCACCGTACTGTCAAAACTTTTTGTTCTCTATACCCGAAGCGCAACTAAAACTAATCCAATAAATCAAATGATAAATTGGAAAGCATCGCCGATAGGAAAGATGTCAAAGTTGCGATAAAATTGGTTATTAAACATTTTTTTGCATCCGCCCAAAAGCTAAAACTACTTCTTATGCAGGGGCGGCTCGTCAATAAGTGCGCCCGTGCGCGCGCACTGCCTAAGAAAGCCAAGCACCAAGCAAAAATAAAATTTATATTAAAAAATATTTAACTGATATCAAGAAAACTTGTATATAAGAATGGCGAATGCGAAAGACTTCAAGCGCGACCGCAGCGTACACTCACTTCTACTGATTGAAATGGTCTGCCGTGTATATTCGTTCGGCGCTCTCTGCCGCTCTCGTTAAATGGATTTTCCCTGTGCGGATTGATCGGGAATATTCGGTTAATCGCCCGATGAGAGGACGTCGCCGTGCGCTATCTGAATACACACTTCAATAATTTAATATGATTGTTTTAGAGTTTTTTGACGCGATTAGAGAAGTTTGAAGTTTATTGACGGTGTTGTGGGTATTTTTTGTTGTTTTAACAAAGAGTACTCTTTGGTTTTAATTTAATAATGGCTAGTAGTTCGGATTGTGTCACACGAAGTGTTATATTTATTGACCAAAATTCTGTTGAGAACATTCTAAATAACTTTTCGACAATCGATTTCCAAAGGAAAATTGAAATAAAAATCCCATTTAAAAACCGCGTTTTCTTTTTAATATTCTTCTGGGATAAAAAGCACAAAGAAAATCGATACAAAGGTAAAAAGGGGCGTGGCACCTCGAAAATTTTTTATCTGCGGCGCACACCCTAAGATAAATGTCGCGGGCCGCCACTGTTCTTATGAACAAATATTTGGTGTCATAAACCACGACGGTCTTGGCGTCATGGTGACGATTCTTTATGGTTTTACCCCAAGTGTCTTATTTCATTTTATCTTCCGTTTTCATCAGAAAATAAATAGTTTTTTGCTGAATTTCCTTTTCACTCTCCGGTAACGATAATCAAGTCATAAATTGACCGTAAACGGGAATATTTCACCATGTCGATGCCGTCGTAAATTTCTTATTATTTTTTTTAAGAACCGGTTCGGGAATAATGCAATAAATCAAATAATGTTGGGATTTGACGATAGGGAGGCAGTAGAGGTGCTAGAAAATTGACATGTCAACTTTTTTACCTAAGGAACATTGTAATTTGGAATGTAAACTTTTAATACATTTTTATATTAGCAAAAAGCCCTCAATCCTTGAATCCATGTGTAATATGGACAGAAAATCAGCCTTGTCTTATACAGACTGTCCAGTAAGTCTGGAAAGCCTATACGGGAGGTCAAAATAATCCTAATTTGTCATAGAATAAATTCCTTAAGTGCCCCTTAATGGAGATACAGAGTACATGTATAAATTAATGAAATTTTAATATTTTATGTAGGCCATAATGATTCATCAAATTATACTACAGTAGATGTTTTACATCGTAAGGGACCTCAGGAATGGACTTGCCACCACACTCGTTGGGCCAAAATTTTGACAGGTGTCATTTAGCAGAGCTAAAAACTGTTTTTCTCAAGTCATTCTTCTTTAAAAAAGATACTCTACATTTGTTTCGAAAAAGTTTTTTAAGCACTAAGTGCCTAAAAGTAATTATTTACAATTAAAAACAAAACACAGACTATAATTTTACCTATTCATTAGAAATATTAGAAGTACAGTTACGTATATTATTAAAATTAATGCTTAGGTAACCTAAAACAGTACGATGAGATATTTCTCTTTGTAAAATAGATGAGGAATTTGAACTAGAAATAGAAAATTAATCTGCAACAGCAATATCAATTAAACCCATGCCACTAGTAGAGCTGGTAGAACATTCTGATTCATTAGACTTAATACGTTTGTTGTTAGCTTCCAAAGATTTTTCACCAAGAATCAACCTCCATGTCGCTTTAGCATCAATATATCCGCTCCAAAGTCCGCTAAAAAAGTTGCTGAAGATCTTCGAAAGCAGTGGCCTGTATATTCATTTGCCTTTGGAAGCCCTAAGAACTCAGCAATTTTCTTTGGTGTTGCTCCAATGGTATTAATACCCACTGGAAGTCTGGAACATTTGGAGTTTCTGTACGTGATAAAAAATCTTTCATGGGTTATGTGTGCTGGACGTAATTGGGCGTACTTTCGGACAATATTCAAGAAGTTGTTGCCGTCAATAGAGCCTTCGCTAATTACAAAGCTTCTTGCAACATTGGTTTTAGTGTTTGGAATGGTTATTTTAATTAAAGACTCCAAAATGTCGATATTATTCATCTCTAAATATGTGACTTTTCTGCGACATGCTCCAGAGATTCCCACAATAAAAATGACTTTGCCCAATAAATAGTTCTTATCGTCTGCTTCTTTGACACATTTTTCTATTTGTTCCTTGGAAAAAACTTACGACTTTTTGAGCTTTTACCCCATAGATTTCCTTTTCAAAAATGCGATTAGGTTTGTACATGTCTTTATATCAACATTTTTATTTAAATAAACCATCGTTCGAAGCATTGAGTAAGTTGATGGCTTATAGGCATCGGATAATCGTGAAAAATATGTCAAAACGACTTTTTCTGATAAGTTTTTTACCTTTTTTTCTTCACACCAATTTTTGACAAAAGCTTTTTTGTCAAAAACTGCAGCAAAAACTAAATAAAAAATCAGTGATTTAGAAGACTTGATTGAAAATGCCGCAAATGAGGCAATGGTAAACCTTGTTCCCCAAAAATCAAGGAGTTTGTATGAGGGCACATACGAAAAATTCAAAAACTGGTGTGAAGAAAAAAAGGTAAAAAACTTCATTCAATTCAACATTAACTTACTCAATGCTTCGAACGATGGTTTATTTAAATAAAAACGTTGATATAAAGACATTTTGTTTTGACAAGTGTCAATTTTTTTGACATGAAAGGTGTAAATGAAACACAGGTAATGGAATTTTTGGTAAAATAAATTAAGTTTTTTATTATAAAACGCCCGTAGAAAAAATATTTTATACCATTCGTTACGAAACAATGTCTTTTAGTCAGTGGCGTAGTGACAAATTTTGGGCTCCCCGCAAAAATTGACTAGGGACCCTCTGTCAAATATAATCTTTTTTCTCTGTTCAGAGAAAATAAAATGTCTTTAAGTTTCTACTACAAAGCAAAATTAGGTCATAATGTTATATTATCTAAACATATTTTGAAATAAAAAAAAAATCTACAAAATAGCAAAGAAAATATATGTATAAAACATTAAAACATAAAAAAACATAATACAGACTGTCCACGGATAGGGTTTACAATAGCACAAATGGATGAAAAATTTCATTTTTCGGGAAAAAGTCATTCTTGATAAAAAGTTTTGCTTGTAAAAAAAATGCAATTCACGAAGAGAAAATTTTGATTTTTTATGCAGGGTTCGAAAAAACTTCAAAAACATGATTTTTCTCCAAGAGTAAACTACCTTTATTTTTCATTTTTGACCAAAATGCCAATTAGAAAACTTATTTAGAATAACGTGTGTAATTTAAATCCGGGATTTAAAATAAATCTTTGATTTTTTTAGTTTTTTCAGTTTTTAGAGGTAAATGAAATTTTTTTTGGATAGCATTAGCGATCGAAATACATACATTATCAATGACTTTATATCTTACAGAGGGGCATCAAAAAATCTCAAAAACTGATTTGTGGTGTTACCAGAAGTATGTATTTTGAATTTCAGAAATGAAATGACCCCGGAAATATCCCAACAAAGTCTTAAAATAACAACATTTTCCCAGCTGTAAACGAATGTGGTCAAAACTTCTTCGAATTTCTTCAATGGAAATTGTTTTTTGAAGAGCTTCAACAATTCGCTGTTTTAGAAGCTGTACGTCGTTCTCAATTGGACGGGAGTACACTAATTGTTTGAGGCGCCCCCAAAGACAGGCATCTGGGGGCCACAGAACCGGACCATTTCGACCAATCCATCTGTGGCCAAATGTATTATCAAGCCATTCCCTTACTTCAATTGCAAAATGCGCAGGGCATCCATCTTGTTGAAAGTACATTTCGTTCCTAGATTGGATAGGCAATTCTTCTAGGTTGTCAGAAAAGAATGTTTTCAACATTTCAAGGTAACTCCTACGGTTACACGTGTTTTCAAAAAAGTATGCCATAATGTGAAATCGCACACCAGACATTTACTTTTTTGTAATATTGTCTTCTAGCAGGAATTCTAAAACGGGGATTATTTTTGCTCCAGTATCTAATATGCGCAGAAGACACTTTCCCGTTTGTTGAAAATGTCGATTCATCGGAGAACATGATAAATTTATGAAAATTACTGTTCCCACTTACAATTTTGTCTCCGACCCAAAGACAAGAATCCAAACGTTTGGCTTCGTCTCCTTCTTCCAACGTTTGATTAAAAGTTGGCTTAAATAGGAATATTTTGTTTGACTTTAAAATATTCCGAATGTGAGATTTTTTTACTACATCAAGTTCTTGAGCTGGGTTTCTTAATGAAGGGGTAGGATTGTCAGCAACAGACTGCAATACGATTAGGGAAGCTGCGTCATTCTGATCATAGTTTTTTTTTTTTTTAATTGGAAATTGAACCAGTTCGCTGAAATTTTCTTAATAATTTATGAAGTCCCATTTTTGAGACGTAAACGTTATGATATCTTTGATTAAATTTCTCTATCACAAAGTTGTAAGAACATTCGCCCGCACCGTAACATTGAACTAAATAAACCCTTTGTTCTAAGGTCAACGTTTTCAAAACAAATCAAATTCTATTTGACAACTTCAAATTTGCCCTATACGTAAAGCAAAGTAATAAAAAGGTAAAAAAAATTCCATGTTTTTATAAAAGATGGTAGGAATGCATTTAAAATTTTAAAATAAAATACACACCACCCATTATGAAAATAGAGTTTAATAAAATTTCATATCAATATTTTTATTGAGCAGCAAAATTTTCATTTACCTACCTCTAAAAATTGAAAAAACTAAAAAAATCGAAAATTTATTTTAAATCTCTGATTTAAATTACAAACGTTATTCTAAATAAGTTTTCTAATTGGCATTTGGTCAAAAATGAAAAATAAAGGTAGTTTACTCTTGGAGAAAAATCATGTTTTTAAAGTTTTTTTCGACCCTGTATAAAAAATCTCTCTTCGTGAATTGCATTTTTTTTACAAGCAAAACTTTTTATCAATAATTACTTTTTCCCGAAAAATAAAATTTTTCATCCATCTGTGCTATTGTAAACCCTATCCGTGGACAGTCTGTATATGAACGTCACAAAATTCTATTCCAATAGTAATTATGAGTGTGTGCCATGATATCGAATTTAATTAATTTTTTTTTGCATTATTGCAGTTCGGGAAGTACAGGCCCCTTCGAGGCCGGGACCCTCCGAGCCCCCCCCACCGCAGACTTTCGCGGTAGTAGCGCTACGCCACTGCTTTTAGTCACTCTGACGTGTTGTCCAACTAGGCTTCGCCTCGTAGGACAATTTTCACGTCGCGTGCCTAAAAGACCCTTATTTCGTAACTTATTGTATAAATAGCTATTTTGTATATCACGTTGAAGTATTGACTTACAAAAATATTTAATAATCAGGTTTAATAATATAAGTTATATAAACACAGTAACACAAATAACAACACAACTAATAAGTCGGATTAAAGATAATAATGAACAGTCTGATAAGATGATTTCCAATAATCCCCGCCTGCATGTTAACCATGAACCTATGTTAGTGCTTTGTCTGTACTGTTGCATGGGAATTTTCTTCATGCCATGCAAATTATTGCAAATTATTACTCCGTCTCGGGTAAAACCGGCTTCGTCCATGAACGAAACAATGCTAATAAAATTATAATTTTACCTATATCGTTGCAAAAACCAATTTGCGTAGTTGACTCTTGCAGTATAATCAGCGGGAGACATGGCATAAACCTTTTGGAACTAATAAAAATGTAGCAGTTATTCGTGAGGGGTCTCATAAACAACTCACTTTGTCGTATGAACTTGAACCGAAAGTTTTATTTATACACTATTTATAAGAGGAATTTTCAGCAATCTTATCCAGAATTTCCTCTAACTGCGGGTTCCTTGCTCTTTTTCTTGGCTTTTTTTCACCACCATGCGGCGAGAAACTAAAATGGATTAGCAAAAGATTAGCTACTTTTAGAATTTTTTTTTTATTTCACTTGACATATTACCTGTTTTCTTAAACTACGATCAACCCTTTCGAAAGTTTTTCGGTGCGGTAAACGTCGATTTGAAATGTATCAGAAAAAATTATTCTCGCCTCCACATAACTGCTGAGTGCTTGTCCATAAATTAGATGCATGTCAGTATATTCACTACAGTATTCTGATTTACTCTTTCTATAACGAAAAATTTATTTTCTTTGAAAACAGCAAATTTCATCAAAACATATGTAAAGTACCTTTTTTAAAGAAAAATTACCAGAGTATTTAAAAAATCAGCTTTTGGCTCTGTAAAATGATACCTGTCACAATGTTAAGCCATTAAAGAGCAGATTTCAATCCATTTGATGAAGGTAGAGCAATTTGAAAACCATGAGTTTATTAAATCTTTCTACCAGTCCATTTGACAAGTAGTTTCTTACCTATCGGTCGCGACCCCTAACACAAGAAGCGAAGGAGGGGGGTCGCCTATTTGATTTCAATATGTTATTTTGTGGTCCAGACAATGAGGGTATAAAAGCCTTGGTAATTTAAACGTCTCTGCGCTGGGACTGCAAAATGTTCCAGATTAGAATTGAGGACGATCCAAAAGTGCAGATTGTTGACGGCCCCTAAAATATAAGATCTACGGTATTATCTCAAACTAACGAAGCAATAAGCTTGTAGTAATAGCAGTAGTAGTACGAAATTTATTTATTGCATCTTTAAATGTTCCCGATGAAGTGAAGAATGGATTCTTGGAACTACGAAATGATTCCTAAAATCTCTTTAAATTAATTCTGAGAAATTCTTTTTATTATTTAATTGAATTCAATACACAATATAATCATCATCACAGCCATTTTAGCCGCTGTCTGGGTAAAGGTCCTCCTTATAATTTGGCTTGTGCCGTTCAAAATATAAGTGTTGTGAACACTTTGAGGTAGGGAACGCAAAAGGGATTCCGAATAAAAAAAGATTGGAAACCACTGAATTAGATAGTGCACCGGTTGTACTCATCCCAAGAAATGTTGGTTAGTTCTTAATTTTTGTTAATCGTTTTTATAAGGGTTGGTTTCAAGTATTTAACAATAAAAAATATTTATTTTACGCGGCTCTAATTAGCCACTATTCTCTTTAACGCGGTCCATTCGGGTTTAATGTGTGTTTTATGGTATAAAACAAGCGGCATACAATGAAATATAAAGCCATATATCACGGAGAGCCGACACGCCATGCTATTATTTATTTTTCCTGTGTTATACGTTTCAGTTTTTTATAGAAAGTGTACATTAGGCTTAAAGATTTAACACAAAAAATTGTAAGAATATAAGATATGTGTAAAAGAGGCAAAGAAAATTTCCAGCGGCGTCTTTAGGGGCACATATCTCCGGAAGGGCCTGTAAGAAAAGAATGTATAGGAACTGGTCATCTTATTTTTTATGTTCTACCGAGTCCGGGAGATTTCCCAGATTTTCCCGGGCACCCTGTATAGGATCAAGTTTTTTTCTTTTTTGTCTTAGCCTATAAAGTTGTACGAAATATTACCTATAATCAATTTTTAATTAACTCCTAGCTATTTAACATTAATCAATTTAGACTAATGACAATATATCAGTAACATTCTTATGAAATTAAATTTACTGTAAATAATAAATTAATTTATTGAAAAATGTGCGACTTTAATAAAATGTCAAACAAATTCTGAACTTATTAATTACTATAGAGGAATGGTTTCGTTGAGATCTATGTCAGTCGTGAAAGCTCGAAGATCTTATTAAAGTTCGTTTTCACCCGTAACAGTGTTCTACTTAAAAAAAAAAGATTCTTGTTCATCTTTGTCAAAAATAATTTTACGTTATAACTCACTTACTGTCCTTTAACTTTTATATTAACATTTTTTGTGTATTATAAATACAAACGGAACTATTCCACTTTGTCACACTAAACAGCCACCCTTGTATGTCAAGTTTTAAAAAAATAACCTTGTAGAATCAGGTTTTGAAGGGTTAGTAAAACAAATTTAATTTGTAAAGAATTATTCGTAAAGTTCATCATTTATTATTTTTTAAAATTCCCTCGCCCCTGGAATTCATTCTCCTGACGTCGCACAACCCGGAGCTCTCTATATGCTAGTGATGAGCCACTGACTTGAAATTTAAACTTGAAGTATACATGTGGCGGAAATTGCATTTTAGCCCATGGTATTCTCTCGTCCCACTTTCTGAAGTCTGACATTAAAATTAGAGAGAAACACACGATGAAAAAGAGGCCACTTTTTCAAATGTCAACGATAATAAAACGCCCGACAACAAATATATAAGCCGTGATAGATGTTGGACTATTCACAAGCGAAACATTTCTTTTATTTAAAAATTCTCAAGAAAAATGCGATTCGGCAACCTGATATTTTACCGAGAAAATCCCTGCTTTATAATTAATTTAGCACTTTGTTTGCAGGAGTATCATTATTCATTTTCGGGTAGAGCAACCGCGTTTATTTCAGACCTAAAATTTAATATTACGCCGCTTATTATTTCCAGAAATAAATTAGCAAAAAAGGTACATTAGTCTTGTCCAGGGGCGAATCCAGAACGTTTCCCAGGGGTGCGTGGACATCAGGTAGGGTTGACACAAGCAGCGATTTTTGAATTTTATTGGGGGGGGGGGGCGGATAACAGGAAAGTTACAAAAAGCTTTTAGCGTGTCGTGAAAACGGTCGAGTTAATGCTATTTTATGTAGAGTCCATACTTTGGATATATTTTAAATGACAAGATAAAGAATCATGTCACATTGTGTTATCGAAGCTAGTTTGGAAAGGCTAGAACATTTTATTTGAGTAGTTGTCAAAGCAAATAATTTTTTCTACAAGGAGAAAACTCATATGGCAATATAATATTTTTTTTTATGTCGCACGCATAAACATCAACTGATTTTAAAGCTGATAAGTGTTAACTTAAATGACAGATCCCTAAATTATTTGCTGTTCCATATTAATTGTCCCACTCGGACAAAATAGTTCGCCCTTCAAAATTGCGAACGGGCCTCGACGTTCTGTTTCCAGTTCTACAAAGTTTTCGTAAGTGTAGAAGGAACATAAGGCTTTGTTAATTTTTTATTTTTTTGTTTAACAACAGGAAAAATCCTTTTATATATTATTTCAATTATTTTTGTATAAATAATATTTCTGAAGTATGAAGAAAATTATTATAATATTAATTGAGAAAGTTTCTTGGTTCAAAGTACATTTGAAAACTAGCATTCAAAGAGAGTTACTGGCTATAAATTGAATACTGATATAAAAGAACATTTTTAATAATAGAAACTTAAAGAAAGAATTTTTTAAAAAGAATCTGACAACCCCGAGTTTCTTTAAATGTCATCAGACTGACTTTGGATAAAGTATACCGATTGAGTGGTTTAGGGAATTACTAAACTTAAATACAGTACTATACGCAAAATGTTAAACGGCATTTAATAACAATGCCCTGAAACTCACTGGAATTTCTTTTACTTCTCGAACAGTGGTATCTCCAAAGTCCATGCCACTAGCTGGAACAATAGAAACTTTCACCGGGGATGGTCTTGGTCAGACAGACTTTATGTCTATATAAGTTGTCACCTCCCTAATTTTGTGGGCATGCTTTGCAGCAAACAGGATAGCTCCAACATGACTACACACTTAACTGTTTCCTGCCATGCATGAACAGTGAGCCGTACATATACTCCTATCCCTTGAAATAATTTTAGTGTACACACATCTAAGGGTTTTAAATTAGCTCTCTGGGAATGTTTTACCTGGCACAAGACCTTTATTAAATAGTCAGTGTAGTTGAAAGTGTTAAAGTGACAAACGTGAGTCCGCACATATGGTCCTTCGAGCCGGATGTTTTTAAATTGGATTTGGGAAAATATGGTCCTTCGAGCCGGATGTTTTTTAATTGGATTTGGTCAGAAAAAAACACAAAAATTGGGGTGTTTAAAAAAATATAAAAAGTGAATTGTCTAAGAAGTGAAATAACAGTATTAAAATCAAAGCAGGAGCAGGCGACTTTCTTTTGGCAACAAGCCACAGGAATTGACCTTTCTAATGCTGCCAACACATTTATGTAGAAACCTACACATAAAAAAATTAAACATTAACAAGATAATCTCTTTTGTGAATGCTCAAGGCGGGAGGGGGTACTTGCCTCCATTAAATCATGTTACTTGGGATCACTGTTTTTCCTTAAGTTAGGAATACTCCTGTGACTTCATTTGAATCTTCGCAAACTGTTTAGGTTTTATCACTTGCAGAAATTTTGAAATTAACTTTTGCCTTGATTATTCTTAATTCTACTTGCTTAATTTAAAAAGTTTTTATACTGCAAAATTTTGGCGCCTGTTCTATTAATTCTGATATTGATTGGGTGATTGGTAGTTGATTGATAGTGCCTCACTACTATTAGTGCCTCTCTACTATGGGATTGGACCGACAGAGAGCCAGTCTTTCGGTACTTTGTACGTACTGTTTGGTCTAGATCTCGTGTGTGAGTCCGTGATTAATGGGTTTGTCGATACGTCCGTGCGTCTGTAATAGTCTGTAATAATTTTTGTGAAAAATTCATTTATTGTTTGCATACGAAAGTCTTGATGAAGTATGCGATTAATCGTGTACCTGGGTACATCCGCAATAAATTTAAACGCCATGTTTTGTATTACCTGGAACTTATTAAGCTACGTTCTGCTTATGTTGCACCACAAATGTGCACCATAAGTGAGAACCGGCCTGACTAACACCTTGTAGAGGTTAACCTTAATCCTATTACCAAGTCTACTCCGCCTGTGAAGCAGGGAGTAGATAGACCGTAATTGATGCAATGCTAGCTTTACTCTATTAATTGAATTGCGCCTCCAGTTCACTCGTTGATCAAATATAAGTCCCAGATACTTTATCTCCTGGCACCAGTTCACTTGAACTCCGTTGACACGAAGCCTTGTCTCAGGCCTACTAACATTGCTTTTCAAAATAAATAGCTTTCGTCTTGGAGGGATTCAAGCGAATCTTCCAAGCCGACAGCCACTTCGCTAGCTTGATTATGTGGCGCTGCATCCGGCTGACGACAACTCGCGGCTCCTTGGCAGTTGAAGTGATTGCGGTATCGTCATCGAAAAGATAGAGCTTCAAAAAAGAAGCTAACACCTTGATTAAGTAGTTTGGAGCTCCAAGTCTTATCAATTTCAACAAGAGACCATCATGCCAGACCCTATCGAATGCTTTGCTTGCGTCAAAGAGTGAATTGTTACATCCGAATATTAACAATCCAAAACATGAGCTAACAAGAAACATATCTATTAAACACAACAGATATCTCCGATAAGATCATCTTTTTCCATAATTTTTACCTCAAAAAGGCATACTGAAAACATACAGAAAAATAATAATAACATTTTCGGGAACATAATACAGAAAAAGGTGAAAAGACATCGCATACCGACGTTAATTAGTAAGGTGTCTAGCTGTCAAGTTGTCAAGTTTTTCAAAATGAATTATACAAGTAGCGAAATGTGCGATAATATGCATTTCGTTTATTGCCTGACCAAAGGTAATTCATTAGCAGGTTAGTTACCTGTTAAGCCTTTTATTTTTTCCACTGTAACAATAAACACGCTTTAACTATTATGCAACAATATATGTTGCCGGGGAAAAGCGAGAGACAGGAGCAGCGACAGTCGTAGAAAAAGAATTGTAAATTAATTAATATTGTGTCATGTAAAATACCTTCTTATTCAACTGATGTTGCCCGCTTGATTCCACCCAGAGCGTTGCATAGTAGAAATACGCGACGAGTCACTGCAGCCCACCCGTACGTGGTTCAGTTTAGCGTCCTACGCAGGACACTGTTTAAAAATTCTGTCATCTGGAGAACGTCATCACTCTGAAACGACCTCCCTGAGACCGTGTTCCCCAACGAGTATAATCTCCAAAGATTCAAGACCAACGTGAATCGTTTTCTGCGCACACGCAGCGCTCGCAGATCACCATAAAGGATTAATCTGCACTGCTGTGACTTATCATAAAAGAAAAAAAATTTAAAATATATAGGATATTCTGTGTAAAGTATATAACGATGTTGCCACCTGTTTTGAAGAGAAGCGGCAACGCCGCATTGCTGAAATATTTTAAAACGATAGACCATCGTCGTTAATCTGGGCAATTAAATTCTTACAAGAAGCGTATTACTCGTTTTCCATAAACGTCTAACGTTCAATTCGCCGTGAAACACCCTGTATACCTGTAGATGAGAGGACTATGTTTGTGAAAATTTCTGCTATCATCATTTAACTATATTTTACTAATTTTAGAAGGGCTATTTTAAATACGATTGCACTAGCAAAAACATTTTTTATTTGGTAAGGGCAAAATACAACACAAACTTTTGAATGAAAAAAATAATAATACGGGATCTTCCATGTGTTCGTAAGCTAGGTTAGACCTGTGACTTCTTTTCTTTCGTCGTCTACTTTGTCGGTATTGTTCAAACAGCGTGTCCAGAAAAGTTCTAGACATATGGGAATATTCTTTATTGTTGATTTTACGAAAAAAAAGTTATTCTTTATAAAAAGTTATGCTTGATGCGCAAATAATATTGACATATCAAAACTTAAGATATCATGTAGGTACAGGGCGGCAAAAAAATAGAGAAACACAGAATTACGTTAAGAGGGAAGCTCGGAGGGAAGTACCCTCAATTTTTATTTTAGAGCAAATTGTCATAAGAAAACTTTATTAGGGACAACAAAACGTGGTCAGATACAATTTTTGGTTGAAATATTTTAATTTACAGGGTACGATCAAAAACACGTTGAGCATTCATTACCTATTGTTAGAAACCAATTACGTAAAAAATAATGCGAGGTTATTTCATGTTCTAAAATCAACCTATCTACCTATCAGGAATATTAAAAACATTTAATTTCCCTAGAGCAAAAATAAATTGTGAATGTGAATAATAAACAATATTTTAGCAATTACATAATAAAAGTTTAAAAACAGATAGTTTAAAGTGAAAAATTGCCCCCTTCTTTTTCCATGCAAACTATAGTACGCCTTGTAATTTCTCTTACTGTCGCCCGTATCATATTGGGAGTGATTTCTTGGATACAGCTTGTTATTACTGCTTCAAGATGGTCAATATCCTGATGAAAAGGTCTATGCCCATACACCATTTCTTTTAATCGGCACCATAAAAGGAAGTCCAGGGGTATGATGTCAGGTGACCTGGCTGGCCAAGGAAATTTGAACGTCTGCCTATCCAGCGGTGCGGAAATACTTCATTCAAATACCCAATTACTATGTTAGTACTATGGCATGGGGCTCCATCATGTTGATACCAAATTGTACGTCTTATGTTTAGTGGCAGTTCGTCAAGAAACTGAGACAATTGGTTCCTTAAGAAGTCCAGGTAAATGGCAGCATTTATATTTTGTCGGAAAAAGTATGGTCCAATCATTAAAAATGCCACACCAAACATTGGTTTTAAATGAATATTGATTACGGCATTCGATTATAAAATTCGGATTGTTGTCACTCCACCACCGACAATTTTGGGAGCATACTTGGCCGTTGGAAGTAAACATGGCTTCATCTGTAAATCATTTTTTCTTGCAGAAAAAGGATCAACTTCACACTCGCCTTGGAACCGCGCGCAAAATAGGAAACGGGATTCAAAATCTCTGGGAAGAAGCGTGTGTCAACTGGAATAGTTTTTGACAAATCTTTTTAAAAAAATTTCGGGTCTTCGATACCCGCCTGCATTACATTGAGTTGCCTTTCTTCTGTTGTGGACCAATTGTTGTGTTGTTTCTTAAACACATTTTTGACGGAACCAGTAGCTTTAAATTTATTCATTACGTTTGCTATGGCGCTACATACACGGAAAAAACAGTATTGTAAATTTAGTTTAGTAAGAATTTTTTAGTATATTTCTCTATAAAACCTCTTAATAACTATAAATCTCTATATCAGTCTTTTCCAAAATAAAATTGTAAACTAAATTTATAAAAAAATATGGTTAGCTTTTTTATATAACATAGTATAATTATGCCACTACTAAGGTATATATTACATTTTACAAATGCATTTTGGTTACATTGAATAGCCATTTCTCTTAGTTAAAAGTAAGAAACTGTGTTGTGAATTTTACTAAATCCTTTTGTGGCTTTTATAATTTTTTATTACATTAAGAGACAAGCATAAAAAATGGTTATAAAGGAAACTTAGTAAAAATTACTATATTTCTTTACTAAAATTTTTAATAGAATTTAGAAGGGTGTAATTATAGTAAGACTGTTTAACAATAAACTATTTGAATTTTTATAACACTATATTTGCAAAATATCAAAAAATATAGAAGCGCTTATAAAATTTTCGTAGGAAAATTCGTATTTTACTAAATGAATATAGTAAAAACCCTAAATAATTTACAGGAATAGTCAAAGCCGCCAGCGTTGCCAGTCTATTACAATTGTAATAGATCTATTACTATTTTGACAATTCTATTACGGTTTTACATTGCTCACCAAATCTATTACTATTTTTAATTTTCAGTAACTTTCCTATATTGCCAACACCTTGTGGCCAACACCTTGCTCTGAACGCAAAAAAACATTTTTATGTCATTTGTTCGTCTGAGATTCCAACTTAAATATTCATTAAAACGAATAAAATCGTTTGTATATTGTATATGTATATAATCGTATAAATCGGTTGTCCTGCTTTTATGTATACGGTTTCAGATAATTCTATTCTTTTTTAGTATTTTAAGAAGTTCTGATTGGTAGGTTGGTTCATTTAATATAATATTCACTATAAGAATATGATACAGATATACTCATGCGCAGGGAGTAGTTCTTGGCACGTACTTCCCCGTCCCCGGTAACGGTTATTGAAAATTTGAATTTTATTCGGTGGTTAATTGACGCTAATACATACTTAATACATTTTTATATCTTTAGTTTTTGTTAGATTTAGTGCTTATTATAAAACTTGTTATATCTGCAGTTTGCAAACATGGACAGGTAGGTAACAATAATTGTTATTGGGTACTATTTTTTTAAATGGTGAATATTTTAATGCTAAACCAGAGTATATATTATAGCTGTATGTATGAACTTTTTTTAGATTTGTAATAAAGATATCAAAAAAGCACGAGGAAAATAAATAACTAATATCTGAAAAGGCAGTAAAACAGCACTTTATTCCCACACCAAGTACAAGTTCTGCATGTGTAACTGGTCAGTCTAAATTGGATTCGGAATTAACCTTTGATGTCAGTGAGTCAGAGTCTGAACCAAAGATAAAGAAAAAAATGTATAAACAGAAATTTAAGACCGATATGATCGATATATAAAATAATAGTGTAAATAACTAATAATTATGCATAATTTGCATAATTTTTTTTTTTTTGCGAACTGGTGAATGTGCCAGAATATTTATTTCTCTTTCGGTGTTCTGGCTCGCTTTTATTACTATTCTCTGATATCTATTACGTTTTGAACCGTCAACCTATTACTTTTAATCGAAGACTTCTGGCAACACTGAAAGCCGCGTCGTTCGTCGCCGCCGCCGCATTTACAGTTATGCCATCAAAGGGGTCGTACCTCTAACTCTTACTCTTAGGTGTTTTAAGTTCAAACTGGTTAATTTTGTCTCTGATTTTGTGTTTATGGTATTATGGTGCTGTTATGTGGAGTTTGGAGGATTTATTAGCAGAATGGAATCTGGAAGACTTAGTTTTGACCACCAAGAAAGAAAGACCAAATATATTTCATTATACCATGTGTAAAAGCAAATAAAAAATGTTACAAAAATATTTAAATGAATCTACAAAAGGAGTTTTAAATATTTACTAAAATATTTAATTAGTATAACAAAAGTTGGTGGTAAAAATTCAACTAAAATTAATAGAATTTACGAAAAAATATTATAAATTTTACAATATTCATTAGTAAAATGTGCAGAACTGCTTGGTAGTTTTTACAAATAATTATTACAACCGTAACAACAGAAGCTAGAAAAAAATAACAACATATTTTTATATTATTTGCACTGCTGTTTAATAGTTTTTACTGTAACGAATTTTTTTATTCCTATATATTTTTGTAGTAACTAATAAAAATATTAACTCGTTTTTACTATAATTTTATAGTCTTCTTCAATATACCATATGGCTGTCCTATATAGAACTATAAAATATAGTTACTTCTATTATATTTTTGGATATTCTTATAATTTTTTTTTTTCGTGTACCATTTTGTCAGGGTGGCGAGTATTAAATGTGAGTGCTGCTTTCCTAATAGGTATATAGTGATCTCCGATGATAAGTACAATTTCTATTTTCTCCTGCAGCGTTAACTTTACAACCATTACAAAACTAACGAAAAACTCTTGTTAATAAGTCGAAAAATAGTAAATGATTTTTGACTAACATGTCAATATTCGTTACTATTGTATTGCACACAGTTGTTGCAAAATTCTTGAAGGGAACTGTTAAAGAAATAAAATAAAAAATATTTTCCAAAGGCTTTTTGATGGTACCCTGTAAATTAAAATATTTCAACGAAAAATTGCATCTGACCACGTTTTGTAGTCCTTAGTAAAGTTTTCTTATAACAATTTGCTCTAAAATAAAAATTGAGGGTACTTCCCTCTTAACGTAATTCTGTGTTTCTATATTTTTTTTGCCGCCCTGTACATGATATCGTTAAGTTTTGATATGTCAACATTATTTGCGCATTAAGCAGAACTTTTTATAAAGAATAACTTTTTTTCGTAATATCAACCATAAAGAAAATTCCCATATGTCTAGAACTTTTCTGGACATGCTGTATATATTTTTTATTTTTATTCGTCAGTAGCTTTATTCCTTGGTGAGCCGTGCGTGGTTATCTAGAATTTTGGTGCTGCTTGTTTTTGGCGCCTTTTTTTTACCGTCCTTGAAACGGTGCTGTGTTGATAGTGCTTCTTCATTATTTCTAAGGGCTATTTTGAATACAATTGCACTAGCAAAAATATTGTTTAATTGGTAAGGGCAAAATACAGTTATTATTAAACAGGCGATTCAGTGATTGATGTTCTTAGGGTTACTCTTGTGGTTTGCAACAAGTATCAAATTCCTTCTGCTAAAATTAATTAGTCATGAAAGCGTTTTAAGTTACCTTTTATAAATGGCCGATATTAATTTTAATACAGGAACTTTGTTTATGCTTTGTTTTTGACCCAACCTGATGAAACAATATTTATTCTAAACATCAAAAGATCATATTACATAATATACTGATCATAGAGCTTCATTAATTTAAATAGGGCTGGTGTTTGTTGTCTGATTAAAAACTGTCAATGTATATTTTTTTTTAGAACGAATAATTTATAGCAACGACCAATCCCATTAACGAACACACTTTTAAACTTAAAACTCATTCCTGCGATTCTCTAAGATAAATGGATCAAGTATCCCCCTTTTCCCTTAAAGATTTTGTCTGTACTTAAAAGATTTTATAGAGATTATGTATTTTAGGCCGCCATCAAGGAAGGATATTTGCTGAAACAAACAAGGTCGTTCCAACGATGGAGGAAGAGATACTTTAAGTTGATGGGACGCAAATTATATTATTCCAAAGACCCTAAGGTAGGAAATTTGCATTTCATTTTAAAGGACCCTTTTCGGAAATTAACCCTATTTAATTCGACATTGATACTTTCAAACGGATTTATCAAAACCGACAGTGATTTAGAACAAAAATAAATCGATTTTAATTCAGGGGCAAATACATGTGTATACGATACGCCAATATTAATTAATTTTATTATGTAATAAAGTAATAAATCAAATGCAGTCTTCCTACACGAAATGTATTAATAAAAAACAACTAGGTTTTTTTCTCTAGATGTTTTGAATGTGGAAACATTCATCATCAGGGGTTACAAGGATCGAGTTGGACAATGCAGATCAGTTAAAATTGGACATAATTAATAGCTAGCGGCTTTGTTTAAAGATTAAGTGGTCACAAATGAAACACGAAAAATTAATTTTTTAAAAAACCTTTGTCATGTTATCTAATTATCTATATTTTATACTTTTGTACTATAATTTATCATAGGCTACGCAAAATGGTTAATTTTATTATTTTATCAATTAGGTATGTCATGAAAAAGAATAAAATAAATTAGCTCAAAAACATACAGTAAGTACCATGACCCCGTGTGCAAAATATTTTGCACATCATATACCCACTATAAATTTAATTATTGCCTGTTTTTGACAATCTTATTGACATTTGAAAAAAAATTACCCAATTACATTTTTTATTAAGGTACACAAAAATCTAGTTAAATTAATATTTAATTATTATTAACAATATTAACGTTAATTCTGCAACCACTACAAGATGTTGTTAAATGGTAAGAAATTAAAAAGTAATTAAATTGATTGTGGAGTACCTCAAGGTTCAGTTCTCGGTCCATTCCTATTTTTAATATATATAAATGACCTTGCGTCAATTTTTACAATACTTTAGCATAGTGAATATTGTACTGAATTAATTAAAATAATTAACGAAGATTTAAAAAATGTTAAAAAGTGGTGTGACTCTAATCTACTCTCATTTAATATCACTAAAACAAATATATTAACTTTTAAATGTTTACTTAATAATATAATTTTTGACATTCTCATTACTAATCAACTAATAACCCCAAATTTATAAAATGTTTAGGAATCTATATTACTCAAAATCTTTCTTTTAATTAACATATCAAAAAGTTATGTAGAAAATTAGCTTTAGGATGTTATGCCCTGAGAGTACTTTCTCATGGAATGAATATGGCGGTGCTTCGAAACGTTTATTTTGCTTTAATAGAATCTCTTTAGAGATATGGCATTTGTTGCTGGGGAAATTCAAGCCAATATCTTCTAAATTCAATTTTTATTTTACAAAAAAGATATTAGATATTTGTGCAAAGCTAGATCTAGAGATTCTTGTAAAACTCTATTTATCTCACAAAAAATTTTAACTTCAATTTTTATATTGGAAACAGTTTGTTTAATTCATAAAAAGCATAGAAATAGTATGTCGAAGGGTACAGGCAAAGAAGGGGGAATGTCAATATTTCCGCATTTTAAACTAATCAAGCTATTCGATAGGAAATAAGAAAATCTATCGTGTAGTAACATCATAAAGGCGAAAAAGGAGGAGAGTCAAAAGATATCGTGACTTAAAGTTTTGCGGTACAGGCTAAAAAGGGGGAATGTCCGCGCGGATCAGGCTAAGAAGGCGGAAAGTCACAAAAACAGTGCTAACAGCGCTGCGTAAAATTACGACCTTGGCGTGACGGTAGTCTTTTTGTGTGCGTATTTATTTGAGTTCGTAGACAGGTGCGCACAAGTTTAGTTAGTAGTGATTGTGTTACAAAGTAAAAAATAATAGTACAATGGACTCAAGTGGTAGTGCATGCAAAGACTTTGTTCCCGAGGTTCATGGGAAGAAGAAAAAACGTTTTGGAAAACTAACGGATGTTTCAAAAAAACTTAACCTACAAAGTCACGAGTGCGGGGGTGATTGCCACTGTAAACGACTGCGTTGTTTTGAGAATGTTCCGGCAAACGCAAGACAAAAAATAATTAAAGAATTTAATTTATTAAAAAGCGTGGATGAACAGAACATATATTTATGTGGGCTGATCAGTCTTTGTCCTGTACAAAATCGACGTCCGCGTACCACTGAAGACATTGCAAAGTTACGAGATAGTTCATATATTTATCGAGTCAGAATTAACATATCTGGTGAAACAAGAGAAGTGCCTGTTTGTTTGAAGGCATTTCTGTCCCTACACGGCATAACAAAAAAAAAAGTGGAAATATTACAAAAATCTTTAAAAATGAGTGGCGCCGCTCCAACTGACAAACGAGGAAAACATTTTAACAGACCACTTAAGTTACAGCAGGAAGATAAAGATATAGTGGTTAATCACATCAGGTCTTTTAAGGGACGTCAAAGCCACTACAGTTTAAAAGATTCGTCAAAGACCTACCTACCTGAAGATTTGAACATCAGAAAAATGTACAATATGTACAAAGATCTTAATAAAAATCAACCATATAGTGTGTCATACGAAACGTATAGATCGATCTTCTCACAAGACTTCAATATATCCTTTGGGTATCCAAGATCCGATACATGTAGTATCTGTGACGAATACTTAGCAAAAATGAAGTCTTTAGAAGCCCAAATAAGGAACGTTTCAGATAATGCCATACAAAAGGACAAACTAAATACAGTGTCACCATTAAAGTCCGCACCATATGGAACTTTTTTTTATTAATGAGGTTAGTTAAAATTAAATTTCGGCAATCGTTTTTGCTTCAAATTAGACTAAAAATTATATAATCAAATGTCACCATCTGTCATTCGGTATCTGTCAAAAATTACATTTTAATCAAAAAATGCTGAAAAATGGCATTGTTTTACCGAATTTCAAAAAATTTTATTAGAAAAAGTTGTTTCTAGTACAATTCTTGGCCTAAATACAAAGTTTCAGTTTTCTAGCTCAAAGTTGATTTTTTTGCCATTTTTTCTAATTAACTTTTTTTTTATTTAATGTAAGTTCGCTTAATGGATATTAAACTATTTGCTTATACCATACTCAATATTTTATTTAGTTTGTATGAGCTTTTTTTTACTAGAATGCCATTTTTTTTCGAAATTTAAAATTAGAGGCAAAAAAATTTGACACAGGTGGTGCAAAGTTATCCTAATTTAAAAATTTTAACAGATAGACGTCAGATGTTTCGTTTTTCAAATGACAAATACATCTAAATATTTGATAAAAATTTTATTTTATACTTAAAACTATCATTATTATTAAAAGGAACAAAAAGGAACTTTAATCATTTTAAATAGGTAACACAAAAGCAATATAAATTTCACATTTCAGTGTGACGTCCTTCTCGCTCTATACAAACACCCGTCCGTCTATAAACGTTTTTGACAGCATTTTGTAAAAAGCTTGGTCTTATATCGGCACAACACTGTCTTATAGTTTGTTCCAAATGCTCGATATTTCTAAACGGTCGATTCTTATAAACTTTCTGCTTAAGATAACCCCACAGAAAAAAGTCTAGTGGGGTTATGTCAGGCGACCTGGGTGGCCAGTGATATTCTCTATCACGCCCTATAACTCTGTTTTGAAATAATTGGTTTATGCGTTCTTTCACTGCTACAGTTTGATGTATGGGTGCACCATCAAGCTGATACCATAAGTTATGTCTATGGTGTAAGGGCATGTTATCCAAAACTTCGGTAATCTCGTTATTAAGAAAATTCAGGTACCTTTCACCAGTTAAGTTTACTCTAAAGAAGTATGGTCCAATAAGCTCATCTTTCAAAATTCCACACCAAACATTGGTTTTAAAATGATACTGGTCGCGACATTCAATTGTGAAGTTAGGATTTTCTTGGGACCACCATCGGCAATTTTGTGAGCTCACGGTACCATTCGAAGAGAAAGTGGCTTCATCTGTCCATAATATCTTGTATGGAAAAAGAATATTCTCCTCATATTGTCCCTGATACCAAAACGAAAAATCAAGTCGGATATCAAAATCGCGTTCTTTTAAAAATTATTTTGAACAGATCCAGTTTCTCTAAATTTTGACATTATTCTTGAAACAGTGCTATGCTGCAAATTTTTTTCTGGATGCCTCTCATTAAAAATGGCAGATACTTGCCGGTGAGGCATATTCTCTCCACAAATTAAGACAATTTCTATTTTTTCTTGAATGGACAACATTGGTGACAACACTGAAAACTGTAACTTGCGAAAATATTCAAATTTATGACATTTCTTTTATTTATTCGGCACTCTAATTCGTTTTTTTTCCATAGCCTACTTATAAAATTCAAAATTGCCTTGATATTTTATTGTGGATAAAAAGAAAATGTGTCTAAATTTTGAACTAATCTGATATCTGGGAATTTTATTATAAGTTTTTTAAACTTCTTAGGTGTATGTACTATCAAAAAAATGGAATATCTGACGTCTATCTGTTAAAATTTTTAAATTAGGATAACTTTGCTCCACCTGTGTCAAATTTTTTTGCCTCTAATTTTAAATTTCGAAAAAAAATTGCATTCTAGTAAAAAAAAGCTCATACAAACTAAATAAAATATTGAGTATGGTATAAGCAAATAGTTTAATATCCATTAAGCGAACTTACATTAAATAAAAAAAAAGTTAATTAGAAAAAATGGCAAAAAAATCAACTTTGAGCTAGAAAACTGAAACTTTGTATTTAGGCCAAGAATTGTACTAGAAACAACTTTTTCTAATAAAATTTTTTGAAATTCGGTAAAACAATGCCATTTTTCAGCATTTTTTGATTAAAATGTAATTTTTGACAGATACCGAATGACAGATGGTGACATTTGATTATATAACTTTTAGTCTAATTTGAATCAAAAACGATTGCCGAAATTTAATTTTAACTAACCTCATTAAAAAAAAAAAGTTCCATATGGTGCGGACTTTAATGGTGACACTGTATATAAATAAATAAACTCCAAATTAAAAACAAAGACCACAAAAGTAAAGCTGCTTTGTTTTATTCAAGAAAAAAGGCTGCGAAAGAATCTAGTCGAGTAAATGACCACCGTGAAGCAATATGCATGGATTTTGCTAAAAATCTCCCAGTTCCAAACATTAGCACAAACGATGTTTATTATAAGAGACAATTATCTATATATTCCTTCAACATTCATGTTTTGTCAACTGGCCAAAGTATTTTTTATACTTACCCTGAAACGAATGGCCGAAAAGGAAGTGACGATGTTTGTTCAATATTGCACGATTTCGTTTAAAATTTTTTATCATGCAATGTTTGAAGCCTAGACATTTTTTGCGATTCGTGTGGAGGGCAAAACAAAAACTATACTGTGATCCGATACCTCCACCATTTAGTGCATGTACAAAAAAGATTTGATACTATCAAGATCAGCTTTCCTATTAGAGGACATTCCTTTATGGAATGCGACAAGGATTTTGGCTTAATAAAACAAAAATCTCGTGTAGAACTTCCACATGAATGGGCTGAAGTTTTTAGAAGTGCACGAGTAAAACCGACTCCTTTTGATGTAGTAGAGATCACTTATGACTTTTTTAAATGCTGGAGTACTCACTTTGCTTCACTTTACAAACAAAAATGTCCAATGAAGACGCGCCCCATCCGCGAATTAAAAGTTCTTAAAGATCATCCTAGATGGTATATCATCGCTCAGCCTGGAATGGCCTGTGGGAAACTGCTGTTGTGGTTGAACCAAGAAATCATAAAGATTTGCCAACCAATGAGTTCGAATTACCAGCTCGTTTATACAAAGGTATGTACATTACTTTTTTTAATTCACTTTTTTATACACACAGTTAAGAACTTCCAAACGAATTTTTTTTAGTTGATCAAAATTTTCAAATTACGTCTATACCTACTCACAATAAAATCAGTCAACTTTAAATAAACAAATAAAACCCCTTTTTGGCCAGAATTTAAATTTTCTTACGACTTTGTTTCTAAACGTGTTTACTGATTCCCAAAACATTTTGTATTTTCGATATTAAGTTGAATTTTCTCTGTTATTTGCAGGACACCTACCTGTGACATTGGAGAAATTTATTGATCTACAGTGCTTAATGAAGTTCTGCCTCAACACAAACGCTGCAGAATATTATTCAACACTACCACATATTAAAAAAAACAAGAATAAAAGCAGTCATCCAAAACCACAGCCCAAAATCGCAGCGTTTAAAACCACAGCTTTCAAAACCACAGCGTCCAAAACCACATCCTCCAAAACCACAGCGTCCAAAGCCACAGCGTCCAAAGCCACAGCGTCCAAAACCACAGCGTCCAAAACCACAGCTTCCAAAACCACAGCGTCCAAAACCACAGCGTCCAAAACCACAGCTTCCAAAACCACAGCGTCCAAAACCACAGCATCAAAAACCACAGCGGCCAAAGCCACATCGTTTAAGAGGCAAAAAAAATAGTACCTTAAATATATATGTATATTTGTTAAACTTAATAAAGTTTGTCATTTACTTTTGAAAATAATAGTTTTTGTAAAGAAAATACGAAAATACTAGGAAATTTCTTATGTGATTCTGTGACATTCCCCCTTTTTATACGTTAGGATTTGTACCACTTTCAATTTTATTACGCTTTACAAAAATTGTAAGGGAAATCTAAGTAACACATTTTTGTCTTTCAATGTCCAATACACATCCCAATTTATTTCATAAAAAGATTGGGCCTAAAACTAACACATATAAAGTTATAGGGTTTTAAACATTAAAATTGCTTTCCTGAACATTTACATTTTTTGACATTCCCCCTTCTTTGCCTGTACCCTTCAGTATTAAGTCACATACTTATAATACAAGACAAACCTTTGATATATGTTTACCTATTCCTTGTTCAAGTCTTGTAAAAAAATCCATAATTTATGATTCTAAAAAAATTTTTAATTATCTTTCAAATTTTATTAAGTAAATGTCAAATTTTAAAATGTTTAAAAAAAATGTAAAAAATTTATTATTGGGTTGGTTAAAGCATATTATCTACTTTGCCAATGCAGTTATCAATGGTTTCAACGTATTCTACCATCGGATATTTTTGTCCAATATGATATACCGTTATCTTACCTTGTATTTTGAGTTATTTTTACTGTATCCTTGACATACTGACTTTTATAACCTGCAAACAACGACATTTTAGGCGGAAGTGTTGGGATATCGTGTTTATTAGTTTAGTCGGAAAGACGCAATATCGACATATATTAGGAATTTATATTTTTACGATATTTGATATTAAATTTCCATCAACAAATCGACACCGTATTTTGTGGTTTTTTATTTAAAATAACTGCTACGTACAGAATGGAATATTTTAATCAATATTGTTGCCAGTCATTTTTATGTTTATTTTGGACTTTGATTTTTTCCTCCGCCATATGTCAATGATTAGTTACAATAATGTCGTGAATTATTGTAATTATTTAGGAAAACTTGGACCTAACTTGGCCTAATAACAATTTAGTGACTAAATATTTTAATAAAGTCGTGTAGTTCATATATCCCCCAGTTGTAATGAAAATATGACTCTTTAGAGTCATATTCTCCTTAACTATGATACACAACACATAATTTCTAGTAAGTCTATTAAGCAAAGCAGTTTAGTTTTAACTTTTCTGTTTTATATTTGTATTTACTTCGTAAATTCAATTATTTAAGAGATGCTATACTGGGTGTCCCAGAATATGTGAGCAATCTCCCGGATTCTTAAAGAAACACATAAATATTTTGACAACTTCTTATACATTTTTTTTTCTTACAGCCAGGAAATCGTTTTCTTTTTCATAACTTTTGAAGTACTGACTGTAATTTAATAATTATTTAATGTAATGGTTACCAGGTAAGTCTTCTTAAAATGGGCCCTTTTAATCACATTCGGCTTATTTAGTTTACCAGGGACGGACTAGCTCTAATACAGTAATGATTTTTCTACAGCCAGTACGATAAAGGCACAATAATAACATTTTAAACAGCTTAAACTGTAAACTATAAAAAAGGTACTTTTGATCGACATCGATAAAATGAAATGTTTCCGGAAAAAAAAATATTTTTGTTCAATGTAGTTTTTTGCAGTGGTTGTCATCTTCATAAAATTCCTTTTTTGTTGCCATAGTTTTTTCGACATGTGCCGATTTAATTATGGATATTTATTCCAGTGTCACTTGAAAATAGAGTGTTTTGAAATTTTCGAACTTTTTTCTTCTCGGTTAGTTTAACTAGTAATGGAATTTACGTTTGCTAAATATGCCGACATGCATTTAATGTGTGGGCTTCAGGAACGCGCCAAATATTTTCGGCGCCGTCGCGCGAAATAATGAAAGGCGCCTTTAAGCAATATTATAATATTGAGCTAAAATTACCACCCTTCTCTCATAGTTGATCGTTGAAATTTTTGAAGAAAACTCTATACTTTTTAGTACTAATGTCTATATTTATTTGTGACAAACAGAATGTTCCACAAAAAATATTAATAGAATACGAAACAACAGTAATAAAACAAAAACAGTATCAAAGTTACAAAACATTAATTCAAAAAAAAAAAAATAAATAAGATAGCGATTGTTTTGAAACAGATAATACATGATCATGATACATGATGGAAAGGTCTTACGAAAATTGGACTTTTCTAGATTTACTTTTTGCAAATTCATTAACAAGATTTTCCATCTCAAGTTGCTTTAAAAAGGCTCTATAGAAATTATAGCAATATTTTCTAACCGCTATGGCCCATTCTAGATCGTAAATAATTTTTAAACAACCTTAATTTAGAGAATGGTTAATTATATGCTCAATGAAATCGTAATGTTTGAAAATAAGTGGGTTAGGTTACTTATTGCAATGTAATTAAGTGTTTCTACTACAGACGTCGCATTTATGTCGCCATTTTGCAGAAATTGTAATTCGTGTAAAAGGTCTGTTTCGTCTATATCTTTCTCGTTTCGATCTTTGTGAGTTAAGGTTTCTTCCAGTTTTTTTCAAAAACTAAATTAATATTGGTCAGAATATTTGCCGAAATTCTCAATATTCCACAAAAAATTAAAAACATCAGAATGACACGATAATAGTTTAAATCTTTCATGTACGGATGATTGAAGACCACGAAAAGCCAAGTTTTGTTCAGCCAATAATTTGCATTTCCGAATCAACGGTTCGACTAGTTTTTAATCTTTCTAGTAAATCTGACCAGACACGTGAATTTCGAAAATGAGATTTACTTTTTTCGTGGATTTTCAAATGTTCGCTTAAATGATGCCAATCGTTGAAACCGTCTTGGTTACTTAACTTAGTGTTTTTAAAAGGCAATGGATTGCTGGGGTTGGGGTCATTGAATATTTTACAGCAGAAGCAGAAATCTGCATTTTTATTAATAGAATATAGCAACCCTAAACCTTTTCAATATTCCACAAAAAATTAAAAACATCAGAATGACACGATAATAGTTTAAATCTTTCATGTACGGATGAAAGAGTAATTAATTTCTAGCATTCCGAAAAAGCAATTTACTGTAAATTTCAGTTCTTGATTTTCAATCGGCTGGTCGTTACCTTCGTTAGAAAATTGTTTTTTAATCTTTCCTGGCCTTAAAACTTCTGCGGATACAAATTTTGCATTAACTTCTAAGCAAGAAGCTAGTTCTTTGTCATCTACTAATAAGTCACTGAAGCCTTTGTCAAATCGATATTGTTGTACAAACTAATTAAGGTTATTTAAACTTTCGCAAGCCTGGGAAATATTAAATGTTTTTGATTGCAGAATCTTAGTAACAACATCCATTATACTTAGAATCTTGTACCATAAGGCTACCATAAACACAAATTCATAATTTTTAATTTTTTTACCTAGGGAGGTAGCTAGATGTTTTTTAGTATTGTCAAAATTATTTCCGGATAAAATTTCATAAGAGCATCGTAAATTTCGCCCAACTGAAATCTTAGAGGGGTTATTGCATCAATTCTGCTAGACCATCCAGTATCTGACGAAGGCTTTAATGTCAGACTTGAAATGTTACTTTTCGAAACAGACCACCGATTGGTTGAGGCAGAAAAAAAGTTATATAATTCTTAAACAATTAAAAAAAAATTTATACTAGAAATATTTGATTTCACAGCAACGTTCTTTCTTCTTTTCTGTACACCTTGATGTTAACCCTTAATATTTGAACCATTATCATAACCTTGGCCGCGCATATTATAAATGTCTAAACCATAATTCTCCAAAATTTTTAGTTAAAAGTTGGTTAAACCTCTACCTGTTACTTATAGGATGAAATGTTAAAAAACGTTCTTCGACACTAAATTTATTGTTTTTTAAATTAACGTATCTTAAGCAAACAGAAATCTGCTCCTTGCGGCTCACATCAGGAGTACAATTAAGTAATATAGAAAAATACTTTGCTTCTTTAACTTCGTTTAAAATATTATTTCTTATTTTGTCACCTATTAATTTAATGGTTTCGTTTTGAATTTTATCTCCAAGGTAAAATGGAAAATTTTTTTGAGATCTATTAATATGTGCAGACATGACTGAATCAAATTTTGCTATCATTTCTATACATTTTAGAAAATTTCCATGATTTCTGTCAAATAATAGAATAGAATATAGCAACCAATGACGCTGAACCTTTTCACCATTTAACAAAATTCGAGTAAAATATATATCGGAAAACTTACGTCCACTTTTGCATTTAGGATACATAGTTTTATTTTGATAATGCATTGGACCCTTTTCGACAAGTTCTTGCACCTGGATTGGAGACAATACAGTCGGCCAAAAACCTGGATCGTTAGAAAGGAGCGCCTCTTCGGATAATTCGTCTTGCTTACTCGAACATGATGGTACCGACACTGGCTGAAACGTATCAGGATCTAATTCTTTTGGATCTTCATCCTCATTATCTTGCTTTCCTAATTCTGATGGCAAGTTTGATTTTGTTGAATGTAGAAAATCACTGTTATCAGAAGTAGTGTCTTGTGTGGTCTTTCGAAAAAAGTTACTAGTTTTGAAATTGGCTTTCTCCATGTCTTCCTCCCGTTTTCGCTTGTTAAGCAAGTTTGGTAACCAGACAATTTATTTTTTTCTTCTCTGGCCATCTAAATAAAATAAATAAAAAATATTAAACACTAAGCCTTATTTATTTTATAAACAAAAGTTATTAAAAAGAAAAACAATTTACTTAATCACTTACATACCTTATTTGTAATTATTTTTCACAATTGCGTTAGATACGTAATAGCAAATAAGGCACTCTATACGTCTTATGCGCTTATCAAGACAATAATGAAAAATTAACCTGCTACATCGATTTTCGCGCCCCCACAGGAAGAGGAGTAGTAAAATTTCACCACTGGTACTGGTCGCCGACCGGTCGGTGTTGGTGGATAATGCATTTTCACCACCGGTATTCATAGATAATTGTTTTAGTTTTATGTTAATTTGTGTTGAAGGCCTGGCGCCTTTACGGCCTTGGCGCCGTCGTGCGCCGCACGACCTTGCCCATATGGCCTGGTGGGCTTGCATTATGTAATACCTTAGAAGCCAGAAGGCTTTATGAAGAACGATTTCCAAATAGAAGAGTTCTTGATAGGAAAACCTTTGAAAGCGTGGATCGTCGTTTGAGAAAGACAGGAAAAAACTACGATGCTTTTTTTATTTGTACTACTTATCGAATGATGGAGATTTAATGTAAAGTGTCGTCAATAATGTTAGGAATTTTTAACAAAGCCAGCCACAATTGTGGAAATCAAATCCATCGTAGCAAGGGTCTCCGAAAATTGACTGTCGAGTTTGATTTCCCAAAATCGACGGTCTCTAGAATCCTCAGGGAGCAACAGTTGCACCCGTACCATCTTCAAACAGTCCATGCGCTTCTTCCTGAAGACTTTTGTTTCTAATGTACCGCATTATCAGCGTCAGTTTAAACCCATAAACGTGCAGGCCAGAATCATTTGGCAAACATTTAATTGCGCTACTTGTATTGCCAAGAAGGTTAACTGGAGGACTTTTCGAATTTCTTCAAAACAATTCGGCAGAACTTTTAAAAGATGCCAATCCGACGTGATATGTGCTTCTGTGCTTCATGCATGATGGGGCCCCAAAAATTTTTAGTCTAGTAGCTCGAGAACACCTAAACAGGAACTTCGAAAATCGATGGATAGAAAGAGGAGGACCGGTGGCCTCCTCGATCACCTGACCTGACTCCATTAAATTTTTGTTTGTGAGGCTGTTTAAAAACTTTAGTCTATGCCAATCCAATAGGCAATCTAGAAAACTTATTGGAAATGATTAATTTCCATTGTCGCGAAATAAGGATTAATGTTGAGCATTGTGGAGAGTCCAATAATCTTCAATTCGTAGAGCTCGGGAATGCATAAGAGTAGAAGGAGCTCATGTTGTACAGGATGCAAAAAATAGCATTACAGTCCATCCCTGGCAATATTAAATATTACACCTAGTACTTCAAAAGTTATTTAAAAACAAACGATTTCAAGGGGCGTTATTTATGGGCCCGTATTTCCGTAGGGGGGGGGGGGATTATAAGAACTTGTCGAATTATTTTTATATGTTCTATCTAAATTCGGGAGATTGTCCATATATTCTGGGACACCCTGCATACGTAAAATAACTATTTTCCTATACGTACAGAAGTGTTTTATTTTAAAAGCTTGGCGAATGACATTTCTTTACATAAGATAAAAGCATTGCTGTAAAATTCATAAATGACGTTAAGGGAAAATTTAAATAGCCGACATACTTGCCAAAAAGCTTTTACCAAAGTATTTTTAGGAAAACTGATGCAGTGGAAAACGTTTCTAGTTATATTTTTCTGTATACCTCCAAACTAAATTACTAGAAATGATATTAGAGCTTCTAAAATAGATTTTATGCACTTTCGGGAATAAAACGACACTTTTAGTCGATGTTCTCAGGGATTAAAGTGGTACTTTTATTCCATAGAAATCAATAAAATTGTTTTGCTCCCTAGGAAGTAAAATAAAATGATTTAATGAAATCGAAATTTACTGATAAGTTTTTTGGAAATATCTAAACATATTACACTACAAAGTAACTTTTTAGTGTGCCAATTCTTAGACATAAACCTAATTCTTGCAATCAATATTAAAATTTCCGTTTATGCTTTGCACTTATGCAGTTATAGCCTAAAATACTAATTTCACAATGAGGATACATTGAACTGGCGTAACATGTCCAAAAAGTAAGCTAATAGCACATTTTTTGCAGTAAAATGCAAAATAATTAGGAAAATTATTAACAATAGATTGAAAAAAAATTGGGATTACATAAACAGTAAGGAGAGACACTACATCTTTGTATAAAATATAGGGTCTGATTTAAAAATATCTACGTTCAAGTTACCCTACTTTTGTGAAACACCCTGTGAATTTAAAAATAATTTCCAAATGTAGTCTTCTGTCATAGATATTACCCTGTAGGACATCGAAATCTGTATTTCTAATAGTATAGTTGCAGGACCGTGTATTTAAAAAAAAATCATTTTTAATCAATAATATTTCAAAATTTTTTTTAAATCAGCAATAAACAAAAACAAACAAAATCCTACAAGCTCAAGTTCAAAGTTAGAAGCCTTTCTAAATAAATACACTTTATAAAAACGATTTTAATTAATGATAATATTAAAGCCGCAAACAACCAAAAACACGTGTATATTATTCTTGTATTTCACCTATTATTGTGGTTTTCCAGGCTGTGCCGCTCATTATTTTGCATACAATCATATCTAGTTATTTTGCTAAACGTGAAACCAACTGCTCTTGACTTTTGAAAACATAATTTTATATCGTTTTATGTCTGAAGTTGCGAAGTTGTTATAGCTACTATATTTTTAGCATTTAAATGGTATATTATATTGAATAGGAATTGTATGGTGAACTTTGCACAAAATTTAGAAAACTGGCTTCAGATTGCAAGCTTTTCTTTATTCCCTAAAAACCCTTATGGGATTTTGTTGAGCGAATACTTTGTGTAGGTATACTTATGTATATGTTCTTACTAATGCTTTATACTTGTAGTTAGTCACGTGTTTCTAAATATCCAATTTATTATACAGGGTGTCTGTAAGAGGTCTTTACAAAAACCAACCACATATTCTTCAGACCATTAGTCGATTAACGTAAACTTACCTTAGTACAAAGTTACTTAGTTTGGGCGCTAGACGGCGCTGAAGTGACAATTTTTAAATCGTTTTTCTGGATTAATTCAAATGTATGAGCAGTTTTTGAATTAATCCAGAAAAATGATTTAAAAATTGCCACTTCAGCGCTGTCTAGCGCCCAAACTAAGCAACTTTGTACTAAGATAAGTTAACTTCAATCGGCCAATTTTGGTCTGAAGAAGTAGGTAGATTTTTGTAAAAACCTTTTACAGACACCCTGTATATAAAGGGGTGTCCGGGAAAATGTGAGAAATCTCTCGGATTTAGATAGAACATGAAAAAATAAGATGACAAGTTCCTATATAATTTTTTCTTACAGGCCCTCCCTACGGAGAATGTGCCCCTGAAGGCAATACCGTCTTCACCATAAGGGCACACGGGGCCCGTGCCCAGGGCCCCCCATTCTCAGGGGGCCCCGACGACTTTAACAATTTCTCTCACACACATTTATTCTCAAAACATTTTTGTCGGGCACATTACTACGCCATTATATCGATGACTGCGCCTAGTCCTACTGTACTAATTAATAATATTTCCGAACACATCCTACAATCCTACCTAATTTACTAAGTACACCATCTAGCGATCACTCACGCAGTCACGCAATCCCTCCGATTCCAAAGTTAAGCTGCACTGCTGCACGCTGCACCGTCTAAACAAGGCCTAACATAAATGTCGACATTGTCTATGGTCTATGGTTGGGGGTTGGGGGAATCCGAATCCCCGAATGATGTATTAAACTTTCAGTCTGAGAGGAGTGAGTAGACAGTGGAGTGAGTCAGTGAGTGGCGTTATTTTGTTTCGTTTGATATTTGTTCTACTGACGTTTTATAATAACCCCTTTTTGATTGTCATTATGGTTTTTTAATAACCTCCTTTTAGGCGCAGCGTGCTTAAAAAACTTTTAAGCACGTTACCAGGAGCAACGTGCTTAAAAGTAACGCAGGTAATTATTTACAATTAAAACGTAACCACAGACTAGGTATAATTTAATTTTTTTTGGCAAGTGTCAATTTTTGAAAGGGGCAAATGAAACATAGGTAATAAAATGTTAGTAAAATAAATTAAGTTTTTTATTATAAAACCTAAGTAGAAAAAATTTTGTATACAACTCGTTACGAAACAATGTCTTTTAGTTTTAGTCACTTTGACGTGTTGTCCAACTCGGCTTCGCCTCGTAGGACAATTCACGTCGCGTGCCTAAAAGACACTTATTTCGTTACTTGTTGTATAAATAGCTATAAAATTGAGTAAGATAAACAGAAGTTTTTATTTGTGATTGTTCGTTTAAACATTATTTCATTATGTTGAAAAGAACATATTTAAGTGGTTCACAAAAAAGAAAAAAAGTTATAGCTCAAAAAGAAATAACGGAAAAACTTCCAAAGCTCACTTCGTCTTTTACGGTCGAAGAAACAAATAAGCCGAGGGATAATTCATTCTCATCAACGCAAGACAAAAGTACCTCTGAATGTCACCAGAAAAAAGAGGTTACGTGTGACGAAAATGACAAACACACATTAGATGCTGAAGCTGAACCATCGACTTCAAGCTACTGTGAATTAATAACTGCAAGCTTAGAGAATATATCTATGTCTCCTGACCCCGGTACTTACTGTGACTACATTTTACCGGAAGGAGTCCGTGATATTTGGATTCGAAAAGGGCCAGAGTTTTTCCAAAATAAAAATAGTGACTTCTCCGAAACTTCTACAAGTTTTCCAGATTCAAATGGTAAAACGAAAACTAGATACTTGACTAAAAATATTTTTATTCGTAAATTGACGAATGGTAAGTCTTTAGAAAGAAAATGGCTTCTTTATTCACCAGCAAAGAAATCTGTATACTGTTATTGCTGCCGTCTATTTAATACCACTACTGGTACTGGACATAATTTAAGTTCTCCTAATGGATATAAAGATTGAAAGCATATAAGTAACTTATTGATAGAGCATGAGAACAGTTTACAGCACAGGGAATTTATGATGAATTTTGTTGCAAGAATGAAAACTACTGGACAAATTGATACTGAGTTGCTGTCCCAATATAATACAGAAATTAACTATTGGAAGAATGTGCTTAGGAGGATTGTTGCAGTAGTGAAATTTTTGGCTTCAAGAGGTCTTGCTTTTCGTGGTGGTAATGAGACATTAGGATCGCAAAATAATGGGAATTATTTGGGATGCTTAGAATTGATTAGTGAATTTGATCCTTTTCTTGCTGATCACATACAAAAGTGCGGAAATCGTGGAAAAGGAAGTACATCATATTTGTCGGCAAATATTTCTAATGAATTTATTAATTTAATGGGACAGCAAGTTTTGAAAACCATTGTCAAAGAACTTAAATCAGCAAAGTACTACTCTATTAGCGTAGATTCTACGCCAGATCTGTCCCACGTTGACCAACTGACTTTCATAGTTAGATACGTAAAAGACGGACAGCCTGTTGAGAGATTTTTGAAATTTTTGCCTATGGATGAATATAATGCGCAATATATAGCAGATACCATTTTAAACTTTTTTGAAAGTCTTGATATTCCTATAAAAGATTGTCGCGGGCAGAGCTACGACAATGCATCAAATATGTCTGGAAAGTACTCTGGTGTTCAGGCAAGAATAAAAGAAGTTTGCGAATTTGCGATTTACGTTCCATGTGCGGCACATTCGCTAAATTTAGTGGGTGTTCAGGCTGTTGAGTGTGTTACTGAAGCAGTAACATTCTTTCAATTTGTAAAAAAATCGTTCAATTTTTTCTCGGCTTCGACAAAACGATGGAAAATTTTGACAGAGCATTTAGGTGCAAATAGAGTCCTGAAGTCTCTTTCGAAAACTAGATGGTCTGCACGCGCCGATGCTATTAATGCTTTGCAAAATGGTAATTTAAATATTTCTGAAGCATTGTCTTCAATCGCAAGTGACATCAATCAACCAGGAGACACTAGAATGGAAGCCCAAAGCCTAGCAAAAAAAATGGCGAAATTTGAGACTGCTCTTCTAACGGAAATATGGAAAGATCTTTTGGGAGTTATGAATAAAACAAGTCTAAGTTTACAGAATAGCACTATGACTATGGACGTTGTAACGAGACTTTACGAATCTCTGATCAGTTATGTCAATACCGCACGCAATAATTTTGATCAGTACGAAACGGCTGCTAAAGAAAAAAATCCAGATGCTGACTACAAAGATACTTTTGAAAGAAAAAGATTTCGCAGCACACGCATCACTTTTTTTGAAGGATCATCAGAGACTGCACAGTCGATAGGCAAGGAAAAGTTTCGTGTAGATAATTTTATACCCATAATTGACACATTAAATACACATTTAAAAAAACGTTCGGCAGCATGCCAAGAAATTGATAGTCGATTTAGTTTTCTTTGTCAGTTAACAACAATCGAATCTGGTGAGTTGACCAAAAAATGCGAAGAATTTGCAGAATTTTATCATGAAGACATTAATGCAGATGAGCTCAAAACAGAATATTTTCATTTAAGCCAATATTTAAAAAACATAGCCCAGCAATCAGCGGATTTAAATATCTCAACCTTACATAACCTAATAAAATCAGATAAATTGGAAGAAACTTTTCCAAACGTAGAAATTGCTACAAGAATATTCCTTTGCCTAATGGTTACCAATTGTAGTGGAGAGCGGTCATTTTCGCAGCTTAAGAGAATAAAAAATGAGTTGCGAACAACAATGTTACAAGAACGACTGCGTAATTTGTCAATTATGTGCATAGAAAGTGATATCCTTCAAAAAATTGACTTTTGGGATATAATAGAAGATTTTGCTCAACAGAAATCCCGAAAGAAACCGTTATCGTAATCGTAACCAAAAACCCAGCAGCATTCTAATATCATTAATGACATATTATATCATACTGTATTTGATTACCTATAATAAATGGTCATACTTAGTAAAAAATTTTTATTATAATTCGCTTTTTTTACTTTCCAAAAGGGCCCCAAATTCTTGTGTGCCCAAGGGCCCCAGCTTAGTTTAAGACGGCCCTGCCTGAAGGACGCCGCTGAAAATCGGTTTTCCTTGAATAACTTTCAAAGTACTTAATATAATTTAATGTGATGGACACTAGTAAGGATCTCTTAATGTAGTGTCCTTGATACATATTTAATTTTTTTAGTTTACCAGGGACGGACTAAGCTTTACAATCAAATGCTTACATTTTTAACACCCTGTATGATCAAGACTTAGAAAAAATAAATCTGGGTAGCTTGCACCTTAGACTAAATAAAAGGTACTTTATTGTCGATTAACTAAATCCTTTTCGAGAAAAAGAATAATAAACGACTTCATGTTTTAATTTTAATAAAAAGGATCATGGTTTCTATTTTGTTTCTCGACAACAAAGTGCGATACGAAAGTCATTCAAACAAGAGAAAAGTTTTACCTTAAGTCTTTTAATATACAGGGTGTTTCCTAACCTCTCTGAAAAAATAAAGGAGGTGAATCCTCACCTTATTTTAAGACGAAAATGTGGTATAAAAGTTTTTCGCATGTCGCTTCGTTTTCGAAATACAGGGTGTTAAAAAAAAGTTGTATTTTTTCTTTCATTTTGTTAATTAATGCCAAACGATATTCTAATGATATTTGTTAAACATAAGAGATTAGAGCACTTAGTTTTTTTATCGTATTTTTATCATTAGGTTACGTCAAATAATACGAGTTTTGCTTTGTTCCATGGCAACCACATTTGTTTTCTCCGTAACATTTGTCACCTGTTTAACATCTCTCAAATAATATCCTTTTGAATTGTTTTTGAATTTATTTGTACTACATTACATACTTTTCATAATGGCTAAGTTTACCAATCAAGAAATGGCTCAAATTCATTTTATGTACGGTTTGGCAAATTAAAATGAGCTAGAGGCGAGACGTTTATATGCAGAACGTTTTCCTAATCCTAGCGTTGCAAAAAGCAAAATAGGCGGGAACGAGTTGAATGTAAGTTGCAAAATGTTAAAGGACTATTTACTCTATTCTTATCACATTCAAAGAGTGCAAGCTTTGTTGCCTAGAGACTTTCCAGCTCGAGTTAATTTTTGTAACTGGTTTCAAGAAAATTCTTTAAGGGTCCAACATTTTTCGGCAAAAATACTATTTACAGATGAAGCAAATTCTTCCAGATAAGGTATCATAAATTTTCACAACAACCATATTTGGGCGAAAGATAATCCTCATGCTATCATCGAAGGACATCACCAGTATACATTTTCTCTTAATATTTGGGCAGGGATTATTGGAGATAGCTTAGTTAGACCCTATTTTTTTTTCAAATCGACTTACTGATGATGTCTATTACAACTTTCTTAGAGATGAATTGCCAGAATTGATGGAAGCAGTGCCATTAAGAACGATAACTTTAATGTGGTGCATGCATGACGGCGCTTCCCCTCACTTTGCAGTACGTGTTAGAAACTATTTAGATCAACAATATCCTGCTCGTTGGATAGGTAGAGGAGGACCTCACCCATGGCCACCCCGTTCGCCGAATCTGAATCCATTGGATTTTTATTTCTGGAGTCACCTTAAACAACTCGTTTAGACTACTCCTATTGAAACTGAAGAAGACCTTCGACTGCGTATTATTGATTGTTTTAATACGATTCGCGCCAGTCCCGAAATTTTCCAACACGTAAGAGACAATTTAGCACGTCGTGTACAGGGTTTTTCCGTATATTTTGGAGCACCCCTGGAGCTCTTATTTTAAGGCCTAGAAAAAACATTAAATTACCAAAGTTGCATTATTTTTCATGACCTGTTAGAATTTGTCATCGAACAAAACAAATAAACATCGTAAATTTGTTTAATAATGCCAATGTGGATTTCTTTAAATGGGACACCCTGTATATTACATAATTTTTTAATTCGCCACTTATTTCTGATTCCAAATATGTATAAATGTTTTATGTTTACTTTAGTCGTTTAGGCAATATTTCATTTCAAAATATCGCATATGAGAAAATCAAGATTGCCCTGAGAAACAATTTGGTTATTATTAATCGCTTATGGCAACTTATGTCACAAATAATTTATCATACGTTGAATAGTCTTGTCATAATGGGTTACTCTAAAGACGAAAAATTCGATGTTATACGACTATATTATGCGAATCGCAACAACGTTAAAATGACTAGGCAAGAGTATAAACGTTCATTTCCAAATAGACAAACGCCATCTATTAATACAATAAGAAATATAGTTAAACAATTTCGGGAACGCAAGTCTCTTGAACGAAAAAAACGAACTGTACCAGAAAGCGAAGATGATTTATATATATTGTTATTTTTTGTTGGTAAGTGATCTCAAGAGATTTTAATTGTTTGCAAAAGTTTTAAAAGTCCCCATTTTATTTTTAGAAAATCCATTTAGTTCTATACCAAAAGCAGCAACGTATTTTCAAAAATCCTGGAAAAAAATTCACAGTGTGTTAATAAGGCATAACTACTTTCCATATAGAATTATGCCAGTCCAAGGTCTCACGGAAGACCACATTCGTCAAAGATATCAATTTTGCGCCGAAATTTTACGTCTTATGAGAGAGGATGCAGGTTTGACAAATAAAATCGTATTCACAGATGAGGCTTCATTCACAACATCTGGCATGTTCAATAGGAAAAACAAACGGTATTGGTCAATAGAAAATACTCACCAATATCAAGTTGTTAAGGTTCAAGGCAGACAGTCATTAAATGTTTGGTGCGGAATATTGGGAGGCAGAATCTTGGGGCCTATTATATTTGAAGGAACACTTAATGGGGATCGATATAGAAACTTTCTAGAAAATGAAATTGAGCATGAATTGCGAAACATTCCAAATCCGCAAGAACTAATTTGGCAACAAGACGGGGCACCCCCACACAACATTCGATCTGTGGTTACATATTTAAACAATCATTATTATCTGTGGATTGGTAGAAATGGCCCGATTAGGTGGCCCGCAAATAGCCCAGACCTAACACCTCTAGATCTATTTTTATGGGGCTATTTAAAAAATAAAATCTATTATGATAGACCAGAAACTATAAATATTCTTCGTCATAAAATTGAACAAGAAATTTTACTACTTAAAAGGGAAAATTTGGTTTTTGTTACAAACGCTTTAAGAAAATGGAGAGATAATATTCAAAAATGCTATGACAGTGGTGGTGGATATATAGAACCATAATATTGTTTTATAAATTATTATCATTATTTATATGAATTGTAACTTAATAAAGCTTTTAGTTTCTAGCATGTTTTCCTCATACTAATCTTGATTTTGTAATACGCAATATTTTGACATAAAATATTGTCTAAACGACTAAAGTAAACATATAACATTTATACATATTTGGAATCAGAAATAAGTGGGGAATTAAAAAATTATGTAATATACAGGGTGTCCCATTTAAAGAAATCCACAGGCATTATTAAACCAATTTACGATGTTTATTTGTTTTGTTCGATGACAAATTCTAACAGGTCATGAGAAATAATGCAACTTTGGTAATTTAATGTTTTTTCTAGGCCTTAAAATAAAAGCTCCAGGGGTGCTCCAAAATATACGGAAAAACCCTGTACATGGGTGTTTACTGGCTCATGGAGGACATTTTCAGCAATTTATTTGACTTTTGTTCATGTGAGTTCATTATTAAAAGTTTTTAAATCAATTACTAAAATGATTATTATTGCTTTACTATTTTCTTTTAACACCCTGTATTTCGAAAAAGAAGCGACATGCGAAAAACTTTAATACCACAATTTCGTCTTAGAATAAGGTGAGGATTCACCTCCTTTATTTTTTCAGAGAGGATAGGAAACACCCTGTATAGTAATGGTACTTTCTTAAGTTGGAATCCTTTTCCTTTACTTCTTAACGCTGAAATGAGGTGATGCCCTATCATGCATGAGGTACATGTTTCGGCGGGTTCAAGTGGCATGTGCTCCATTAAATCCTGAAAAGCGTTCTGGAGGAATAATAAATAAAGTTATCAATTCAAGCGTTCCGGCAATACGAATGATCCAATCAAAAAATTGCCAATGATTCCTGCCCAGATATTAATTGATTGGAACTGATGTTGATGATGCGAAACAATAGTGGCATGAGGACTTTTATCAGCCCATACATGTGTGTTGTGTAAATTGGTGATACCATTTTTGGCAAACCTTGCTTTATACGTGAAGAAAATAGTGCTAATGAACTTGAAGAAGTAGTCCATTACAGTGGAGTTGATATAATCAAATAAAACAACGGCAGTCTACCTCCACAATATGTATTTCAATGTTTATGTTTATATCCTACATGTTTCGGACATAGAAATGTCCATCATCAGGGATACTAAAAGAAATTTACAGTGTGAGTTAAAAGTTTTAAGTAAATTGAGAGGACTTACCAGTAGTCTATTACGACAGCTCTATCTTGCATAAGCGACGATCAAAATTATGTTAAAATTGAAATTGTAGGTTCTAATGAATGTTCAAGACTGAATGAGATGTTATATTTGAAATTTTGGTCAAGGTATCTTTGAAGAAGGGGATTCCCAGTCTGCAGCCACTGAGACAGGTGGTGAAGCAATTATGTCATTTGTAGCTATTTAGAGGAGATTAATTTAAGTGAGGTGCTCAAAGATGCTTCATCTAACCGTGTCTAGGGTGTGGTCAACAAAATACTGGGTTAGACTTGAATAACACATTCTTAGGAGATAAACAATAAATGAAATGAAAATTATACTATTTTAAGGTTGGAATTTATTAATTTGAAGCCAATGAGCAGGTTGTGAAGCAATTATGTAGGTTTGTAGCTAATTAGAGGAAAATGATGTAGATAGGTGCTCAAGCATGTTTCATCCAACCATGCCTGAATTATTGGATAACAAATTGTTATTTTAAAGGGGGGTAGAAAATGAACATAATGATATGATTGAAAAAGGAGATATAGAAAATTAAAATTGGATTTTTACCATCTTGACTAGAAGTGAAGTATTTATGTTATAATCACATTTCTATGTCCGAAACATGTAGGATATAAACATAAACATTGAAATACATATTGTGGAGGTAGACTGCCGTTGTTTTATTTGAGTGCTAATGAAGTTTACATTATTTCGTTGCTAATCTAATAGCCAGTTTGTAAACTGCATTCTATAAGGAAAATCTTCAGGAATCAGTTCATGTACTTTTTACAAATGGAATAGATATAACAGCTGTTCTTGAAGAACATCATGTGCTATTGTTTTCGATGTATTAAACTGTGCTGATAATTTTCAAGTGCTCGTTGATGGAGTGCCATCTACAGAATTTAAAATATTTTCCTTCAATTGCGTCGTACGCACGGTTCTTCTTAGACCAGCATTAGTACCATTTTTTCCAAACTTTCCCAAAATTATGAAGAAAATGAATAATATGTATTACCTTATTAACTGGAATCGTCCACCATTCTCCCTTAGGCATTGGTCAACTCGTTAAAATGTCTTCTGGTTTGGCATAGTACGATTAGGAAATCTTTCGTGATATAACCTTCTGGCTTCTTAAGCATTAAAAGACGCTAGGCCATACATCGGACGCATATCTGCATACTCAATGGACGTGTATTCCATAGTTCGAATTAATTCACAATTAAATTCACCACGAAATCCAAAAATCAGTAAATTAATATCGAAGTAAAGGATTAAGGTGTCAGCGATGTGAAAGATGACAAGTTCTAAAATGCAGGATATTTTATTTATTTCGTACCATAGTAACGTTGGCAACAACAATACGTTTTTTCATAGCCATTTGGTAGGCTTCAGTCATAACAGGGCAGTGGCGGCCGTTGTATAAGAGCATACATTTTAAATCGTATTATATTTATAATTTCGATATCGATATCGATATCGATACTTGAACTATAATAACTTAACATCAAAAATGTCCGAACTATACAACCAAGTCTAGTGCAGTAAACCGAGCAGTAAACCGTAGGCACGATCAAGCCATCCGCTCATTCCTATTCTATGCAATCGCCGAGTACTGACCGCGCCACAAAACTTACAATAATGAAATAAACAATGGCGAAATGAGCCGAACATATACGGCCAGGTTTATTACAATAGGCCGATTATGCTGGGTTCATTGCTTCAAATTATTTCACCTCCGGTTAGTTGTCGATACTCGTATGTTTAGTTAATGTAGCACTCGTGGCGATGCGTGGCATAAGGCAGGTGAGGCCAGGCCTTTATATTTTAAGGATTAGATGTTCAGTTAAGTTAGAGCATTTTTTAAGTACGAAAATATTTTTAAACGTTCTTTGACGTAGCAGTGCAGGGGGGGAGGGAGGGAGGATGGAGGGTTAGGTGCAATTTGGGAGTGATCCAACCGAATTTTATCTGTGCAGCACATCCACTAATAAAGTTCACGAGCCGCCACTTTAACAAGGACAAAAATCGAACAAGGAAGCAAGCTTTTGTATACAGGGTGTCCCAAAAACATACCGACAAACTTTAAAGGATTGTAGAGGACATCAAAACAAACGCTTGTAGTTTAATAAACATATTATGTCAAATAAAATATTTTAAATCATATCCAAATAACTAAATTAATTCACCACTGTCTTTCGTTTAACGTTTCTGGTTTCATCTACGTCGGTTCTTGAGGAGCACAAATATTTATCGCAATAAACATTCCAAAGATGCCAATTTTAAGACAGTGGTATTATTTGTGACTTAATTATTTATGGTAACATTGGCTTGTTGACTGTTGATTGAAAATTTGTATTGAAATGGACGATAATTTCTTATTTCAAGAACTTACCGATATTCACCTTGCTTATGGTGCAACAAATTATAATGGAAGAGAAGCTGCAGGCTTGAATTAACACAGATATCCGGAACGCCGCCAACCTCATCAACTAACACCTTTGCTTCCATCAATCGTCGCCTAAGAGAAAGTGGGAACCTAAAGCTGATGGTGGTGATCGTACGGTTGAATTTGAAGAGGGAGTTCTACACTGTGTGGAGTGAAATCAACCCACAAGTGTTCGCGCAATTGCATACCATATGGGAGCCTCCAAGTCGATGTCACAGCGTGTCTTATATAAACAACTTCTGTACTCCTATCATTTACAACGCGTACAAGCTCTACATCCTGATTATACACATCGATTAGCTTTTTGCCAATGGTTTTTGGGTCAAAATTTAATAGAACCTCACTTCGGGAGAATAGTATTGTTTTCTGATGAGGCATGTTTTACGCGCGATGGTTATTTTAATAATAGAAACAGTCACATTTGGCATGATGAAAATCCCACGCTGTGGTCTGTAGAAGAGACCAGCAATAATTTTCTAAGAACGTGTTTGCTGATATTCTTGGAGAGAATCTAATAGTTCACTTGCTGCGTGTTTAAACGCAAGCATTTATCTCCATTTTCTGCAAAATGCTTTACCTCTATTATTACTAGAAAATGTCTCTTTACATATTAGAAACTACATGTAGTTTCAACAAGTTGCCCGTGCGTTCTCCCGATCTAAACCCTCTGGATTTTTTCCTTTGGGGCTATTTGAAATCTTTAGTCTACGAAACGCCTATTCCTAATGCGGAAGATCTCTTAGCAAGAATAATGACTAGTTGTATACATGTAGAAGCTATTCCCGGAATATTTCATTCCAAGTATGAAGCAAATGGCCAACAATTATTGCAAACCATTATTTAAGAGAAAGTCCAACATGACCAAAAAGTGATTTATTAATGTCCTCCTAAACATTTTTTGTAAAACTGGCCAAAGTCATTTTTCCTTCTTTCCGCCAAAACGGCTCATTTGCGAACATTTGGGTATTAAACGAAACAAGTTTATTTCGATGTCATCTACCACCCCTTGAAGTTTATCGGTATGATTTTGGCACTCTCTGTATAAATAAAATTTGCTATGTAGGTTATTAATTTTCAATATGAATTTATTTTCTATGTACATACTTATCAGCAAAAATATGAATATTTATTTATTTATTCTGACTACGTTACTAATATAATATAGTTTGTAGCAAGTCTTACAAAATAAAACAAAATTCAAAATTCAAAACAACAGTAAGTAGGTACAGTTAAAAAATAGAGAAAAAGAAAATAACACAATAAACAAAACAAAAAGCAATGTTACTAACGAAAAAATTAAATAAAAAGAGCAATATAGAGTCTTGAGTCAGATGGTCAAGTTACGGGCTTCCTGAACGAACTCCTCAATGGAGTAAAAGCCTTCTCAACTAAAATTTCCTTTAGCTTATTTTTTAAACGATCATTTCCCAAATTCTTTAAGTCCAAGGGTAGGATATTGTATAGGTGAATCTGTATTGAATTTTTTTTAGATTTAGATAGTCTGAAATTTGGTTCAATTAAGAGATTAGCAGAGCGAGTGCAATAATTGTGATTCTCCGCATGAGTCCGAAACTGATGCCTCCCTCTATGCACTTCCAATAGCTGATAGAATATATAGATGGATGGGAGTGTCAAAATCTCTGCTGTCCTGAAAAGTGGTCTACAGTGGTCAATTATACCAGCACCACAAAGAACCCTAACTGCTCGTTTTTGGAGTTTAAATACTCTCCCTGGACTAGAAGAATATCCCCACAAGGTCACTCCATACACAAGGCGAGAGTGAAACAGTGCAAAGTAGGCATTCCTAAGGATATTCTCAGAAAAACAACGCCGGAGCCGCCTCAGAAGAAACACCAATAATAACACATATATCTTAAAATTAAATACAACTAAGTAAATAAGTGCATTAAATATTAATATGACATTTGTATGCAATTTTAGGCTTTATTTTTAAGGTAATTACATTTTTTGATATTTGCACCATCTCACTTTGTATAGATAGAAACGTATAAATCGATCCCTTGACTTCTTCTGAACGATACGAATCGAATCATTACATATGTATCATTAATTCCACCATTGGCAATGGAAGCAAGTCCGCTCAATTCATAGCTATAATCACTTGAAGCCTGGATGCAGTAAATGGGGTTTGATGTGAAGAATCTTAGCTGAAAATTGTATGTATAATGTAAATACATTTTTATAGATAATTTAGCAAATTGATTTGATGCAATGTCACTGTCAAAATCGTTCTCAACTGACTTTTCTTTAACATTTTAAGTTTATGATCATTCTTTTAAAATGATTGCTAAGTGCATACAAATCCTTATGAGTCTACTATTGGACATATAATGGCTATATGTCAAAGTATGTTAAATCGTAAATAACGTCCTATTATACTGATAATAACATTAAAAATATCGCCCTAGTTACAGACATGTAAAATGCAATACCGGGTGATCCATGGCTTAGTTGAACATAGGAAATCCCATTTATACTTTAAGGTGGCTAAATATTGGCTCCCCTGTATATTTCAGAGAAAAATTGTATGATAATTTCTTGAAGAGGTCGATATAATAAACCCGTGTGTCAAGCTTAAATAAATTTTAATAAACCAATCCTAACTTATTTAATTAAATGTGATGGCAAAATTACGAAATTTTCATAGTCTAGGCAAAGAGTAACCCAACTAATAAGAGGCGAAAGCTTTGTCGGCTTCTTTGATGTTGATGTACTCAAATTCTGTGACCTTGATACCACCAGCTACACAGTAAAAAATAGGATACATTTATAGGATATAAAAATTTATATCTGAATACGGTCTACACGGGAAAAAAATCGGTCCTGTTACAGGCAACAACCCAGGCTTTACATCTAAAAATATGATTAAATTAATTGAATATTCGATATCTTTTAATGCAAATAGTATTCAGGCCTGCTTTGTGTAACCTTATTTCATCTTATTCATATAGCTAAATGCCTAGTCCTTATGTACGTAAAAAAGCATGCAGACTTCCAGTTCACTTTAAGATCATTAAAGAAAACAAACTACTACAAAGTTTTTTTTTTTTTCTTCTTCTTTTGGCCTTGAGCATTGCTCATTTAGCCACAGCAGAATACTACAAAGTTACATACGATAAACTAATGCTGCATAAACCCATCCAGCTTTGCTTTAATACAAAATTGTTGGTTTGGTTGGTAATCTTGTTTCTATTCATTGTCTACTTAAAAGGATTTTTTTAAATGATCAATTTGTGTAAATGCTTACTACTTATATTTCATATAAATAGATTAACTCTTTCTTAACATGCCTCCTTGTATCCGTTGGAAATCTGAAAAATGAAATTCCTTTGCCGGTTCTGTTAGGACACCCACGGTAAGCACACGATGTACCACCTTTAATCTTCGTTTTTGACATTTAAACAAATAGATTTTAACCACCGACAAGTCACAAAACAATAATAATTTTTGGAATTATTAAAAAATACGTCCTAACACACTAAAAACACCGATGGGAAAAAATAAAAGAAGAAAACCACAAAAATTATCATATTGTTTACGTCAAAACACGATTGACAGTGATTGACTGATTGATAACAAAATATGACACATCAAATTTGTCTGAAATACTACTAACTTCGCGCATGCGCATGAAAATTTGGTTTCGCCGGACTGGCTTTCTCTTTCGCCTCTTATTGGTTATGTTACTCTTTGGTCTAGGTAATACATAAAATTATGAAACAATTTATCTTTAAAATGTACAGGGGAGCCAACATTTAGCCACCTCAAAATTAACATGGGATTTCCTATGTTCAACTAAGCCATGCATCACCCGGTATACTGCAGAGAACTATCTTATTGATAAGCAATGTGATTAAAATCTTATATTTTTCTAAAATCAATCAAGAATAATATTCTCGACATTAGATGTTAAAGGTAGTACCAAATGGTAACCCACTATTGGTACTAGAGGCATGCATTCTAAACAAATAAAAAATGTGAACAAATACTGTAAATGACCAATTATAGAAAGAGAATAAAGTAAATGTTCTTAAAAGTATCCAGGTAAAATGTGTCTGATTAGTTTTCCCTTAAAATAGACGCCAACAAAAAAATACAGTAGGGTTAAATCAGGTAATCATGCTGGTCATCTGGTACCACTGGGATTATAATATTGGTACCACTTATAAAATATAAACTTTATTACTTATTGGTATTATCACTACTTATAGTGGCCACATAAACTGAATATTTTACATACCGTTGAATTTAGAACAACTAGTGGAACGCCCATTCTTTGAACATGATAATAAATAGCCCTGTCTTCTGGATTGAGGTTTGTACAGTTTCCCACATTAAGATCCTCTGGTTGATCTTTAAGAACATACTGATGTGTAAATATAACCAAAGTTAAGATTAAAATACAAATGTTAACACAGACTGACTTCATTTTTATAATAACTATTAAAATGACCTGTATTGGATGTATTTCAAAATTAGTTGTGTAATGTTTTTTTTTTACTTAGCTTTCTGTTTATATATAATTCCGTCGAGTTTATCTGGTTATCTCTAAAAAATGAGGATTAAGAATACTTGGGTTTAATTAATGACTAAGATTATATCAGAACAAGTTACTGCGTGTTATTTCAGGTTAGGTGACTTAATTGGTATTTTTTAATGGTACATAGAATTCACTAAAGTAAACTATGTTTTAAAATACAGGGTGCCATCCAGTAGCCGGGCGGCAATTCCCTGAGATTTCTAACGAAATTATACTCACCGACACGATTTTTGTAACACAGTTCAGCCCATTATTTTTACAATGCTAATACCTTTCTAATAATAGGAAAAATATTCATAAAGCCCTAATATGTACCACTTTTCAATGAACTCATTATAACCTTTATTTTGGCAGGTAGTACATTTTATGACAAGTCATTTAAAAGGGGTGCATTTTAAAACATAAAGATGACCTAAAGCGGATTGTTTATAATATTAAACTCCCCATCTGTGCTGTGTCAGCTGTAGCGTGTCATCGGTGCAGTGTATGAAAGGGAAGAGAAAAAGTACGTCTTTTGCAGTTCCAATAGTATGGCAAAAACCCACCAATCATTTTGACGATATCTATTTATGGATGACAAAGACTGAAGGATTTTCCTGAAAAGAAAGGGGCAAGATCGAATATCCGATTTTTCTTTCAGATCTTTACATTTTTTTTTAATATGTTTCATTTAGACTACACGCTGGCAAAAAAATTGACTATCACCAGAACAATTTGGAGTTTCTTAAACCTGTTTGTAAATTAGTTCTATACAGGGTGTTCGGTAAGTACCTCCTAATTTCTGGGGAGCATCACTTCCTTCATGTTTTATCTGACTTAATCAATAAATATGTTCTTCGATAAAGATATTTTTCCGGATTGTTTTAAAACGGCAATTATTAATCCAATATATAAAGGTGGCGGTTCCGATGACCTAGCAAATTTTCGCCCTTCATCACTCCTACAAACTTTGTCTAAAATTATTGAAAGGCTGGTTAAGAAAATATTGCTGTTTTATCCAGCGCCATAACATATTGCTAGATAGTCAGCTTACATTTTAGAATAGGAAGAATCCGAGGGATGCTGTATTTCACTTCTTCGAAAGTTTGTTTCTGGGACTTAATGAGGGTAAACTTGCCGCAGCAGTATTATGCGACTTCTCTAAGGCCTTCGATTGCGCAAATCATTCCATACTTCTACTAGAACTTTCGTGTTATGGTTTTAGACGGGTGGCCGTTGGACTGGTTTTCATCCTACTTATCTTACAGAACGCAGATGGTGAAATCTCGGGGTTGCATCTCCGGTGCACTCGCTGTTAGACACAGGGTTCCGTGTTGGAACCCCTGCTGTTTCCACTATACGTAAATGATTTGGCCACAATCAGTATACAAGACAAATTCACTGTGTTTGCCGATGATCTTACGATCCTATGGACGGATGGAGATGTAGGGGTTCTTATGAACACTGTCTTTCGTGATCTGCGTGCAGTTTGGGCCTGGTGTGATGTTAACTACCTTAGTTTTAATATAAATAAAACTAATATATTAGCTTTTTAATTTAGTCCCTCAAGTATGGACTGTCCGGCTGCTAATAAATCCAGTGTGTGAAATTTCTTGATCTGTGGAAGGACGAGAGGCTGAAATTTGATACGCATATCCAGGCTCTCAATGCCAGGTTGGCATCTGGTTGCTATGCGGTTCGTGTGGTGGCAAACCAGCTGGGTATTGACATGGCAAAAAGTGCCTATTTCTGCCTGATTGAATCTAATCTCAGATATGGAATTTTTGGGGATTTTACACCAGGACTATCTTCTCTTCTGTGTTTGTTTTGCAGAAACGGGCAATTGGATATGTTTATAAAGCAAGGATCTGCGATCACTGTAGGCCTCCATTTATTCAACAAAAGATTTTAACCTTACCCTGTCTGTTCATATTAGAGACAGTGCTTCTTATCCATAAGCGTTTTAGAGACAGTCAACATATCCATCATTATCCAACGAGAAATAGCAATGACCTGCCCTTACCTATCCCAAGGTCAACCCTAACTAAGAACTCCTATGTACAAGGGCTTGAAAATGTATTATCATTTGCCATCTGCTGTGAAGGAGACAGCTACTCTAGCGCTCTTTAAGAGCATGATTAGAAATAGTTTACTACAAAAAGCATACTGTACTTTGAACGAATTTTGTGAGGGCAACTTGTAGTATTATAGTATTTGTGTGTATGTATATGAATACTTTTTATTGATTATACTCTTACTAATAATTGGCTTAACTAATAATTAACATTAAAATAATAAAAATTGTCATTATTCAGCATTCAGCGATTGTGTGGATGCATTTCGGAAATCATTTAAACGCAAGAATGTTAAAAATGTGAAATATTTACTTCTTTTTGTTTACTTCAGCAGATTTTCGAAATGGGCGCCCTGTACCTTTATATACATTTCCTTGGCCGACGGATGTTTTCTCGTTGTACTTGAAACAACATTCCTGGATTGCCTCGAATTTTGTTAAAACAGTGTATTATTGTTTTTATCACATTTTTCCTAGTTTGAACTGACGTCGAATATGCAAGCTTAAATTTCCCCAGAAAAAGAAATCCAATGGAGTCTTATCGGGCGACCTCGGTGGCCGTAAAATAGGCCCTCCCCGACCTATCTATCGATTACCAAAAGTATTTGATAAGTGCTGATGAACTAATTTGCTAAAACGGGGCGGTGTATCGTTGTGCATATACAGGGTGTGTCAACAAGGTGTTCACCTTCGATAGCGCCTAAACTGCATGAGATATAAGAAAAAGTTTTATATAAGTGATATAGGGTTTGCAATGGAGCATATTATATTATATTATATTTATTATACCAGATGTACATTATAAGGGGTTTAAATACATATAACATAAATTCTAAATTGTTAGTTAGTTGTATTTCAACCACCAATTGATTAAGAGCTGTTCGTATTTGAGAAACTAGAGAGTTTTGAGCAACATGTCGCTAGTTTGTTTAAATAAGCCGGATCATTTTTGTTATATATGTGGTGAAGTGACTTTTGTGAAACGAAAACGTACACTTAACCCTTTAATACAAGAGGCTTACCACTTGTATTTTGGCTGTAAAGTTGGCGACCAGGATAAAAATTGGGCTCCTCATACCTGCTGCTACAAATGTGCGTCCAATATTCCCGGCTGGCTAAGTGGAAAAAAGCGTAAGATGCCCTTTGCTGTTCCTATGATCTGGCGAGAACCGAAAGACCACGTTACTGACTATTACTTTTGTATGACACCTCCCATCAAAAAAGGCTTATCGGAGAAAAAAAGGTCTGAGATACAGTATCCAAATTTACAATCCGCCATACGCCCGATGCCTCATAGTGACGAGTTGCCTGTACCTAATCCACCTCAGGAATATATCCTTGATTCTGATGATGATCCAATGGATTCAAACGGTAGTGTACTGGAAAATGTCGCCGGCCCATCAACCTCGCAAGACTCCGATTTTGTCTGTTAACTTCCTAATAAGAAGCCTCACAGAATAAGTCAAAGTGAATTAAGTGACCTTATAAGGGATTTGGAATTGCCTAAGAAAAAATCCGAACTATTGGCCTCTCGATTGCGACAATGGAACCTACTTCAAGATGAAGTAAAAGTTTCTGTGTACCGAAGCGGTCAGAAAAACCTAACACCATTTTTTTTTACATGGACCACAATTTGGGGTAGCCTGTAGGGACATTGAGGGATTAATGGTAGCTTTAAATCTCGACTATGATCCAAAAGACAGAATTTTTTTAAGACTGAAGACTTTCCATTGATTCCTCAAAAGTAAGTCTTAAAGCTGTGTTACTACACAATGGAAACAAATTACCTTCAGTCCCAATTGGTCATGCAGTCCACATGAAAGAAACGTATAGCAATTTGAAATTGTTACTGGAGATCATACAATATGAAAGATATAATTGGCAAACTTGTGGAGACTTAAAAGTTGTGGCGATTTTGCTTGGAATGCTTGGTTATACGAAATACTGCTGCTTCCTTTGCGAATGGGACAGTCGAGCACGATCGGATCACTACATAAAGAAAATTTGGTCACCGAGAGTCTTTTGAGCCAGGAAAGAAAAATGTAGCCAGCGCCCCGGAAAAGATTTTACTATCGCCACTTCATATAAAAATGGGACTTATGAAAAATTTTGTGAAGGTCATGGACAAAGAAGGCCGTGCTTTTAGTTATTTAAAAGAGAAGTTCCCTAGAATCAGTGACACTAAAATTAAAGAGGGAATATTTGTGTGTCCCCAGAATAGGAAACTTTTCGGAGATGCGCAATTCGATTCCATACTTGAAGGCAAGGAAAAGGACGCTTGGAATGCCTTTGAAATGGTTGCAACAAATTTTTTGGGACACATAAAAGCAAAAAAACTATAAAGACCTGGTTGCCCAACTTCTTTCATGTTACCAAAACCTAGGGTGTAATATGTCGTTGAAAATTCATTTCCTGGATTCTCATCTGGATTACTTTCCGGAAAATTGTGGTGCTGTAAGTGACGATCACGGTGAGAGGTTCCACCAGGACATTTCAAACATGGAAAAAAGGTATCAGGAAAAATGGAGCTGCGAGATGTTAGCCGGCTACTGTTGGACTATTACGGGAGATGCCTCCAAGGCTGCTTTCAAAAGACAGGCTAAGGAGCGTAAAATGAGTGTCTAAACTTTAGACTCACTGATAAAAATGTGCTATTTAATTGCTATTGTTGAATATATTGTTTGTATGTTCATTGTAAATGCCTATAAATTGAAATTTTCATTGTATATGCCTATAAATTAAGATCTGGTAACAAATAATTCAGATTTTTTCCCGAGCTAACCAAAATCTTTAATATATATTTTTTAGTTACTTGGGTGTAGTTCAATAAAAGAAAATAGGTTTTGTTCAGGAAACAAAAAAAAAGTTGAAATTTGTTCCCCAGTGTAATTTATTACTCCGTCTCGGTTGAAACCGGCTTCGTTCGTGTACAAAACAATATACTAGTAAAATTATAATTTTGACTAAATTGTTGCAAAAACCAATTTGCGTAGTTGACTTTTGCAGGATACTCAGCGGGAGACATGGCATGTACCTTTTAGACGTGACAAGGATATAGCTGTTGTTCTCGAAAGGTCTAATGAAAAACCCACTTTGTCGCATGAACTTCAACCGACACTTTTTAAAAACGACTGATGCTTTATTGTAGTAATTAGATTAATTATTTTAGTAACGTGTTATACAAAATATTTACTTTCTTCGAAAAATTCAATTCTATGGTACCTTTTATAAAAAGGAATCATCAGAGTATTTAAATAATCAGTTTTCAACTCCGTAAAATGACACTTGTCAATATTTTAGCCAAACGAATCCGTTCCTGACTTTGCCTGACGATGTAAAACATCTACTAACTGTAGTATGGTATTATGAGTCTTTACGGCCTACATAAAATATTAAAATTTCATTAATTCATACATGTCGGCTCAAAAGTTAGCCGAAAAGGTAAATCGCTAGGTACCCCTTTGGGGCCCTGTATCTTCGTTAAGGGGCACTTTAAGAATTTTTCTTTTATTACAAATGATGGTTATTTTGACCTCCCCTATACGTTCCCCAAAGAATGCCATATACTTACCGGACACCCTGTATAGATAGATATAATATTATAAACCGGTAGGTTTTGTATTAAATCTAATACTTTTTATAAACACGAAAAAAAAATTTATAAAAATAACCAAAAATATAATTGAAGAATTTTATAGTTCTATAGGTATATCAAGGAAGACTATAAAATTATAGTAAAAACGAGTTAATATTTTTATTAATTACTACAAAAATATATAGGAATAAAAAAATTCGTTACAGTAAAAACTATTAAACAGGAGTGCAAATAATATAAAATTATCTTGTTGTTTTTTCTAGCTTTTATTGTAACGTTTTGCACATTTTACTAATGAATATTGTAAAATTTGTAATATTTTTTCGTAAATTCTAACAATTTTAGTTGAATTTCTTTTCTTTTCTTCACCAACTTTTGTTATACTAATTAAATATTTTAGTAAATATTTAAAACTCCTTTTTTAGTTACATTTAAATAGTTTTGTATCATTTTTTAACATCATATTTTTGATCTTTCTTTCTTGGTCGAACTAAGTCTCAGGTGATTCCGTTCTGCTAATAAATCCGCTAAACTCCACATAACAGCACCATAATACCATAAAACACAAAATCAGAGACAAAGTTAACCAGTTTGAACTTAAAACACATAAGAGTAAGAGTTAGAGGTACAACCCCTTTGATAGCATAACTGTAAATGCGACGGCGGCGGACGGCGCGGCTTTGACTATTCTTGTAAATTATGTAGGAGTTTCTACTATATTTATTTAGTAAAATTCTAATTTAGCTCCGAAAGTTTTATAAGCGCTTCTATATTTTTTGATATTTTGCAAATATAGTGTTATAAAAATTCAAATAATTTATTGTTAAACATTCTTACTATAATTACACCCTTCTAAATTCTATTAAAAATTTTAGTAAAAAAATATAGTAATTTTTACTAATTTTCCATTATAACCATTTTTTATGCTTGTCTCTTCATGTAATAAAAAATTATAAAAGTCACAAGGATTTAGTAAAATTCACAATACAGTTTCTTATTTTTAACTAAAACAAACGGTCATTTAATTTAACCAAAACGCATTTGTAAAATGTAATATATACCTTAGTAGTTGCATAATTATACTATGTTATATAAAAAAGCTAACAATATTTTTTTATAAATTTAGTTTACAATTTTATTTTGATAAGGACTGATATACAAATTTATAGTTATTAAGAGGTTTAATAGAGAAATATACTATAAAATTCTTACTGAACCAAATTTACAATACTGCTTTTTTCCGTGTGTAGCACCCGTGGCGATACGTGGCATGGGGCAGGTGAGGCCAGGCCTTTATATTTTAAGAATTTTCAGTTAAGTTGACGTACTTATACCTTTTTTTAAGTATGAAAATATTTTTGAACTTTCCTTGACGTAGCTTTCAGTGCGGGGTGAGGGTGGGAGGGTGGAGGGTTAGGTGCAATTTGAGAGCGATCCAAAGAAATTTTATCTGTGCAGCACATTCACTAGTAGGTTCACGAGCCGCCACTGTAACAGGGACAAAAATCGAATAAAGAAGCAAGCTTCTGTATACAGGGTAGTCCAAGAACATACCGACAAACTTTAAAGGATGGTAGAGGACATCAAAACAAACACTTTTTGTTTAATAAACATATGTACAATAAAATCTTTTAAATCATATCCAAATAATGAAAATTATTCACCAGTGTCTTTCGTTTGACATTTCTTGTTTCAACTACGTTTGTTGTTGGGGAGCACAAACATTTCTTTATCGCAATAAACATTTCATAGATGTAAATTTTAAGACCGTACTTAGTATTATTTGTGACTTAATTGCTGTTGAATTCTATACTGTGTGGAGGGAGATCAATCCATAAGTGTTCGCGCAATTGCTCACCATATGGGAACCTCCAAGTCGACTGTACAGCGTGTCTTACATAAACAACTTCTCTACCCAAAGATATTTCTCTACCCCTACCATTTACAACGCGTACAAGCTCTAAATCCTGAAAATTATCCGCATCGATTAGCTTTTTGCCAATGACTATTGGGTCATCACCTCAGGAGAATAGTGTTGTTTTCTGATGAGGCATGTTTCACGCGCGATAGTAATTTTAATAACAGGGACAGTCACATCCCAACTAGCAAAGTAGAACTTTAGAACTTTATAATTATCGAATAGCGTGGCCTTAAGAATAGTTTTGTTTTGTAGCGAATATCGTTGCGATAATTTTCTTCGTTGAAAGAAATACTTGCATCAAATTGCGTTATGACGGCTTTTACAACTTTTACTATAGAACAAATGGTTCTGGTTTGTTTAACAATTTTGTAAAAGTATTATAATACGAGATAAAACCTTTAAAAATATATATCTATAAGTATTGCAACCATATTGTGAAAGAGTCGTATACCTGCACAAATAGCTTTTAATTAGCGCCTAATAGAATACTTGTACCTACATTTTTCTTTTAAATTTAAAGTAAACGTGGTCAAAACTAGAGCGCATTTTCTCTGTGCCACAAACATATACATAGCTTTTATCAATAAAATTTCCGGCGCAATGAAATTTGAGTTATTAACACTAATCCAAGATCCAAGATTGTTAAAATGATAAAGGTGATATGATATCAATCATTTTTGACGAACGAGCGCCATTAAGTTTCGGCTGATAAACTTTTAAATAAGTAGGTACATATTTATCATCTCCGTTGTTATACGCCCCTTTTAAAACAATTTGGTTCTAAAATTCTGCAGTAGAAAATTTAATATCTCTTTAAATTGCTATACTGTCAGACTTCATTATACAATCACTATATAATATTTGTATAAGGCTTTTAAAGTGTCGATAAAATATTGTTGTATAAATTTTACCAAATATACACACTACAAAACAATTCTATAGTTGCTGCATTAAATTGCTTTAAAAGTGTCGTACACAACTTCTATACAACTCTTATAATATCAAAATGTTTTATAAAAGTGGGCCGTTTTTGATCCTATAGATATCATATAAGAGTATTTAGACACGTTATAGGAATTGTTAGGTTCTATAAAATTTATTGTATAGCAGTTTATACTACTTTTATAAAATTTATTTTAGTAGTTGGGATTTGGCATGATGAAAATCCCTCGCTGTGATCTGTAGAAGACACCAGCAATAATTTTCTGAGAACGTGTGTGCTGATATTATTGAAGAGAATGTTTACTTGCTGCGTGTTCGAACCCAAACATTTATTTCCATTTTCTGCAAAATGTTTTGCCTCTTTTACTAGAAAATGTCTTTTTAGATATTAGAAATTACAAGTGGCTTCAACATGACGCGGCCACTCAACTTTTTAGTTTGAACGTGCACCAGCGATTTTCCCGACGATGAATTAAAAGAGGAGGTCTCGTGACCTGGCCCTTGCGTTCTCCCAATCGAAACCCCCTAGATTTTTTTCCTTGGGTTTATCTGAAATCTTTAGTCTACGAAACGCCTAGCTTAGCAAGAATAATGGCTAGTTGTACATTTATGTAGAAGCTATTCGCGGAATATTCCATAGAGTCTGCGAGTCAATGAATCGACGGTGCAATCTTTGTATTCTATCTATATTGTCCTTCTGAACATTTTTTGTAAATTAATACAAATTATTTATCACTAAAATAAACAAAACTAACCAGAATCACTTTTCCTTCTTTCCGCCAAAACGGCTTATTTGCGGACATATGTGTAATAAACAAAACAAGTTTGTTTTGATGTCCTCTACCAACCCTTGAAGTTTATCGGTATGTTTTTGGGACACTCTTTATAAATAAAATTACTAAGTAGGTTAGTAATTATCAATATTAATTTATTTTTTATGTACATACTTATCAGCAAAAATATGAATAATAACACATATATCTTAAAATTAAATACCCCTTAGTAAACAAGTTCATTAAATATTATTATGACATTTTGTATGCCATTTTAGGCTTTATTTTTCAGGTATTTACATTTTTTGACATTTGCACCATCTCACTTTGTATAGATAGAAACGTATAAATCGATCCCATGACTTCTGCTGAACGATACGAATCGAATAATTACAAATGTTTCATTAATACCACCGCTGGCAATGGAAGCAAGTCCGCTGATTTCATCGCTTTTATCACTGGTAGCCTGGATGCAGTAAATGGGTTTTCTTGTGTAGAATCCTACCTGAAAATATATGTATAATGAATATACATTTTTTATAAAGAATTTTAGCAAATTGATTCGATGCAGCGTCAGTGTCAAAATCGTTCTCAGCTGACTTCTTTTTAACATTTTAAGTTTATGATCATTCTTTTAAAATGACTGCTAAGTGCATACAAATTCTTATGAGTTTACTATTGGACAAATAATGGCTATATGTCAAAGTATATTAAATGGTGTGGTATTGACATAGATGAACATAGTACCAAAGAGTAACCCACCTTGGTACTACAGACATGCATTCTAAACAAACTAAATATGTAAACAAATACAGTAAATGACCAATCATAGAAAGAAAATAAAGTAAATGTGTTTAAAAGTATACAGGTAAAATGTGTCTGATTAGTTTTCCTTTAAAATAGACGCCAGCAAAAAAAAAACAGTAGGGTTAAATCAGGTAATCATGCTGGTCATCTGGCATCACTGAGATTAAAATTATTATTATAAATATTGGTACCTCTTATAAAATATAAACTTTATTACTTATTGGTCTTATCACTACTTATAGTTACTTAAATTGAATATTTTACATACCGTTGTATTTAGAATAACTAATGGAACGCCAAACCTTTCAACATGATAATAAATAGACCTGTCTTCTGAGCTAAGGTTTGTACAGTTTCCCACAATAAGATCCTCACCTACTGGTTGTTCTTTTAGAACATACTGATGTGTAAATATAACCAAAGTTAAGATTAGAATACAAATATTGACACAGACTGACTTCATTTTTATAATAACTATTAAAATGACCTGTATTGAATGTATTTCAAAACTACTTATGTAATGTTTTTTTCTCACTTAATTTTCTGCTTTATATATAATTTCGTCGAGTTTATCTGGTTATCTCTAAAAAATTAGGATTAAGAACACTTGGGTTTGATTAATGACTAAAATTATAACAGAACAAGTTACTGCGGGTTACTTCAGGTTAGGTGACTTAATTTGTATTTTTTAATGGTGCATAGAATTCAATAGAACTATATTTTAAAATACAGGGTGCCAGCCAGTAGCCGGGGGGCAATTTCCTGGGATGGCAAATTTCTAATGAAATTACACTGGTCGACACAATTTTTGTAACAGAGTTCGGCCCATTATTTTCACAATGCTAATACCTTTCTAATAATAGAAAAAATATTCCTTAATACGTACCACTTTTCAATGGGCTCATCAGACCCCTTTATATTGACAGGCAGTTAATTTTATGAGGGGTCATTTTAAAGGGGTGCATTTTAAAACAGAAAGATGACCTAAAACGGATTCTTTATAATAATAAACTTATTCTGTTATTCAGTATTTTTGTGAGCTTCGACTTGAGTAATTCTGAGTAGTTAAGTAGGTAAGTTCTTTCAACGATGAAAATGTCAAGTGAAACTCGCCGCACTTGCAAAATTTCTCTTGACAAGTTTTGTTTTATTTGTGGAGCATTTATGGTGACAAGCCAGATCATTTTCTGAAAATGTAAAAAAGCCTATTTCATGTATTTTAGTGTTTTAGTCGGAGGCCAAGACAAGCAATTTTCTTTTTCATTTTATTTCTCTTGAAAGTCGTTGTTCTTTTCCAGTTTTTTTATGTTAATTTTTTGATATTTTTCATGATAATTTAGCATTCAGGGTGGGAGCCGTATTTTAGTACTGGTCTGATAATTGTCCTGTATATTGACATTTTCGTCTTGTTTGTGATATTGCTGTTTTTACAAATTAACGGGTACACTGCACTCAATTGTCTCTGTGCTTTTGTGACTCTTTCGTCAACGTTTTTGTTCGAGGTAAGTTTCTTATCGAAGACAAGACCAAGATACTTTACTTTGTTTGACCATATAATTGGTTTATTATTAACTCTAACCCTTGTTTCAGGTAGTCTTAGCCTTGCCTTCGAGAATAATTTTGCCTGCGTTTTTTCCTCATTAAGCCTTAATTTCCAGGCTTCAAGCCATTTTTGCAGCACAAGTACATGCTATTGCAAACTTTCGACCACTCTCCAGGACATTCCTGAGGTAGCAGTTATTGCAGTATCATCCGCAAACAGATATAGTTCTGTCTGATTGCTGTGCGGAATGTCTGCTGTGTAAATATTATAAAGAATCGCCGCTAGGGGTGACCCTTGTGGGACCCCTGCTTTGATTTTTCTAATTGTTGAAATTGTATTTTCAGACGATACTGCAAAGGTCCTCTCCTCAAAGTATGATATAATTAGCCTGATAAGGTAATCAGGCATGCCTGCCCTTATTAATTTTAGTACTAGTCCGTCGTGCCAGACTTTGTCAAAAGCTTTAGCAACGTCAAAAAAGACCAGTCGTGTTGTCTGGCGCACCATGCAATGAGTAGCTCGAAAACCAAACTGCTCTGATGGTAATACGTCGTTGTTTAATACAAAATCGGTTATCCGATTTAATATCAATTTTTCAACAACCTTGCCTAAACATGATAGCAGACTTATTGGTCTGTAGTTGGCAGCCAACGTCAAAATTTCCCAGTTTTCGGAATTAATGCCACCTTGGCCCTTTTCCAAGTGACTGGAAAGCAACCACTTTCGATTATAGCTTGGGCTATGTTTACCAGGTCCATTGCTGTTTTCTCTGGCAAATCTTTGAGGTCTTGTTCCTTATGCCGTCGAAGCGGGGTGCCATTTTTGCACCAATATCGTGCAGTACGGAGCGAACTTCCTCAACGGATATACGTGGAAAATCCATCACGTTTCTAGGTGTGTTTTTATAGATTTCTATTGTCCTAGAGACTCGCGCATCTCTTTCAGGGTCCGTTGATGGAAACAAGCTGAACTGTTCACTTAGACTATCAGCAAACAGTTCAGCTTTTATCCTAGGATCTGTTGCAGGTTGATTGATTTTAGGATCTCTGATGTATGACATAGATTTATGTCCTCCCTTTGTCAGGAATCTTGTAAACTTAAAATTGTGTTATCCTCAACTTTCAGGTTTTCAGTTTTTCTTTGCCCTTATTTCGGCGGTTGCCCTATTTGCCTGAACTTTGATGCGCGGGTCGCCAGTCCTGTATGCTTGCCATAGTAGCTTATTTTTATCTTTGATTCGTTGAAGTTCGCCTCCAATGGCGCCCCACTTCGAAAATCTGAATGTAGTTGTCATCGAGGATTCAGTCATTGCCGAGTCTATATTCGCAGTGACTTTTCTAACGGCTTCTTTCACTTCTAATTCAGACTGAATTGGCGCTATGCTTTTGCATTCTTCGAGCTTTCGCCTAAAGACCAACCAGTTTGTTCTGGTCTTAGAAGTTAAGCCATGACTTCTTTCGGCCTGATTACCGTACTCAACAATATCTGGCCTGTGATCAGAGAAAAATAATGTAAAAAGAAAACAGTAATGAAAAAAGAACAAACAAAAAAGCTTCAAAAAAGTATTCGAAAAGAATAGTCTGCAGCAAATAAAAGTAAAAGCCAAGAAAGGCTAACTTAAAAAGCCAACAGTACAGAAAGAAAAAAAGCCACCACAGTCGTTGGTCCAAAATTTTGACCGGTGTCATTTGGCAGAACTGAAAACCGATTTTTTAAATACTCTAGTCGTTCCTCTTTAAAAAAGTACAGGGTGTCCCATTTTCGACACTTTTATAGGGTATTTCCGCAATTGTTAGTGCTATCAAAAAAGTAATATAGGTATCATGTGCTCTGTTTGGGTCAAACTCAAAATGGTAAAATCAAAATTTGAAAATTTTTGCTTGCTTAAGAGATACGGGGAAAATCAAAAAATTGACAATTTCAAAATTACCCTATATTTTCTTACTTAAAAGAGATGCAGAAAAATGTTTTATACAAAAGTCTCTTTATAATGTTTGTTAAATAATCAGCCGTTTCAGAATAAGTATACCGGGTCAGGTAAAAAAGTTATCGGACCTAACCTCATTTTTTTTTAAATGGAACACCCTATATATTTCATTCTAAAAATATAGCATTTTAAATTCTCTTTTCAAACATGTAACACACCATGGATGATATTGGTTTCCTAGGCGATTTATTTTAACTTTATTGCTTTAAATCGAAATAAAAGATTCAGATTAGGGTAAAAAATAACGGGAATCATCGCAAATGTTCGAAAGCTCCTCCATTGCTTTCAATGCACTCTTGACATCTTTTTCGAACGGATTTTAAGGCATTTATGATGTGTAATGGTTTTATTTCTGCAAAGGCCTCATGAATTCTTTGATCAATTTGTTGTCGGGTTAAAATGACTTCTTTATAAATTTTATTTCCTAACACTCCCCAAAGAAAGAAATCTGGAGGTGTTAGATCGGGAGATCGTGTTGGCCACCCTATAGGTCCATGTGTTTCTTTCCAACGGTTTCTAAAGTGAGTATTTAAATACTCTCTTATTATTCGAAGAGTGTTATGGGTAGGGACGCCATCTTGTTGAAAGTAAATCTCTATTACTTCATTTAAAGGAACATCATCATGCATTTAAATTTTCTTCAAAAAAGCGATACACCAGTTTGTTTTGAAACAAAAAACAACTTATATATACCCAAATCGACCTTGTTGGCGAACAGGTCGCACCATGTGGAGATTTGTGGAGTTCCAATGTCTTTCATTATGTCGGTTATGAATACCGCAACTTCTAATTCGACATTTATCTGACCAAATTATTTTTTGGTGAGAAGGACGATCTTCGTTAGATTTATTTAAAAACCAGTGACAAAATTCCAATCGTCTCACATAATCACCAGTATGCAAATATTGGGTAATTTTAACAACATAGGGAAAATATTTATTGGACGTCAAAATTCTCTGCGTCTTAGATTTTGGAATTCCAGTTTCAGTTTCTACGTTCCTGGCGGACGTAGATTCTTGTTCCTAAAATTACAAAGTGATTTTAGAGAATAAAATTAGGATGTGTGCTTAAGACCACAAGACAGAAGTGAAAACCTCACCAAGACGAGATTCTCTATTAACCTTTCACAATCTAACATCCGCAAATCTCAAATTCAAGACGATAAAGGAATCGATCCATTAAAAGCAAATACACTATGCATTTGGTCATATTTTAGTATCTCGCCTTTTTCCCCGACTGCATCATGAGCATTGCATAGCCGAATCTGACGGCTCAGTCTATACCCACCAAAAGTGCTAAACGGGCCTAAAGAAGTTTTAACTTCAATAAAAGTTGAGCTGCCACTATTCAAAGCTATCACAGGATATATTACCTGATTATTGGCCTCGAAAAATCCGAACACGCTTATTTCTTCATTTTCCTTGTTTTCTTTATTATAAGTTTTTAATCTCGGCATCGTAAAAGAGCCCTATGTTTCTTCATTATGTTCCAGTCATCGGAATGTGCCCTTAAATGGTTGCCGTTTTTCCGGATAGCGAACAAAATATAAATTTTGCGCCATTTCTTCGTTTTCTCCACTTTCAATATAAACTGATATCATATCAAATTTTTCAAAATGTTGATAAGTCATTTTCACAAACGAATATGTATTAATAAAATTTACGTTAAATGTTAATAACAACATAGTAGTTTCTCGGATTTTAGGTTTTTGTTTCGTGGCCTACTACTGTGGTTTGAAGTAATAAAGTTTAAATAAATCGCCTAGGAAACCAATGTCATCCATGCATAATGTGTTATATATTTGAAAAGAGAATTTAAAATGCTATCTTTTTAGATTAAAAAATACAGGGTGTACCATTTAAAAAAAATGAGGTTAGGTCCGATAACTTTTTTAACTTTAACTTCTCTTAAGCCAGCGAAAATTTTCAAATTTTGATTTTACCATTTTAAGTTTGACCCAAAAAGAGCACATGACACCTATATTACTTTTTTGATAGCACTACCAATTACAGAGATACCCTATAAAATTGTCAAAAATGGGACACCCTGTACTCTAAATTTAGTTCGATGAAACTGGCGGTTTTCGAGATAAATCGGTTTTTATGCGAAACACTCAAAAGTTACTAATGCTAAACACAAACAGGTAAAAATCAGGTTGTTATAGTTAATACCTACATCATAGTTTAAAGATATTTATTCTTTAAACTATGCCTTCATTATGAATTACTATTTGACGGAACTTATAAAAACCGCCTTCAGGTAAAAATAATTTTAAACAATGGAAGAATATGCCGATATGCGCGATTAATTTATGGTGAAGCGCTGCCCAACTCTTCGAAGGCAAGAATACTTTACTCTGAAAGATTTCGAGCCCGAATATTGCCAAAGTCTAAAAACCTTTCGAAGGGTTGATCGGAGCCTAAGGGAAACTGGTAAAAGATGATTAGAAAGTAATTATTAGAGTTAACGAATTAATTCTTGAAATTTTTTAATCAGAGTCATTTTTGCAGCGATGTGGCGTGAGGGACCTCCCAGGAGAGCACGAGATCCTCACGCAGAGGAACAAATTTTGCAAGATATTGCTGACAAGCCTCCAAACAGCATAAGAAAGATCGCGATCGAATGTTACAAAATGGGTTGTATATGAAACCATAAAAGAATACTTACTTCACCCGCACCACGTTCAAAAAGTACACGCTATGTCTCCGGATGACTATCCAGCAAGACTTCAATACTACAACTGGTTTATACAGCAACACGTAAATCTAAATTTTCCTGACCCTATTTTGTTTACCGATGAAGCCGGTTTAGAAGAGACAGCATAATAAATTCACACAATTTACATTTTTCGGCTGATGAAAATCCGCACGCCATAATTAAGGGTTTATGGTAAATGTAAGGGGATTGAGGGAATGTAAGGGATCGGAAATAACCTTACAGGTCCATTTGTTTTGGAAGAAAGGCTCAATGGTGAGATTTATTTACAATTTTTGCAACAAAATTTGGATAATTCATTGGAAAACGTGGCACTTGATTGAAGAATGCAAATGTGGTACATGCACCTCATTATAATCGTATAGTATGTTAACACTTAACAAGCGTTTTTGGCCCTTGATGGATAGGTCGAGGTGGGCCTCTTCTATGGCCAGCAAGGTCTCCAGACCTTAATCCTTTAGACTGTTATTTCTGGGGGCATCTAAAAGAACTAGTTTATTCAATACCAGTATATAACTACTAGCGAAAATAACATGGCATTTTTTCCGTCCGTAATAATGCCTGAATAATTACTTGCAGTGCAGCGGGAAAATATTCGAAAACTAAGAAAATGTATTAAAGTACAAAATGTACGGTCTATTAAATATCTATTGAAGTGCTAGTGCTTAGAATTTTTGAAATTTGAGTAATCGAATACTCACTGTATTTATTATTTAAATATTCTTATTCAATGTTCAAATATCATCTACGAGTATTTAAATATTCGATATCGAATATTACAATAACTAAATCCTTCTCCTTTAGTCAAGGTTGACAGCCATCACCCCGCTCTCGTTATTGAATTTTGCGCGGACGCTAGAGCGGACATAGCTTCGGATTTGCAATTTACAAAATATAACTTTCACAAAGCAGACTATAATAAATTGAATGATTACTTTGAACAAGTTGATTGGGGTTTCTTATATTGTATCGTTATTGATGACGCCATAGAAATGTTCTACACCATTTTGAACATTGCAATAGACCTGTATGTTCCAAAAACTAGGATCCCTCCGAATAAATATCCTAATTATTTTTCAACTCATACGATCAATATAATAAAAAGAAAAACAAGGCATTTACAAAATATAGGTACTCTCGAGCTTCTTTTGATGAATCTACTTACAAAGAATTACGCTCTCAGTCAAAAGTCTCAATAAGGAAAGATTACGACACTTTTATTCAATCTACACAAAACAATATTCTAGAAAACAGTAAAGCATTCTGGTCCTATATTAGATCTCAACAAAACTCAACTAGTTTCCCTGCTGACGTTTAATGATGTTGAGTCCAGCGATCCTAAAATAATCGCAGACTTATTTGCCACCTTCTTTCAATCAGTGTTCACGAAATCTGATGGCACGGCTTCTAATCCCCATGCTCCACCTTTGTTAACAATCTAAATTTATGCAACATTAACATTAACAGCTCTACAGTGAATAAGTAAGAAATTTGCGGAACTTATAAATAACTTATAAAAAGGGCGCAGGCAGGAATCCCACCACTTTTTATCAAGAATTGTGGCCCAACTTTGGCATTTCCATTAAGTTATCTTTTCCAGCTTTCTTTAAATTTGGGCCACTTTCCCGAAATTTGGAAATCAGCTTTTGTTACCGCAATATACAAGGGTGGTGACAGAAGGGATGTGGGCAACTATCGCCCGATATCTGGTCTTGACTGCATGGCCAAGGTTCTTGAATCTATAGTCGCCGACGTGCTGTTGTCGAAATTGCATAATTTTCTCTCGGAACATCAACATGGGTTTATACCGGGCCGCTCTTATGAAACCAATTTGTGTCTTTATTCCCACTACTTAACCACAGCAGTTGACTCTGGTGTTCAGGTTGACACAATCTATTTTGACTTTAAAAAGGCATTCGATAGGGTCGACCATAATATTCTTGCCCGGAAATTGAAACTATGTGGCATTGCAGGCCCCCTTTGGTCATGGATATCAAGTTACCTAAGTAACCGAACACAGATGGTAAAAATACATGGGACCTTGTCAAGAGAAATGAAAGTTACCTCCGGCGTGCCGCAAGGATCACACTTAGGCCCTATATTGTTTCTTATATTTATTAATGACCTTGCCGCTGTACTTAACGACTGCCAATTTCTTTTATATGCAGATGACTTAAAAATATTTAACAAGATAAACAACACCAACGATTGTCTCCATATCAAGTTTGAGATTAACAAGATAGCGGAATGGTGAAGCACTAACAATATGGAACTTAATACCTCAAAATGTAAAGTAATGTCCTTTACGAGAAAAAATACACCGGTTTTATATTTCTATTTTATTTTGGACTCCGCCCTACCAAGAGTAAACCTAATTAACGATCTTGGAGTTGTCTTTGACTCAGAATTGAGATTTAATGAACATATTAATTACATCTTGGCGAAATTTTCAAAATGGCAAGATTTATAATGAGGCGTTGCTGGGAGTTCTCAAACACAGAAGTCTTAAAAATCACTCTATTACTCATTAGTTCGTAGTCACTTAGAGTACTGCTGCATTATATGGTCACCCTGCTATAAGACCCATATTAGTCGAATCGAACGAATTCAAATAAAGTTCACAAATTTTCTGCTATATAAGCTCGGAATTGACAAAAATATCTACACTCGCCAACAGCGATTACAGCTACTTAGTATAGACAGCCTAGAAACACGCCGAATATGTCTCACCATTCAATTCGGTTTCAGGATAATCACCAACAATATCGATTGTCCTGATCTCTTAGCACTAATTAACCATCGTGTACCTTCGCACGATACCCGTCTCACTAATACGTATTTAACAAATCGAAGCCGCACCGATGTCGGCAAAAATAATGTCCTAAATCGTATTATGCAACACTGCAATACATATTTACACCCTTGCTTTGAAACTGATTGCACCCTAATGACTTTCAAAAGAAGAATTAGGTTACTGATTTCGTCTATCTAATGTACTAAACCAAAAGTATTGTGCAAATTGCAACTCCGACGTTGATGTGATTTATTGTCATCTCATTTCTGTTTTGTATAACCGTATTGTTTTATTGTCTTTATTATTACTTTGTACCTACCTCACATATTATATAAATGGTTTATTCCATATCTTATTAATTAAGTCGTGCTGTGATAAGGTTATTTTGCCTTGTTCTTTCTATTTTCCATTAAGCGTACCATATTGTGAATATCTTTGTATTAGTGTTTTATTTTATTTTTCTTGTATATTTTTGATGGCGGTAAAATTGATTTGTACTATTTGAGGCCTGCCCTGTAGTGTATTTGTTCAATAAATAAATAAATATTTGAATACTTTGATTATTTTAATATTAATACCTTTAGTTTGAATTTTAGCTGTAGCTTCTACGTATTTAAAAAATGGAAACTTTAAGTATATGCACTATAAAGAGTGGCAAAGAAGTCGCGCATAATGCCTGTAACTCTTGAATTACCTCGTAAACGAGAAAGTGACCTTTATGAAAGTTGTTCAGTAAATTATTCCCCACATTTCTACCTGCATGAATTTTTTCTGTCATTTCTGGTTTGGTTGCCATAGAGAATAACTTACTTTTTTTTAAATGGAATACCCCGCATATGATTGCATTTTTGGATTCACTGGGAAAACTCTGCATTTTTTGTATTTCAAATTTTCACCTATCCGCAAGCGTTCCCGAGATTATGACAGCTCAAAAATAAAAAACTTCCTAATTATAGTTATACCCATCAGTTGAGTCAAGGTGTTTTCATAACAGAGGTGTCAATTTTGAGCTCCTGTTTAATTTTCTGTTGTCTGATTTCTAATTTGTGTACACTATCGTTCATCTGAATGAGAAACAACGAGTTGAAATTTTAATAATGAGCAGTTACGGAAATATGAAGAGATCGCAAGAACAGGTTTGTCAACTTTTTAATGAATTATATCCAAATAGGCCTCCAATAAATCAGTCAAAGGTGTGTCGAGTCACAATCATCCAGGCCAATGGCAATGGATTTTAATGTGTCTTATCTGATGGTGCACGAGTTAAACGAGGACGATTTTGATAGAAGAGCTGAATGTTGTGGGCTGATGCTAGAAAGATGCAATAACGATAATAACTTCCCAACAAATATCATTTTCTCGGATGAAGCTTGTAACGTTATTGATAATCATTCAAATGATGTTGAGTTGCCTCGGCCAAAAAGATTTTTTTTGTTTGTTAGATGTGGGTTTGTCTTATTATCTGGCAAATTTTTTTAGGGCGCCATCCTAGTAGTTTATTAAACTATACTTGTATAATAATGGTTGTTGTTACTGGTTTCCGAAGAAACAGTTTTGACATGAAAAGGTGAAAATTAAAATGAAAATAAATAAATGGTCTACTGGTCTTTACAAAGTTATCCTTCTGACTGACAAATACTTAGCTCTGCTTGTCATCCATGAGGTGTGTCCAAGATTCAGTCCTCTTCACCTGGAAGTTGTCTCGATGAGATGTTCCATGCATAGACTTCAGCAATGGAGAAGGTGAGGTAGACGTCAGGACTTGATTAGACTTGAATTTTTGTGACAGCGATTGATAGGAGTAATGACATCAGATGAGCTTGTCAGTTTGTCAGCCTCAGGTTTGCTCGTTTACATGAAATATTAGAAAGGTGGCGTGAGACCAGCGAATAATATTGCAATAAAAGGTTTGAAAATGAATACTTAGGTTAAACAGTACCAGTTGTTACTTAAATTTCTATAATATAGTTACAGGATGTTTTAACTCCCTGTTACTCAAGTGAATATGAATAAAGTTTGAAATTAAGAAATGAAATAACCATGTTTAATTACATAAGGTCAAACACAAATTTTCCTTCGTGTTTAAGTAGTAAGAAAAATAAATGATTTGGTCGACTTAAAAGGTACTTAAGTTTTAAGTTAATCCAAAAGAAGCATATATTGTGCCAACAAGATAAAAATTAAGTAATTACAGATTACAGATATTTAAACTAGTAGAAAATGCTGCATTCAAAAGCATCTAGAACTTTTGTGCAGATTCGATAATGCAAAACGAGCAAAAAAGCAATCGTTTGCTAGATAAATGTGGTTTAACGAGCTACAGGCATTCGTTACCACATGATATTGGCGTACCAGACTAATGTCTTAATTATGGCACCCAAGGTAAAATACGAACAAGATAAGTTCAAGATACGGTATAAGAGAAATTGTTTATACAGTGTGACTTAAGATACTATTCATCCAGTACAAGCATGTCACGCCAATTGAGTGAGAAGTTTAAGAGAAAATAAACATTAAATCAGAATCGATTTCTGACAGATATCAGTAAAAGAAACGAGGTGAGTTTTCCAACAAATTCAATTTAGGTTTCCGCTTAGAAACAAAAGAAAAACTCACCTGCTTTCCTCGATATCAGCTTCCTGGGATACTCTTGTCAGTTACCAGTTCTGTAGAGCCTGGATCTGTCGGTTTCCTTGTGAATGGTCCAGCCAGGTTTACCCTATATCTGGTTCTCACCAATGTTCATCAAGAACTTAAATAAACCACCAACTGGCCAACGATATTTGCTAAAACGTAAAAGAACGACAGAGACCCGAGAAACAAAGTTAAATTGAGAATTTAGATATTAATTGATGAAGAAAAACAAACCAAACCATGACCTGTTGATTGACTTAAAGAAGATATTTAAATTGAATGCAAAATTATTAAAATATTGATTGAAATTCCACACTGACTGAAGAAATATTATTATGACTGCGTTCTGTCTGTTAAGATGATGCTTTTAGATCATCAACAACATTATAATTTATAAGGATAAATGAGATGATAGAAGATTATTAATTTATGACGCCATTATGGTCGGCACGTCTTTATTTTTGTTAAAACATAAAAATGTGGAATTTAGTTCGTGTAAAAATAGCTTAAAAGGTCATGGCTTATTAGAAAGTAATATTTATGATTCAATTACATAATTATTATTAGACAAAATATAAATTTAGTGAAACAGAAACTTAGCGCGACATACCTGTATCAGGACATAACCAAAAGTAAAAGTCCAACAAATTAACCTCCAGTGGAGCCTTTCTATGCACGGAGCCAATATAAACTAAATTAAATGTAAGAAATCGATAATCTATATTAAAGAATACCCTAGAAATCTATATTATAGAACGGCAAATTTACAGTAGTTGCTCTCTCCATATTTACAAACTTAAGGAAATCGATATTCTTCAGTATGCAGAGTTATCCATAGATGGCAGAGCCAATACCTAAAGATACTTTAAAATCCAATGTAACGAAATAACTTTATTTACGTTACAAGCTACTTTTCATTTAAATGGCATTGTTAATAGACACAATTATCGTTATTGGTCTACTGAGAATACTCATTGGTTCCATTAAGGTCATACTGAGAGGCCCAAAAAAATTAATGTTTGGGCGGGCATAGTTGGTAGACATATTGTGGAACCTTTTTTCATAGATGGTAATTTGAATGGCGAAAAATATCTGGACCTCCTCAGGAATCACATAATTGCTTCTTGCAGAATGGTTTTACCCGGTGTAAATAATGGCATAAACGAGCAGGTATGGTTCCAGCAAGATGGAGCACCTGCGCATTTGCGGAAAATGTTAGACAATACATAAGCGACCAATTTCCAGGACGTTGGATAGGCAGAAGAGGTGCTATTGACTGGCCAGCGCGATCCCCGGACTTAACCACCCTCGACTTTTTTTTGTGGGGACAAATAAAGAACAAAGTCTACGTTAACAGTTTAAATGACTTAGAATCTTTAAAAGTCAGAATTAGAGCTGATACCAGAGGACTTCCTTTTAAATGTTGTAGACGAGTTCAGGCGCTCTGCGTAGCAGAAAATGGTGGTCATTTTGAATACCTGGTCCACTGAAAAGGTTTCACTTGGTTATCATTCCGATGTTAAGTTGTTCAATTTGCTAGGCTATTTATTTTGTTATTATAAATTTTGTTACAATTTTAAACAAATAAAAATTTGAAATACAAAAATTCCAGATCCAAATATGCAATCATATGCAGAGTGTAAATAGTTAGTAAGTTGTTCTCTATGGCAACCAAACCAGAAATGACAGAAAAAAATTCATGCAGGTAGAAATGTGGGGGATAAGTTACTGAACAATTTTCATAAAGGTTACTTTTTCGTATACGAGGTAATTCAAAAGTTACAGGCATTATGCGCGACTTTTTTGCCACTCTGTATAATAATATAATAATATAGTAAGTATACACTATACAACTTAATAATAAATATGTTCATAACAATTATCATATTTTCTCTACATTGTTTTAGTGATTTGTTTGTCGGGGTGTGGAATGACTATTGGGGTGAAAGTCTTCATGGCTGATGATTTGAATGTAAAAAAAAAAAATCTTTTTTTTGATTAATTCTTAGATTTAGTATTAGGTTAAGTATTTAAATTTAAAATTAAAGAAAAAAAAATAATAATAACTTAGTAAAAGTAACGCACACAGGTGTACACTCTACACCTAGGCGTTAATATTGTTAAAATTTGTATAACAAAACTAAATGAATGTACATTGTATATAACTGTATAAATATGAATTACTTAATTAATAAACATGTAGGGATACAGGGTGTACTGATCCCTCCAAACAAACAAACAAACAAACTTGGAATATATTTAGTAAGTCCAGTATAATATTTCTTTTGAAAAAATGTTTAGACAAGGGTATTGATATTTTAAGGCGTGGTCTTTTTTATTTAAAAAATATTGATACACTGTGCCCTAAATTAGAGATAATATGACGTAATCGAAAATTTTTATAAATATTGCAAATTTTTAATCCCTGTCATTTATAAGATGATATGAAAAAAAAATTAATTTTATTTACCTTCTACTAAAAAAAAAATATTCAGTGAAAAAGGTAGTATCCGTCGTTTGTTTACTTTTTTTGTGTCAATTTAAAGCAACACCTTTTGATATTTCTTGAGAGAATTATCGTATTTAAACATGGTACGCGACACATCTTGAACGCGTGGACTTTTATTTTTCCTTTGTTGAAAGTAAGTTATTTCAAAAAAATCCTTCAACGTAATGCCTAACTTTACTGGAAAACACAAAATTGAAATTTTAATAATTAATGGATACGGAGACAGGAGAAGAACACAAAGTAAAGTTATTCATTTATTCAGAGGGAAGTATCCCGATTTACTACCCATATCCCACGGTACAGTAAGCAAGATTAAAAAGCAGTTTCGAGAAAATAGGCATGTTAGAGAGGTAGATATTCATCGACAGAGTGTGCTCATTGAAGAGCTCGAAGTAAATGTACTATTAGGTACTAGTTATCGAAAACGAAATAACTCAGTTTGCAGCAGGAAAAATTCTTAATGCACATAAATTTAATCCTTACAAAATGACAGTTATCCAGGAATTGACAGAAGATGATCCTGATAGAAGGCTTCACTTCTGCGAGCTAACGATGGAGAGAAATAATCTAAACACAGAAAATATTATTTTTTCTGATGAATCAACGTTCATGTTAATGGTAACGTATACCGACAAAATTGTCATTATTGGAGAGACGACAATTCGAGGGAAGGCCATACTCACCACCCACAGAAGGTCAATGTTTATTGGACTTTATAGGACCAATCTTCTTTGAAGAAAATCTCAATAAGGCAAGATATTTGAAATTCTTGCAGGAAGATCTAGTTCCGAATTTGGCTCTTCTGTTTCCTGATCCTGCCGACTTTGATGTCCCGAATAGAAAGCACGAATAAGACATGAGTGTAGGTTAATTTCTCCCGAAGATATTAGAAACGAGCTTTTCTTCCGTTTAGGATATTGCCAAATAACGAACGGACAACATTTACAAATTAACAAAAAAATTTGAAAACCGAACAGAAGTATTTTTTTTTTTGTCTAAGGTAAAAGTACACTTAATTTGTTCCATATCCTGATGTAAATGACAATACAATTTTGGTTTAAAACTGGTAAATAAAAATCTAGGGTTGCCATTTAAAAAAAAATTCTCGATGACGTCATATCTCTAATTTAGAACACACTGTATCAATATTTTTTAAATAAAAATGACCACACCTTAAAATATCAATACCGGCTTCCGAGCATTTTTTGAAAAAAAAAAACCATACTGGTGTTACTGAATTTATTCCACGTTACAAACTCACACTGTGTATATGTCGTAGGCTGATAGTGAAATCCGTCATTTCATGAAAAGCCTAGTCACTTCATGAAGCGTCGGCAGATTGTGTAAAAACACGTCAATTCATCGCAAATTCTTCTATATTTTTCATGAGTACCATAATTACTTAATCCTCTTCCTTGAAATACCAAAATTGGAACCAAAAAGGTGGATTAGATGCCGTGTTAGCGCTGTTTAATCAATATAAGTCTATATATCTTCTGTTTTAATTGTGATAGTGAAATCCGTCATTTCATGAAAAGCCTAGTCTCTTCATGAAGTGACGCGGCAGATGGTGTAATTTCATGTTTTTACACAATCTGCCGACGCTTCATGAAGTGACTAGGCTTTTCATGAAATGACGGATTTCACTATCAGCCTACGACATATACATATATATATTACATACTACCATAATAATAAGTGAACAGAATTTGTATTTCCTTATAAAAAACAAATTCATTTAGGCCCAATTGTATAGGTTGGGATTAACTCCAAAGTGGAGGTTAATCCAGGAGTTAGTAGTAAAATGCATTGTATGACCAGAGGTTACCTCCGACCCTAGGATTAACCCTCATGAAATGAAATGTGAGGACAGAAGACAATTTTGATATTGGTTTTATGGATTAACCCCATCCTATACAATTGCAATAAAAACCTACCTTAGATTAACTTTAGGTTTAATTTGAGGGTAAATCTTCATATTAATTCTATAATTAATTCCAACCTGTACCGGGTGTTCCACCTAAGAAATTAATAACACTAGGACTTTGGGAAAAAACATATATCGATAAAAGCGGCCAAGAGAAATTGCTGGAAATTATTTTCAAGTTCGAAAAATTACCGCTAGGGGGCGTTAGAGAACTTTCAAAATAGAAATGCCGATTTTCTCTTGATTTTTCTTAATAAAAATATGTTAAAAATATAAGCATTGTATTTTTCATAAAATTATGCAACTTTATGTTAGGAATTGTTTTTTTTCTATTTTCAATAATAAAGTGGTGGGAGAAGGTCAAACTTTTTTTCTTTCAAACGCTGATATCTCTGCTTTGGATAAACCGATTTTATTAAACTTGGTCTTGAAAAAAAGCCCTTCTTTTTCTCTATACGTAGATCTATTAACTATACCATATTGATTCTGATGGTGGCCACTAGATGGCGTTTTTCCGTAATTCCTCAATGAATAAGGATTTTCTCAAAAAAATTAAATGTTATGGTATGACTTTTTCTTCATATTTTATTTTAGGCTTATAAAGGCTATTAAATAGTGGAATAAAAATCCAGGTCCGTATTTAAAATAAAAAAGTTGATGATGGTCGCTTGAATCCGAAACGTCGGAATAAAAAACTAACCCCATCAGCTTGTAAAGGAGAAAAAGTTACTTTAAGGAACTGAAAACCGCAACGTGATATCTTTTGTTAAACTAGAGATTTAATTGATTATTTAATGTTTTAAAAAATGGCCTATTTTTCCATATTAATTATTATTATCTCTAATTTCTCTAGTTTGACCTTCTCCCACCACTTTATTATTGAAAATAGAAAAAAACGATTCCCAACATAAAGTTGCATAATTTTATGAAGAATACAATGCTTATATTTTCAACATATTTTTATTAAGGAAAATCAAGAGAAAATCGGCTTTTCTATTTTGAAAGTTCTCTTACGCCCCCTAGCGGTCATTTTTCAAACTTGAAAATAATTTCCAGCAATTTCTCTTGGCCGCTTTTATCGATATATATATTTTTCCCAAAGTCCTAGTGTTATTACTTTCTGAGATATATCCGATTACCTCCTTAGGTAGAACACCCGGTACAATTTGGCCTTAAGATACAACATTTATTTAATACAATTAAGAATTAACGCGTTTTTGAATAATTTTAAAGTCAAAATATTTGATAATTGAATACTTGAATGTTGAAACATTTAAACATGCAATTATTCGAATATTGAAATATTTGAATACTCGAACAATCGAACATATGAATAATCTTATAGGAAAATATTCGGTATTTGAGTCCAATAATTCGAGTTTGATTCCTAGCACTATTCTCCACGCTTTTGGGCCAAAGCGTAAATCACTTCCTACCTGGAGGACCAAGGAATTAACAAGCAAGAACTGTTGTAGGGATATATAAAAGTACTCGGTCTATTATTCATTTTATATATTAATTAATTTTAAAAAGCAAAAATTTTAATCCTAAGATACAAAATATGCATATCGTTTTGTATGGAATTGAAGGTTTATTTCATATAAATTCTATTTCAATTTAAACCACCTCACTTTGCATATATGGAAACGTAAAATTCTAGTCCATGACCTCTGTAGGATACCAATTCAATAGTCGCATATGAATAATTTATTCCGCCTTTGGAAATGGAAGCAGTTCCACCGGTTTCCGTACTTTTTTGATTTAGAGCCTTTATACAGTAAACAATACCATTTCCAGTGTATACTTCCTAAAAATAAATGGATATATACAGGGTGTTTATTAAACATATTGATGGGGATTGCCCAGCAGCAATCTTCGATATCGAAGGACCAGCAACTATATCGTTGCAAATAATTGTATCACCATAGGTTATGGGGCGGTGAAAACACTTTAGTTTGATAACAGGAATATATATATATATATATTTATTTACAACGTTTTAACAATGAAACTTGATGGTAAATGACAGATATTAGGTACACAATATAATACAATAAACTGACTATACTATGGTGTCAAGTAACCAGAGTATCTGCCGAAAGTTACCGTAAAAAAGTAGTTCCTTAAATTGTACAGTGAGTACAACAAGAATAAAAAAATCCGTAGTACAGGGTGAAACCGACCTACCATAAAACTAAAAATTCCATGCCGAAGGCGATAAAATTTTACAACTGAGGATTATATTTATTTTATGGTTTAAGAAAAGGGTTCTTAATATTTTAATTTTAATAACTTAACAGTACCCTAAAAACTACGTGAAAAAATTGAATTTTGAACACATATGACAAAAACTGAAGGGCTTTTTCCCTGGACTATCCTCAGAATATTTTATTCTTTGACGATTTTTGAAAAGCCGTTGTGTTTCGAAGGTAAGGGGCGATAATATTTTCGACAATAACAACATTTTATTACCAAAAATTACATGCAAAGTTTCTTAATCTACAAGAACTGTTGAAGGTGACTACCTCCAGCTAGGATACACAAATCCAATCTTCTCCTCATTGACTGACGAACTATTTCAAAATCACAAGGGTCGTTTCTTATTGGCTTACACCCAGCAATTATCTATTCCAATTCCATTTTAAACTTGTTTATTTTCCTATATTTTTACAAAGCCACTTTTATACTTATGACTACCCTAGGGCTTAGTGCCCCTACACAACTAAGGAAAATTGCACTCAACATTCTCCACTGGACTAGTATAAACTTAGGGCTTTAGATAGCTCCATAGGAAATAATTCAATTGTGTTTAAGTCCGACGATCGAGCAGGCCATAAGTGAGGTCCACCTCAACCAATCCAGCGATTTCCGTATGTTATTGTTAAAAGCTCACGAGCAACGACACTAAAGTACGCTGGTGTACCGTCGTGCATTTGTTGTTGCCAATGAATAATTTATAACCTATATATAGTTTATTATTTATAATTATTATTCATGTTGGGTTTTTCTTATGGTAGGAATGGTTAGGTGTAAGAGTAACTAATGTTAAATCTCGCCATTCTTACTGTATTTCTTTTTCTGAAATAAAGACGTTATTTATTTATTTATTTATTTATATTCTTCAAAAACTGAGGTAGCGTTTGTTCAGGTTATTCCTGGTAGATATACCATTTAAATTAGCCAGCCACCCACAATTCCAACCCAAACACAAGTAATAAACAAGCTTCCCACCGGATTAGCTGAATAAGACTTCTTTGCCGACATAGTTGTACGTGACATTAGTTAAGTTCATATTATTAGAAAGTAATTAGGTATATCGGTACATTGCCTTTGATCTTTGTATCAACAATTTTATTGGCTTCTTTCTTAATACGGTTTAGGATATTCCCACGTACCCTTCCTAAGAAAATTTATTCATCCTCCTTGTTATCCACAGCAGGCATGGCTGACGTAGTTTTGGCCAATAGTGTAAATTGGGTGAATGATGTCACGCACTTTAATTGGTTGCTATATATTCAGCAAGAGTAGAGGCGGTACCAAAGTACTCAACAGAATCCCGATAAAATTTAAAAGTGGTCGGTAAAAGACAGTAAATTAGTAGGTACTTGCACTCGGCAAGACCCCGTACAGTTTTTGTGTAAATTGCACTCAGCAAGACCCCGTAAAGTCAGTGTGTAACTTGCATCTCGGCAAGACTCCGTTTTATGTCCCGGCGGCGGGTGAACAAAAAGAGAGAGGGTAGCCCTAGCCCTAGAATTAGTTTCAAGTGTCCTGTCAACTTGTCAACTGTTGTATCAAAGTGCATTGTACGATTTAGGCTTAGTGTTATGTGCTTAAACCAATGTGATCCCAAGCCGTTGTAGGGAATCTGATTTCCAATCAAACAACAACTTTTCGAACTTCGCTACTGACTTTATAAATACCATATTCTGAACTGTCTAATATAGAACCTCACCAACTTGAACATAACTTCAACCTCGCCAACTTTTCGAGTTTATAAATCCAGCTTTGAAGACAGAAAATATACGCCAAACAACAAAACGTCAATCAGTTAAATCATGAAAGGATAAAATATTCTTAGAATACCTGGATTTAAATATTATATTATATACTTCGTTGAACAATTTGCCAGATGACCTAGACGCCTTGGCGGCAGCATAGTGGAGGCACAGAAAACTACAGTTGGTTTTCTGGGGTAGAGGTTTCGAGAATTACCTTATGACTCTAGCCAATAAAATGATCCCTTCCTTAGAGGAGCACCGGGCACAGTTCGAAAATATTTTGTCTTTATTTAGTTACAGTCATTAGACAAAGATAGCAAACCACCGGTTAGAGGTTTAAATGAATTTGCTTGTTTGACAATAGTTTATGATTTTCCTTAATTTTTAAACCGCATATTTCAAAACCTTTTCTTTAAAATACAGTTCTCCCAAAAAAATCTATATGATTAAATCAGGTAATCCTGCTAGCAACTGTCAAAAAAGTTAGACATACACTGGCCCAATAAGACACACCATTGAGATCAGGGGCTTATAAAATTTCATTTCATTTTAATTCGGGAGATCTGTTGCCCGGTTGACCCTTTAGGTATGTATCGGTGTCCCTATTGGTACACGGTACACATTATAAAAAAAACACAAACTATATAACTTATTGTACTCACGTATAACGCATCTCTTATGATTGCCACATAAATTAAAATATTTACTTACCGTTTCAGTTCTAACTATTAATGGAATGGCCATCTTGTCAACATGATCATAGAAAACTCTGTTATTTTCGTTAAGGTTTGTGCAATTGCCCAAAATGAGATCGTGGTCACCTAATGGTGCTTCCAGTACGACATTCTGCTGTGTGAAAGCAACCAATGTTAAAATTAAGATACATACTGACTTCATTTTTGAAATTATTATTATTTGTGTATTATATTATACTTCAAAATGACTTGTATAATGTTTTATGATGGATTCGTTTGCTGTTTTATATGATTATGCCGCGCTTATCTGACGATTTCTACAAAATTTGTACCTATCTAGGTATTGAAGAATATTTGTGTTTGATTGATGATTAGGATTATAAGAATGTATACTTTAGATATAGTTATAACTTGGTATTGTTTTCTTTGTTATGACTTGGATGTTGATGGTTTTTCAATTGTGTAAGTAAACATCACTTTTTTATAATGTGTTTCCTATTGCCTGACAACAAGTATACAGGGTGTCCGGTAAGTACCCCCTAATTTCTTGGGAGCATACAGAAATAACCCTAATTTATCATAGCATAATTCCTAAAGTGCCCCCTAACGGAGAGACAGAGCCTCAAATTTACTTTTTTGGCTCTAACTTTTGAGCAAACTTACTCGTTGGTCCAAAATATTGACCGGAGCCATTTGACTGAACTAGGAACTGATTTTTTAAATACTCTGGTCATTCCTCTTCAAGAAAGGTACTCTTAATTTATTTCGATAAAAAGCGGTTTTCGAGATAAATCAATTTTTATGCGGAACACTCAAAAAACGCAAAAATCATAGCAAAAGCCCCCAAATTTTTTCAAATGAGAATGAGGATCAAGTGACACCTCATTCAAAAGGGCTCTTAATTACCTATACATCGCTGCTTACTTTTTGAAAATCGATCGACTCGTTTAGAAAATATGGACCTTTGAAATACCAACAAAACGTTTGACGCAAAATGCAAAAATCGATTTAATTTTACTTAAAAACTTACCGTATTAGTCAAGTAAATGCTTAAACTGTTGTCCGCCAACGTGCATACAGTGGTTATCTTCAAACCGTTGCCGTACATTCTGGGGCACTTGTAGTGTCACTTCGCTACATACGTCAATGATTCGTCCTCGCAGAACTTCTAATGTGTCAGGTGGAGTGCTGTAAACTTTGCTTTTCATGTGCCCCACAAAAAAAAATCTAAATGACTTAAGTCGGGTGATCGAGGGGGCCACTCAATTGCACCCCTACGGCCTATCCAGCGTCCTGGAAACGTATCATTTAAATAATTGCGCACATGTAGCGAGTAATGCGGAGGAGCTCGGTCTTGTTGGAAAATTAGTTCCTGTTCATTGTGTGCAGGTTCGTTCTCTATGATGTTTGTTAGAGATGGGTCGATGGCATTTTCTAGTAAATCCAGGTACATATCGCCTGTTAAATTTCCAGGAAGGGATAAAGGGCCTACAATGGAATTTCCAAAAATACCAGCCCATACATTCAACTTCTGGGGGTGTTGTGTGTGTGTCTCGCGGAAACTCCTTAGATTGGTATCGGTCCAGTAACGACAATTGTGGCGATTCACTAAACCATTTAAGAAGAAGGTACACTCCTCGGAAAAACACACATTAAATAGGAAATTACCATTATTAATCGCTCGTTCAGTCATAATTTCGCAAAATTGAGAGCGACGATCAAAGTCGTCTTCATTTAGTTCTTACACTAACCGAATCTTATAAGGATGGAACTTGTATTTTTTTTAATACTCGTTGGACACTTGTACGACTCACGCCCGTCGCAACGGCCACAAATTGTTGTGACATCAGGAGTGCCACAGGGAGGACAGCGTTTCTCTTCAATTGTTTTATTAATGACATAAAGGAAATTTTCTCTGTTTGCCATATTCTGGCCTTTGCTGATGACTTAAAGCTGTTCACGGTGATTTGGTCTCATGATGACTGTCTGCTGCTCCAAAGAGATCTGGATAACCTTGCTGGGTGGTGTAAAATAATAATCTCCTCTTAAATGTCAACAAATGTAGAGCCGTCACATTTGGTAGGATGAGAAATCCATAGTTATTCGATTACACCTTGGATTCGGGGGTGCTGGAGAGGCAACTTGTGGTGAAGGATCTGGGTGTCTGGTTGGATGCTGAATCATCTTTTTTAAATCATGTCGAAGCAATCACAAACAGTGCAATGCGACTACTGGGATTTATCTTTCGAACTCTGAGAGGGTCTCAGAACATTTTTGTTCTAAAAGAAATCTACTGTGCTGTTGTACGATCAGTGCTTGAGTACGCCTCATGTGTATGGCATCCCTATTATCGTGTGCACATTGATAAATTGGAGAGAGTTCAGCGCAGATTCCTTAGAGGAATTGGATTACGGTTGAATATCCCCTATGAGGAAATTAAATGCGACGAAATCATGAAGTTGCTTAACCTTACTTCACTCGAAGCTAGAAGAAAATACTATGACATTTCTTTTTTATTTAAATTAATTAATGGTAATATTGATGCACAGGATCTCCTTGCAATGATTCCCATCCATACATCTGTTGTTAATGTTAGAAATAGAGATCTTTTCAATGTAAAGTTTCATAGAACCAATTATGGAATGAATTTGCCTATTACTCGGATGTGTAGATTAGCAAATTTTGTGTTGAAGCACTGTGATATAGGTATCTTTTATGATTCGTTCTTTAAATTTAGTGGTAAAGTAAAAAAAGTTTTATAGGTTTAGCCATCTTAAACCATTTTAAACTGTTGTGGATGTTGATACCTGTTTATTATTTGTTGCTTTTGGGCTTTTAACATAGTCTTAGGCTAGTTTTAGGAGTGAAATGAATACATTTACATTAATGAACTATCTGTTATCATGTTGACCAAGAATTTTTTATCATTATTGTTATTTTGAGAATTGCTGTAAGCGTAAATAAAATTTTTGAATTTTTGAATTTTTCAATTTTGAACGGCTAGTTGTCTTGTACTTAGCGTACTACCCATTGCAACTTGCCCCAATACTGCTATCTCCGTAGGTTCATTTAGTACTTGATTTTCAAGCTGCCTCTTTTTGTTATGAACGGAACCTGTTTCGCGAAATTTTGGCCACCAATTCCCGAACAATTTTTCCAGAAACATATTTGTCATGATGCCGTTGGCCGTTGGTTAAACAGCTCCGCGACCCGATTTCCGCATTCATTGTTTTTGAAAAAAAACTCAATAATTTCTTTTTTTTCTGCAATTAAGTACACTAGAATTGATAAATTTAAAAGGTTCAATAATTTGGAAACACTTCAACCACAAGTCACAAGACAGATATCTAGCAACTATCTGGCCCAATGCGAAGCAAAAACCCGATAACTGTTATCTCACTAACACGAGCCTAAAGAATCTGCAAGTGACCAAAAAACAGCGAATTCTTTTTGAATTTTCAATAATACGGTAAGATTTAAATCGATTTTTGCATTTTGCGTCAAACGTTTTGTTGGTATTTCAAAGGTCCATATTTTCTAAACAAGTCGATCGATTCAAAATGTAAGCAGCGATGTATAGGGAATTAAGAGCCCTTTTAAATACGGTACGTTTTTGATGGACCACCCTGTATATAGATCAACACACCCGCACCCGTAATTTTATCTTTCACAATAGGGTCGAAAAATTTTAATAACAGAGCAAGCCGATAACTTAGGATAAATCTTAGGACACTGGTGGGCGTTTCGGTTTCTGTTAATGTGTATGCAATTTCTATAGTGTGAAAAAAAGCTAACGGCTAAAAGACTCTATAGCCTTGCCGAAGAGCCGTAATACGGCGAAGCGCGTGCAAGGATTGGGTCCAAAGAGGATAGAACAAATAGAGTTGTCACTTGTATGAGTATTCGTTTTATTGCGCAGTAAGCACATTCCAAGGCTCTGCTCTACTTAATCAATCAGCCCAGATGACGCAGCAGTGTTGCCAGGTACATACACAGCGGCGTTTTCGAATGATACCTACTCAGTTCATTTTTCATTTTATTCACCACATATATCTTCAATTAATATTAAAAGAACGAATAATAGTTGAAAACGTATACCATGGAATTCCGAAACGAAATCCTGAACTAACCACATTGGATGCTGCAGAAATATGTGGCACTTTAACGAAACTTTCCTCGCGCACTGAGTTCAGGGTTTCGGAAGGCCTTCATCAAGAAAGTGATAAAAAAGAAAATAGTCAAGGAACCCAGACAACAAGACGGAAAAAAATAATCTCGTATTCCTAAATGAACTATAAATAAAAAAAAAATTATGGCTGAAATTAAGGACATATCTTTTTCTAAAATATCATTAAAAGTTGTCAAACGAACTTCAAGAAAATTAATTCTAGGCATATTAAACGAAATCGAAAAAGCCTACTAATTGAAAAAAGAAAAATTATTGTATGGCGGCGAAAATATTTGGAAAAAACACGGTAGTTTCGGGAAAAAGCTCGGGAAAAAGGGAAAACATTTTATTACATCGACAAAACGTGGCTCATTGAAGGGCACACAGTTGAAAAGTATGGCCAGATCTAAATATTAAAAGGGAAATGAAAGTCTGTCTTTACCACCAAAATGTCTTTATATTAACTACAATACACCCTAGATTTGGGTATCGAGGGCATATATATGGGAGGGATTCACCATATGAGTTAGATGTTCAATATAAGTTTGAAAATTGAGTCGGACTAGTTTCGACCTTAAAAAAGATCATCATCAGCAACTCTATATAATTGTAATATAAACAAGTTAAAACACAGTAGTGGATGGTTCAATGAATGTGTATGCCTGCCCATGGACTTGACTGGGAACGTCCCTTTGGCTACACAGATGGTTAAGAGTAAGGGGTTAATTGATAAACTTGTTGAGTATTGAGTGTAGAGGTTTTATATTTATTTGACGTAAGCCAATAACTGTAAACAGTAGGAGAAGTAGGTCTTAAACAAGTCTGTTTTTACTCTTGACACATGCTAGTAGAGAAATGATTTTATTTATTTTCATTACATATATTATTGAGAGAAAAGGATTATGATTTTGAATTTGTGGTGGTATTCTTTGTGGAATAGACTTTTTAATTAAGGTGGGTTAATTTTTAATTTTTAATGTAACATTTTTAGATGTAAGATAGTACTAAAGGTTTGTTTTATGTTATATTTAGGTTTTAGTTCGTTTTTTTAATTTTGTCTGCAAAGGGAGAGAAAGAATATTTTAGTTTTGAGTATTTTAGGAACACGTGTAAGAGCTGTACTACAGAATCAATAAAATGTAGACAAAATGGTACTCACCCTTATTTCTCAGTCACTCAACAAAGGTGAGGCTTTTCTCTTTTTTCTCTTGAGAAGGTAGAACATATTAATTTGGTAATATTTGATCATCAGTTAAAAACTGTAAACAGTAAGACACTCTAAGTACTAGCAGAGTAATTTAGAAAATGGAGATACCGGAAAGATGACAGACTTTCATTTCCCTTTAAAATACATAACCACAGACCATGGACTACTTCTTAAATCTTAAATATTAAAAGTTCAAGGCAGGCATTTATGGATGAATTTTCGCAAGGACCAAGAAATCCTATAGTGGAAGAGGTCCTCGTCTTATAGGATCAGGTTTTAAGGGTTAATGAAATAAATTTAATTTGTAAAAAATTTGGTGACGAGATTTCATCATTTATAATTCTTTGACATGCGCACATCACTGAAGTTCATTCCCCTGACTTCGCACAAACCGAAAACCCTCTATACGCTAGTGATGAGCCAAGGAGAGAAATTTTGGACTTGGAGTATGGGTAGTACGTATCAATGTGTCTTTAATCTCTATCTATTTTTTCATACTTTTTAAATTTCTAGGGGGGACAGCAGCCCTCCCCTGCCTTTCCTTTTCAACGCCCTTGCTATACTTTATGCTCATCAAGTACTCTCTCTCTCTCTCTGTAGCCGTCACAACCCTGGGTTTTTTGCCTCCATCGCTGTTTATCCATCATCATCTGCTCCGGGTTGACGATGTTTAGGATTTGCAGATCCGCTGACACATTATCTCTCCAGCGCAATCTTGGTCTTCCTAATGGACGTTTGTTGACTGGTGCTTGCTCCCATACCAATTTCACCATACGATCGTGTTCATGTTCATCAAGTACTCCTAGTTTAAAAACAGTGACAGTGGTGTTATCGAATGTAACACCACAAAATTACTCGGAATAAAACTTTTATTTGATTTTATAGACAAACAGTGATGTCTGCATGATCAATTCCTTGAATTATCTAAATGTATTTAATAAATAAAAACAACTTAGTATATTATTAATTTTTATCGTTTTTAAGTGTAAACTAAGCCCGAATTAGATTCGTCTGAATTCCTTAAAATTGATTTTTATCAATATCAACTGAAAACCAAAGAAACAATTATGACATTACCGAACAATAACATTATGACATTGTAAATTTTGAACAGAAACAAAGTTTTAATGACATTGTTGTGCAAATCAATCTCGAACGGATTCTTAGAATTATGACAGTAGGTGTTTGTTATAAACACTAACGAAATGATTGAGGTTGAGGCTTTTACTAGGTACCTACCTAATTAGGCAAGTACATACTTTTAATTTATTATAATAAAAACGATAATTTTACGCATTGCTATTGTACGATATTATTGTGATGTTGTACAATATACTACACTATATAAACTAATATTTCTCTTTAATAAAACTGTAAGTAAAACAAAATGAATTAAAATAAATTTATTATAATAAAAATAAATAAACGCGATGTTTATATACAGGTTATTTTTTAGAGTCGCAGAGGCAAGTGGTCGAGGGATAGTTCAATTCTTTGCATAAACTGATACATAGAAGTCAAATCCATCACATCTAAAGGATCTAAGTTCAATATGTACGTATTTCTGCCCAACTCCTCCTTCAACTATTTCAGCTTTTCCTCCAGTTCCGTAGTTTTTCTCATTCTGGACTAATATACAGTAAATTATTCTGCCTGCACGAATTTTATACTAAAAATTAAAAAAAATATCGGTATCGATTAATTTGTATTTTATCTGTTAAGCTATGTTATTACTTGGCATTGACAAGACGAAAAGTAGCGTCACTGACAACATTTTCATTGAAGGCGCTTGATTTATAGCTAAATATGAGCTATTTCATTATGGAAAAAGTAGCTATGATTAAGTGGTATTATACAGGAAATGGTTTAAGAGCAGTGTCTGAAATGTTTTCAGTTAAATTCCCTAATAAGCCTATCCCCTCAATTTCATTAATTAAACTTATCATTAGTAAATTTGAGTCCAAAGGCACTGTAATAAATAACTATAAATGCTCAACTCAAAATCTCAATAGAGCTGAAGAAAGGGATAACAGAAATCTTGTTATTTTACTGCACGTGGAGGAAAATAAAATGATTAGCACGAGGATTCTTAAGCAAGCAGTAGGAAAACAACAAACCACAGTGTTGCGAGTAGAGGAAAACGGAGAGAGCGAGGCCAGGTGGTGCTGGTGGTGCTGGTGGTGCAACTAACCCAGGTGGTGCAGGTGGTGCGTTTTACGTTCTAACCCGGGTGGTTCGGTGGTGCGTTTTATGATCTAACCCGGGTGGTTCGGTGGTGCGTTTTATGACCTAACCCGGGTGGTTCGGTGGTGCTGTTTACAAAATAACCCGAAATTAAACCCGACTTTTTACGACCTAACCCGGATGCTTTCGCGAGGCGGCTTCTCATCTAACCCTAACTTGATCCTTAATATTTATGAACTGACCCGAGATAAAACCCGACTTTTTACGACCTAACCCGGATGCTTTCATGAGGCGGCTTCTTATCTAACCCTAACTTGAACCTGAATATTTATGAACTGACCCGAGATAAAACCCGACTTTTTACAACCTAACCCGGATGCTTTCGCGAGGCGGCTTCTCATCTAACCCTAATTTGAACCTGAATATTTATGATCTGACCCGAGATAAAACCCGACTTTTTATGATTTAACCTTAGTGAAACGCCGCTGTTAAAGCGATATAGTAAAAAAAACTCGATTAAAATTTTATCTTGTTCGCTAGACCAATTAATTTCCAAATATTATAATTAAAACATACAATCACTACACTGGCGCACCGTCAAAAATCGTGCTTGCACTATCCCAACGTACAGAGCGTCCGCTTCAGAAAATACGGTGCCGTATTTTTTGCGCCGAACGCTCTGGAGGAACACACTCCGATTTGCAAGTACATACACGCTTTGTCGCGGCAAAGCTCGCCGTCAAATTACGGCCACTCTTTTGCGGTACCGCTTTGTAGGAAACCAAAGCTTTAGTGAAACGCCGCTGCCCCAGAACTCTGTCCATATTCCTCTACTGTGTTAATTTATGCGGGTAATAAAACCGACAAGGGTCGGATCGGCCTGCATACTTATAGAGGTAAAAAAACCGCTTTAGAATGTTTTTGGTATATCTTTTTTAGATAATTTTGGGGGAAATAATTTGCCTGAGATGCCAATTAAAAAAGCCTACATTTAATTGTATTTTAGATTCTTGAATTTTGTACATGGATTAAAAATCTACTATTTCTTGAAATTGTATACATTATGTTAGATAATTATTAATATAATGTTATTAAGACTTTGTAAATATCTGTAAAAACTGTTCTAAATCGTGTCATTTCTGAAAATTGTATACTGAGTGTTTAGAATTTAGTAAAAAATTAAAAAAATGTTTTAATGTTATTAAGACCTGTGAAAATTTGTAAAACTGTACAGAATTGTATTATTTTCTGAAAATGATATACTGAGTGTTTAGAATTTAGTAAAAATTAAAAAAATGTTTTAAATTTGTTAAATCATGTGAAATCTTGTATAAAATGACTAGAACCGTTCTTAATCATGTCATTTCTGAAAATTGTTTACTGAGTGTTTAGAATTTAGTAAAAAATTAAAAAAAATGTTTTAACGTTATTAAGCCCTGTGAAACTTTGTAAAAAATGACTAAAACAGTCGCAAATCGTCCTATTTTCTTAAAAGTGTATACTGAGTGTTTAGAATTTAGTAAAAATTAAAAAAAATGTTTTAAATTTGTTAAATCATGCGAAATCTTGTATAAAATGACTAGAACCGTTCTTAATCATGGCATTTCCGAAAATTGTATACTGAGTGTTTAGAATTTAGTAAAAAATTAAAAAAAATGTTTTAACGTTATTAAGCCCTGTGAAACTTTGTAAAAAATGACTAAAACAGTCGCAAATCGTCCTATTTTCTTAAAAGTGTATACTGAGTGTTTAGAATTTAGTAAAAATTAAAAAAAATGTTTTAAATTTGTTAAATCATGTGAAATCTTGTATAAAATGACTAGAACCGTTCTTAATCATGACATTTCTGAAAATTGTATACTGAGTGTTTAGAATTTAGTAAAAAATTAAAAAAAATGTTTTCACGTTATTAAGCCCTGTGAAACTTTGTAAAAAATGACTAAAACAGTCGCAAATCGTCCTATTTTCTTAAAAGTGTATACTGAGTGTTTAGAATTTAGTAAAAATTAAAAAAAATGTTTTAAATTTGTTAAATCATGCGAAATCTTGTATAAAATGACTAGAACCGTTCTTAATCATGGCATTTCTGAAAATTGTATACTGAGTGTTTAGAATTTAGTAAAAAATTAAAAAAAATGTTTTAACGTTATTAAGCCCTGTGAAACTTTGTAAAAAATGACTAAAACAGTCGCAAATCGTCCTATTTTCTTAAAAGTGTATACTGAGTGTTTAGAATTTAGTAAAAATTAAAAAAAAATGTTTTAAATTTGTTAAATCATGTGAAATCTTGTATAAAATGACTAGAACCGTTCTTAATCATGACATTTCTGAAAATTGTATACTGAGTGTTTAGAATTTAGTAAAAAATTAAAAAAAATGTTTTAACGTTATTAAGCCCTGTGAAACTTTGTAAAAAATGACTAAAACAGTCGCAAATCGTCCTATTTTCTTAAAAGTGTATACTGAGTGTTTAGAATTTAGTAAAAATTAAAAAAAATGTTTTAAATTTGTTAAATCATGCGAAATCTTGTATAAAATGACTAGAACCGTTCTTAATCATGGCATTTCTGAAAATTGTATACTGAGTGTTTAGAATTTAGTAAAAAATTAAAAAAAATGTTTTAACGTTATTAAGCCCTGTGAAACTTTGTAAAAAATGACTAAAACAGTCGCAAATCGTCATATTTTCTTAAAAGTGTATACTGAGTGTTTAGAATTTAGTAAAAATTAAAAAAAATGTTTTAAATTTGTTAAATCATGTGAAATCTTGTATAAAATGACTAGAACCGTTCTTAATCATGACATTTCTGAAAATTGTATACTGAGTGTTAAGTATTTTAGTTGAAAATAAGATCATAAATCATCTATACAAAACAAGCGCCCCTTATGGATTTGAACGAAAATCATAGATTCGACTATTTTCATGAAAAATAAATCTAAGTACGGAATAATGCAGGAAGATTATCTATTTTCTTGGTTTAGAAAGTGATGTAGTTAAGATTTATAACTTAGGAATAAATAAATTATTATTAATCTTTTCGACCTATTTCTCTTGCATATTTAATTTCTTTGATAGTAAGAACTAATCTTTTTATTTTACAAAGTAAAAAAAAAAAGCTAAAGATCGGCGTTGTCAGTCAGGTATAAGAACTGATTTAACACGATGGTTTTTGTACAAACGTTCACATACAATTGTATGCTTTTTAACCGATTGTGTCGGAAAAAATGACGATTTATAGATTAGATATTTAGACGAAGAGCTAACCTTCTCAATAAAGTATTGATTATTGCCCTGCTAGCTAGACAACACTTTTTATGTTAGTCAAAAAAAATTTTTTTTTTCGGACGCTATTACAGATTTCATCGTTAACTAACAAACATTAAGACCAAAAAATTAGCGTGCAAGATGAAATGTATAGGTTCACTTCATTTCTACATTATTTTACAACTCTCAATCGCATTAAAAACAAGATCGAATAAAAAATAACTTATGACATATGGACGAAAAATGTTTTTCGGGCTATTTAGGTTAGCGACCGCATTACGTCTGAAATACTACATTTTTCGAGCTTATAACATAATTTACTATTTTAACGTTAAAATAGGGGAAATGATGTATCGAAGTGGGTACTTTTTTTTGTCGGTCACGAGATTATAGTTTCTTTTAAAATGAGCTCTAATATTTACAACACAAATTATCCTTTAAGCCACATTAGTTTAAAACTCGTCTGTCGCTTTCCCTCTATTGTGAGTTTGATTAAAGTATAGCGTAGTATATATTTAGATGAATTTCGTAAATGTTGAATACTTTCAAAACTGAAAAAGCCGCCCTTTGCAATAAATATCTCCGTAGAGTTAGGTACCCTGCAGATTAAGGGTATTTCAGCGGATAATCATATACAAATTCAAATACCTCATTTGTTTCGGAGCAGTAACCATCAACTTTTACACCATTTAAAACAGCTTCTTTACCATTAGCAGCATGTAAGATGTTGATTTTTCTGTGATTCTCGGTCCAAAGTAACCAATCTATGGCAATTTTGCTCTGCCTGTTTCTCCATCGGTATCCATTTTTTTGGTATGATTCCTATAGTATTAGGCTTCAAAAAATGTCTTCTAAAAATTGTATTGCATGCTGAAGCAATAGTTGTAGCTTCAGTAAATGGACATACATTGGTAGTTTGTATAAGTTGTTCTCTAAACTTTAAACATGATTGCGCAAGGATTTCGACATCCGATACGCAGTAGTCTACCAGATCTCTTTGCATATCGAAACCATCATTTTCATGTTCTACAAACCATTTAAGAAATTTGGCTCTGTCTTCTTCTTTCATACTATCTGAGGAGTAATATTGAATTGATGGTAGAGCTCCTATATAGTTTTCATTTGCCTTTGTATTAAATAGGTGCGGGAAGTAGCCTTTTTTAAAAATATCCTCAAGTCCAAATGCCTTTGGTAGTTTGGCTTAAGGCATAGGGAAATAGTTAAGTGAGTCGATAAATTTTACATTTTCAAGTTGCATCGTAATTATTTTGGTACCTCTCATGATTAACTCAGGTGTAAAATCTGTCTTTGTCATAATATAGTTTAATATAAACTGGTGATCAAAAGCCTGACCATTATGGGCTATTACAATAATTTCTTTAAAGTTTTTCCTCATTTGTAACAAATGGTTAGTAAATGTTCCCGCTGGGTCTATACCTCTGACTTTTTGTAACTTTAGACCACATTTTTTTTTACAAGTATCTGCTTCAGAATCCATGCACTCATCGCAGTATTGTTTGAAAACACAGAGATTGACTTGATGTAAAAACGTTGAATTTTCCAATAGTTTGTCTTGGCTCGTCTCTAAATCGTAGAATACAAAAAAGATCATCTTTAATCTTAGGTTTTCCCTTATCAGGCCGAATATAACATAGATGATCCTCGGATGCATGTTTATTACAAATTTTACAATAAATTTCACCACATGCATGTGCTCTTTTGGCTTTAATGGTTTTTAAACAAATAGAACATAGTTTAATTTGTTCGCATACTGTAAATTTGCCTGACGAATAATCCTTTTTTTATGATTTTCGTAACAGTTTTGACTTCTAAAAAATCATAGACAGTCCTGGCATTTAATTTTTATTGCTATTTCGCAAGCAGAGGCTTGCTGACATGCCTGACAGCTTCCACCATATCGGTGCTCATTTTTGTGATCATATGGGACGTAACACTTTTCACAAAAATAGTTAGAACAAAAAGCTGCTGTCAGCGATGTAATTACATTAAAATGGCTTTTGTAATGTAATAAGTTCAGCCGTTTATTGCTTTCAGTTGAACCTTCAAATATAATATTTCGTCCTTTTGATCCATAGCTATAAACAACTAATTTATATTCTTTTAGATGATTTTGAAATTGTATTAACTCGGGAATTCCACCTCCTGCCTCAGGAATGCTAATTTTAGCTCTCTCCAACAATGATCTTGTTCTTTCGGTTTGAATTTTACTAATATCTCTTCTAACCTTACTGAATTCGGGATCTCTTTTATTATGGGCAATGGCGACTACCAAAGCACGTGGTAAACACAGGTTATCGGTATTTTTAATACTTATAATACCTCGTCGCTTGTCGCATTCCTCGTGAAAGCTGTTATAATTTTTTCCTCTTCCCCCACCAACAGGTAATCTAACAGTTGTCACACTAAGACAAAATGATTCTGTATTAAGACCTGCTGAGTTTGACTGATAAATGCCACTTATAACACTCCAAACATCTTAAAAGGTTATGTCTTTAGCTGCTTTGAAGCGAATCTAACCTTCTCCTCGGTTGAAGTCTTTAGAGCAAAAACTAAAAGCCACACGATCTAAGGGTTGTAGGCCTTCTGTAGCGTTTTCCACCCAACCAACTGGTTCAACTCCCTGTGGAACAGGTTTTAACTTAAACTCTAGAGTGCGTCCTGTTTAAATTCTCGTAACTTTTTAACAACGTCTTTAACAATAATAAACTTCTCCATCTTTCTTTTTTTTTTGTTGTTTTATAGTCTACTATCTACCTACATAAAAAAAAAAAAAAAAAAAAAACAAGTATATTTTCATATTTTTATCGGTCTTAAGTTCGATTTCAAAAGCACACTCCCACTTTTTGATAATTTCACAGTCTAAGCACATAGATCTTATATTTTTTATTTACGATCAATTCATCTTTATTCGCCAATCGTCTCAAACGAGTCTGCTTTTGAAAGTAATATAGCCTTAGTATTCAGAAAATATTAATGATATCGGAGCCTAAAACATCCTTAACACTAAAAAATCATTGTGTTTCCTAACAAAACCCATCATCTTGTCTATTTAGCTTGCTTTCCTATTGTTTAGCAGGTTAAATAAAATTATTATTTCGCTCTTTTTGTCTGTACTGAATCGTTAGGGGAATACGATTCTAGTCCTATAAGAGAGACAGTTAAAATTTATGTAAGCAATCAGAAATCCTACACTATGAGCTACTTAGTTAAAATTTCATATTTCCTTCCTGGATCAGCTAAAATTTGTGTTGTGTCGGTCAAAATTGATAAAATACGAAAAAAATGCTAGATACATTTTATCATGACTTTCTATCTAATACCATCTTATTTCAAGGTATAATTCGGTTGTCAAAATGAGAATCTAAAAAATCCTCGTGTTTCCTCACAAAACCCATCATCTTGCCTATTTAGCTTGCTTTTCTATTGTTTAGCAGGTTAAATAAAATTATTATTTCGCTCTTTTTGTCTGTACTGAATCGTTAGGGGGATACGTTTCTAGTTCTATAAGAGAGACAGTTAAAATTTATGTAAGCAATCAGAAATCCTACACTATGAGCTACTTAGTTAAAATTTCATATTTCCTTCCTGGGTCAGGCAAAATTTGTGATGTGTCGGTCAAAATTTATAAAAATACGAAAAAAATGCTGGATGCATTTTTAGCGTGACTTTCTATTTAATACCATCCTATTTCAAGGTATAATTCGGTTGTCAAAATGAGAATAAAATAATCTTCCCATGGTTTATGTCATCTTAAAAAAGTCAAAAGGTTATATTCTGTAGAGGGTCAGATACATTCAAATTTAAAAATTTTCTCCAAGAAGAATTTTAAGATAGTATTATAGTAAATAAAAATTCTATACCTCCAATATTTCTTGGAAACATATCGTGTTCTAGCGACATAACCCAAAAGTACCTCTATTCAGAAACGCATCGTACTTTTCTTGTCAAACTTGACTTTGTTGTAATGTTGTATGCAGAGCACTTTGAAAACAAAAAATAGATTAGAAACCGCCGCCTCTTAAGGTATACTTTTTTAGGTCTTACATAGGGTACACTGGTATACAGAACAAATGTCATCTTTAATTGTCTCATTGTCCCATCCATTACATTATTATAATCTTAAAGCACCTGTTACCAGCATTATCTGTTTTTATGGTTTTCATAAAACATAGCGATTACCGATGAAAATTAAACGAAAACTTAATAAATAACTTTTTTTCAACTGAAATAGACTGATTTTCGATGGAAAAATGTTACTTATAACTAAAAATGAATATAAGACATATACGCAATGATATTTAGAATAAATCAATCTTTTCTAAAATTACTATGAAATATTCACAAAATCGTTTCGTTATAACCAAAGTAGCAAGGCTTGCAGATTTCATATAGAGTTCAAACGCGATACTGGGATGATCTTTTTTTTTTTATATTTTTGTAGGATAATGCACCACTACGTTGTAAGTACTTGAGAGAGGACTTTCTTGAAAAATCCTCAAATTTCTCTGCAATTTTGTTCCTTCTAGAGTTAAATTCACACAGAAAACCCCGTATTCTTATCTTTCAGGTTGGTATATTAAAAAGGGCTTATTAGTATGGTTTAGAAAACAAGCAATATTAATTAACGGATGTTTTTTCGTCATATGAAGAGTTGAAAAATTTTTTTTTTCCACTCCAATGGTTGCGATGCAGAGAGTCGGGTTTCATCATAATCTTTCAGGGTAGCTCAGGTTTGATTGCATGTAGAGAGTCGGGTTTCATCATAATCTTTCAGGGTAGCTCAGGTTTGATTGCATGTACTAAGGTTAGTGCTCCTTGCAATCGGTTTCAGGTTTGACGCACCCCCCTCAGGTTTGTTCAGGTTTCTCAAACACTTGAGAACGCACCCCCCTCAGGTTTGTTCAGGTTTCTCAAACACTTGAGAAACCTGAACAAACCTGAGGGGGGCGCGTCAAACCTGAAACCGATTGCAAGGAGCACTAACCTTAGTACATGCAATCAAACCTGAGCTACCCTGAAAGATTATGATGAAACCCGACTCTCTACATGCAATCAAACCTGAGCTACCCTGAAAGATTATGATGAAACCCGACTCTCTGCATCGCAACCATTGGAGTGGAAAAAAAAAATTTTTCAACTCTTCATATGACGAAAAAACATCCGTTAATTAATATTGCTTGTTTTCTAAACCATACTAATAAGCCCTTTTTAATATACCAACCTGAAAGATAAGAATACGGGGTTTTCTGTGTGAATTTAACTCTAGAAGGAACAAAATTGCAGAGAAATTTGAGGATTTTTCAAGAAAGTCCTCTCTCAAGTACTTACAACGTAGTGGTGCATTATCCTACAAAAATATAAAAAAAAAAAGATCATCCCAGTATCGCGTTTGAACTCTATATGAAATCTGCAAGCCTTGCTACTTTGGTTATAACGAAACGATTTTGTGAATATTTCATAGTAATTTTAGAAAAGATTGATTTATTCTAAATATCATTGCGTATATGTCTTATATTCATTTTTAGTTATAAGTAACATTTTTCCATCGAAAATCAGTCTATTTCAGTTGAAAAAAAGTTATTTATTAAGTTTTCGTTTAATTTTCATCGGTAATCGCTATGTTTTATGAAAACCATAAAAACAGATAATGCTGGTAACAGGTGCTTTAAGATTATAATAATGTAATGGATGGGACAATGAGACAATTAAAGATGACATTTGTTCTGTATACCAGTGTACCCTATGTAAGACCTAAAAAAGTATACCTTAAGAGGCGGCGGTTTCTAATCTAATTTTTGTTTTCAAAGTGCTCTGCATACAACATTACAACAAAGTCAAGTTTGACAAGAAAAGTACGATGCGTTTCTGAATAGAGGTACTTTTGGGTTATGTCGCTAGAACACGATATGTTTCCAGAAATATTGGAGGTATAGAATTTTTATTTACTATAATACTATCTTAAAATTCTTCTTGGAGAAAATTTTTAAATTTGAATGTATCTGACCCTCTACAGAATATAACCTTTTGACTTTTTTAAGATGACATAAACCATGGGAAGATTATTTTATTCTCATTTTGACAACCGAATTATACCTTGAAATAGGATGGTATTAAATAGAAAGTCACGCTAAAAATGCATCCAGCATTTTTTTCGTATTTTTATAAATTTTGACCGACACATCACAAATTTTGCCTGACCCAGGAAGGAAATATGAAATTTTAACTAAGTAGCTCATAGTGTAGGATTTCTGATTGCTTACATAAATTTTAACTGTCTCTCTTATAGAACTAGAAACGTATCCCCCTAACGATTCAGTACAGACAAAAAGAGCGAAATAATAATTTTATTTAACCTGCTAAACAATAGAAAAGCAAGCTAAATAGGCAAGATGATGGGTTTTGTGAGGAAACATGAGGATTTTTTAGATTCTCATTTTGACAACCGAATTATACCTTGAAATAAGATGGTATTAGATAGAAAGTCATGATAAAATGTATCTAGCATTTTTTTTGTATTTTATCAATTTTGACCGACACAACACAAATTTTAGCTGATCCAGGAAGGAAATATGAAATTTTAACTAAGTAGCTCATAGTGTAGGATTTCTGATTGCTTACATAAATTTTAACTGTCTCTCTTATAGGACTAGAATCGTATTCCCCTAACGATTCAGTACAGACAAAAAGAGCGAAATAATAATTTTATTTAACCTGCTAAACAATAGGAAAGCAAGCTAAATAGACAAGATGATGGGTTTTGTTAGGAAACACAATGATTTTTTAGTGTTAAGGATGTTTTAGGCTCCGATATCATTAATATTTTCTGAATACTAAGGCTATATTACTTTCAAAAGCAGACTCGTTTGAGACGATTGGCGAATAAAGATGAATTGATCGTAAATAAAAAATATAAGATCTATGTGCTTAGACTGTGAAATTATCAAAAAGTGGGAGTGTGCTTTTGAAATCGAACTTAAGACCGATAAAAATATGAAAATATACTTGTTTTTTTTTTTTTTTTTTTTTTATGTAGGTAGATAGTAGACTATAAAACAACAAAAAAAAAAGAAAGATGGAGAAGTTTATTATTGTTAAAGACGTTGTTAAAAAGTTACGAGAATTTAAACAGGACGCACTCTAGAGTTTAAGTTAAAACCTGTTCCACAGGGAGTTGAACCAGTTGGTTGGGTGGAAAACGCTACAGAAGGCCTACAACCCTTAGATCGTGTGGCTTTTAGTTTTTGCTCTAAAGACTTCAACCGAGGAGAAGGTTAGATTCGCTTCAAAGCAGCTAAAGACATAACCTTTTAAGATGTTTGGAGTGTTATAAGTGGCATTTATCAGTCAAACTCAGCAGGTCTTAATACAGAATCATTTTGTCTTAGTGTGACAACTGTTAGATTACCTGTTGGTGGGGGAAGAGGAAAAAATTATAACAGCTTTCACGAGGAATGCGACAAGCGACGAGGTATTATAAGTATTAAAAATACCGATAACCTGTGTTTACCACGTGCTTTGGTAGTCGCCATTGCCCATAATAAAAGAGATCCCGAATTCAGTAAGGTTAGAAGAGATATTAGTAAAATTCAAACCGAAAGAACAAGATCATTGTTGGAGAGAGCTAAAATTAGCATTCCTGAGGCAGGAGGTGGAATTCCCGAGTTAATACAATTTCAAAATCATCTAAAAGAATATAAATTAGTTGTTTATAGCTATGGATCAAAAGGACGAAATATTATATTTGAAGGTTCAACTGAAAGCAATAAACGGCTGAACTTATTACATTACAAAAGCCATTTTAATGTAATTACATCGCTGACAGCAGCTTTTTGTTCTAACTATTTTTGTGAAAAGTGTTACGTCCCATATGATCACAAAAATGAGCACCGATGTGGTGGAAGCTGTCAGGCATGTCAGCAAGCCTCTGCTTGCGAAATAGCAATAAAAATTAAATGCCAGGACTGTCTATGATTTTTTAGAAGTCAAAACTGTTACGAAAATCATAAAAAAAGGATTATTCGTCAGGCAAATTTACAGTATGCGAACAAATTAAACTATGTTCTATTTGTTTAAAAACCATTAAAGCCAAAAGAGCACATGCATGTGGTGAAATTTATTGTAAAATTTGTAATAAACATGCATCCGAGGATCATCTATGTTATATTCGGCCTGATAAGGGAAAACCTAAGATTAAAGATGATCTTTTTTGTATTCTACGATTTAGAGACGAGCCAAGACAAACTATTGGAAAATTCAACGTTTTTACATCAAGTCAATCTCTGTGTTTTCAAACAATACTGCGATGAGTGCATGGATTCTGAAGCAGATACTTGTAAAAAAAAATGTGGTCTAAAGTTACAAAAAGTCAGAGGTATAGACCCAGCGGGAACATTTACTAACCATTTGTTACAAATGAGGAAAAACTTTAAAGAAATTATTGTAATAGCCCATAATGGTCAGGCTTTTGATCACCAGTTTATATTAAACTATATTATGACAAAGACAGATTTTACACCTGAGTTAATCATGAGAGGTACCAAAATAATTACGATGCAACTTGAAAATGTAAAATTTATCGACTCACTTAACTATTTCCCTATGCCTTAAGCCAAACTACCAAAGGCATTTGGACTTGAGGATATTTTTAAAAAAGGCTACTTCCCGCACCTATTTAATACAAAGGCAAATGAAAACTATATAGGAGCTCTACCATCAATTCAATATTACTCCTCAGATAGTATGAAAGAAGAAGACAGAGCCAAATTTCTTAAATGGTTTGTAGAACATGAAAATGATGGTTTCGATATGCAAAGAGATCTGGTAGACTACTGCGTATCGGATGTCGAAATCCTTGCGCAATCATGTTTAAAGTTTAGAGAACAACTTATACAAACTACCAATGTATGTCCATTTACTGAAGCTACAACTATTGCTTCAGCATGCAATACAATTTTTAGAAGACATTTTTTGAAGCCTAATACTATAGGAATCATACCAAAAAAATGGATACCGATGGAGAAACAGGCAGAGCAAAATTGCCATAGATTGGTTACTTTGGACCGAGAATCACAGAAAAATCAACATCTTACATGCTGCTAATGGTAAAGAAGCTGTTTTAAATGGTGTAAAAGTTGATGGTTACTGCTCCGAAACAAATGAGGTATTTGAATTTGTATATGATTATCCGCTGAAATACCCTTAATCTGCAGGGTACCTAACTCTACGGAGATATTTATTGCAAAGGGCGGCTTTTTCAGTTTTGAAAGTATTCAACATTTACGAAATTCATCTAAATATATACTACGCTATACTTTAATCAAACTCACAATAGAGGGAAAGCGACAGACGAGTTTTAAACTAATGTGGCTTAAAGGATAATTTGTGTTGTAAATATTAGAGCTCATTTTAAAAGAAACTATAATCTCGTGACCGACAAAAAAAAGTACCCACTTCGATACATCATTTCCCCTATTTTAACGTTAAAATAGTAAATTATGTTATAAGCTCGAAAAATGTAGTATTTCAGACGTAATACGGTCGCTAACCTAAATAGCCCGAAAAACATTTTTCGTCCATATGTCATAAGTTATTTTTTATTCGATCTTGTTTTTAATGCGATTGAGAGTTGTAAAATAATGTAGAAATGAAGTGAACCTATACATTTCATCTTGCACGCTAATTTTTTGGTCTTAATGTTTGTTAGTTAACGATGAAATCTGTAATAGCGTCCGAAAAAAAAAATTTTTTTTGACTAACATAAAAAGTGTTGTCTAGCTAGCAGGGCAATAATCAATACTTTATTGAGAAGGTTAGCTCTTCGTCTAAATATCTAATCTATAAATCGTCATTTTTTCCGACACAATCGGTTAAAAAGCATACAATTGTATGTGAACGTTTGTACAAAAACCATCGTGTTAAATCAGTTCTTATACCTGACTGACAACGCCGATCTTTAGCTTTTTTTTTTTACTTTGTAAAATAAAAAGATTAGTTCTTACTATCAAAGAAATTAAATATGCAAGAGAAATAGGTCGAAAAGATTAATAATAATTTATTTATTCCTAAGTTATAAATCTTAACTACATCACTTTCTAAACCAAGAAAATAGATAATCTTCCTGCATTATTCCGTACTTAGATTTATTTTTCATGAAAATAGTCGAATCTATGATTTTCGTTCAAATCCATAAGGGGCGCTTGTTTTGTATAGATGATTTATGATCTTATTTTCAACTAAAATACTTAACACTCAGTATACAATTTTCAGAAATGTCATGATTAAGAACGGTTCTAGTCATTTTATACAAGATTTCACATGATTTAACAAATTTAAAACATTTTTTTTAATTTTTACTAAATTCTAAACACTCAGTATACACTTTTAAGAAAATATGACGATTTGCGACTGTTTTAGTCATTTTTTACAAAGTTTCACAGGGCTTAATAACGTTAAAACATTTTTTTTAATTTTTTACTAAATTCTAAACACTCAGTATACAATTTTCAGAAATGCCATGATTAAGAACGGTTCTAGTCATTTTATACAAGATTTCGCATGATTTAACAAATTTAAAACATTTTTTTTAATTTTTACTAAATTCTAAACACTCAGTATACACTTTTAAGAAAATAGGACGATTTGCGACTGTTTTAGTCATTTTTTACAAAGTTTCACAGGGCTTAATAACGTTAAAACATTTTTTTTAATTTTTTACTAAATTCTAAACACTCAGTATACAATTTTCAGAAATGTCATGATTAAGAACGGTTCTAGTCATTTTATACAAGATTTCACATGATTTAACAAATTTAAAACATTTTTTTTTAATTTTTACTAAATTCTAAACACTCAGTATACACTTTTAAGAAAATAGGACGATTTGCGACTGTTTTAGTCATTTTTTACAAAGTTTCACAGGGCTTAATAACGTTAAAACTTTTTTTTTAATTTTTTACTAAATTCTAAACACTCAGTATACAATTTTCAGAAATGCCATGATTAAGAACGGTTCAAGTCATTTTATACAAGATTTCGCATGATTTAACAAATTTAAAACATTTTTTTTAATTTTTACTAAATTCTAAACACTCAGTATACACTTTTAAGAAAATAGGACGATTTGCGACTGTTTTAGTCATTTTTTACAAAGTTTCACAGGGCTTAATAACGTGAAAACATTTTTTTTAATTTTTTACTAAATTCTAAACACTCAGTATACAATTTTCAGAAATGTCATGATTAAGAACGGTTCTAGTCATTTTATACAAGATTTCACATGATTTAACAAATTTAAAACATTTTTTTTAATTTTTACTAAATTCTAAACACTCAGTATACACTTTTAAGAAAATAGGACGATTTGCGACTGTTTTAGTCATTTTTTACAAAGTTTCACAGGGCTTAATAACGTTAAAACATTTTTTTTAATTTTTTACTAAATTCTAAACACTCAGTATACAATTTTCGGAAATGCCATGATTAAGAACGGTTCTAGTCATTTTATACAAGATTTCGCATGATTTAACAAATTTAAAACATTTTTTTTAATTTTTACTAAATTCTAAACACTCAGTATACACTTTTAAGAAAATAGGACGATTTGCGACTGTTTTAGTCATTTTTTACAAAGTTTCACAGGGCTTAATAACGTTAAAACATTTTTTTTAATTTTTTACTAAATTCTAAACACTCAGTAAACAATTTTCAGAAATGACATGATTAAGAACGGTTCTAGTCATTTTATACAAGATTTCACATGATTTAACAAATTTAAAACATTTTTTTAATTTTTACTAAATTCTAAACACTCAGTATATCATTTTCAGAAAATAATACAATTCTGTACAGTTTTACAAATTTTCACAGGTCTTAATAACATTAAAACATTTTTTTAATTTTTTACTAAATTCTAAACACTCAGTATACAATTTTCAGAAATGACACGATTTAGAACAGTTTTTACAGATATTTACAAAGTCTTAATAACATTATATTAATAATTATCTAACATAATGTATACAATTTCAAGAAATAGTAGATTTTTAATCCATGTACAAAATTCAAGAATCTAAAATACAATTAAATGTAGGCTTTTTTAATTGGCATCTCAGGCAAATTATTTCCCCCAAAATTATCTAAAAAAGATATACCAAAAACATTCTAAAGCGGTTTTTTTACCTCTATAAGTATGCAGGCCGATCCGACCCTTGTCGGTTTTATTACCCGCATAAATTAACACAGTAGAGGAATATGGACAGAGTTCTGGGGCAGCGGCGTTTCACTAAAGCTTTGGTTTCCTACAAAGCGGTACCGCAAAAGAGTGGCCGTAATTTGACGGCGAGCTTTGCCGCGACAAAGCGTGTATGTACTTGCAAATCGGAGTGTGTTCCTCCAGAGCGTTCGGCGCAAAAAATACGGCACCGTATTTTCTGAAGCGGACGCTCTGTACGTTGGGATAGTGCAAGCACGATTTTTGACGGTGCGCCAGTGTAGTGATTGTATGTTTTAATTATAATATTTGGAAATTAATTGGTCTAGCGAACAAGATAAAATTTTAATCGAGTTTTTTTTACTATATCGCTTTAACAGCGGCGTTTCACTAAGGTTAAATCATAAAAAGTCGGGTTTTATCTCGGGTCAGATCATAAATATTCAGGTTCAAATTAGGGTTAGATGAGAAGCCGCCTCGCGAAAGCATCCGGGTTAGGTTGTAAAAAGTCGGGTTTTATCTCGGGTCAGTTCATAAATATTCAGGTTCAAGTTAGGGTTAGATAAGAAGCCGCCTCATGAAAGCATCCGGGTTAGGTCGTAAAAAGTCGGGTTTTATCTCGGGTCAGTTCATAAATATTAAGGATCAAGTTAGGGTTAGATGAGAAGCCGCCTCGCGAAAGCATCCGGGTTAGGTCGTAAAAAGTCGGGTTTAATTTCGGGTTATTTTGTAAACAGCACCACCGAACCACCCGGGTTAGGTCATAAAACGCACCACCGAACCACCCGGGTTAGATCATAAAACGCACCACCGAACCACCCGGGTTAGATCGTAAAACGCACCACCTGCACCACCTGGGTTAGTTGCACCACCAGCACCACCAGCACCACCTGGCCTCGCTCTCTCCGTTTTCCTCTACTGTTGCGCACTTTAAAAAAGCATAGATATTTATATTATAAGTATATAAAGAGAAAATAATAATAGGGATTTTTTGAGAAATATTTATTTTACCGATAAATGTACATTCACCCTCAACAACGAACCAAAAATTTTAATAAGCCAATCCTAACTTATTCAATTAAATGTGACGGCAATATTACGAAATTTTTATAGTTTAGGTAATACAGGAAACAGCAGCAAATAATCTTAATGACGCTATTGTCAAAAATTGACGTAAAGCTGGACATAACGAATAAAGATTACTTTTCACATTATAAACACATTTTCGTTTCACCAATCCGGCAATCACACTTCCAAAATAAAAGACAAAATCATTATGCTTTCCTTACTAAGCCTTTAATTTAACATAACATACCTAAGACTACAGATTTTCACAAAAACAGCAATTAATTAAATGTTCAATTAACCCTCCATTAACAGCTAAACAATATAACCGATTGCAAAATTCATTTCTAACACTACTGAGTTAATATTATTGAGAAATCCTATCACATTCTAACGAAAGACAGTTTTTTAGCTGGTCTAGATTTTCAAATTGTACATCTTTATAAATAAAAATTTTTAAGTGACCGCACAGAAAGAAGTCGTTTGGCGAAAGGTCAGGAGACCTAGCTGGCCAAAGGATTAGATGCCGTATAATATATCCGTCAAAAAGTGTTCCCTAACCATGAGAGAATTATGGGCAGGACAACCATCCATTTGATGCCAGATATCCTGATTTTCGCCGTACAACTTTTGTAGTGTAGTCCAAATAGGTTACTGCTGTAAGGTTGTCTTCCATAAAAAATGGTATAATAATGTGAAGTCCTACAGTTCCCGCCCAAACATTTATTTTTTGTGGATATGAGCATGAACAAGACGATGTTCATTTTCTTGACTAAAATATCGGCAATTTTGAACATTTGGTTCGTTGTTGAGGGTGAATGTACATTCATCGGAAAAACAAATATTTCTCAAAAAATCCCTACTATGATTTGCTCTTTCTACTACCTCAAAACACAATACCATTCTACGTTCTTCTTCACCTTGCCGTAGCTTTTGATGTTTGTAATGCTTGTAAGGAAAATTTTTATGTTATTTTAAAGTGCGTAACACTATGGTTTGTTGTTTTCCTACGGCTTGACCAGGAATCCTCGTGCCTTTTATTTTACTCCACGTGCAGTAAAATATCAAGATCTCTCAATATCTCTTTCTTCAGCTCTATTGACATTCTGAGTTGAGCATTTACAATTGAAGGGGTCAGTGCAAAAAGTAGTTAAGTCCACATCTTTGGAAAAGTGAGTTAAGTGCCGCCATCTACATAAATTTACCCATACTACACTTTGGTGAGGTCAGATTTGTGGCAAGGAGCGTCCTACTGCGTGAAAATCCTTATTTATTAATCTCAAGCGATCGTCGTTTCAGTGCAAGAAGTACCTAAGTGTCAAAAAGTTGCTAAGTCCATGGACTTGATTGATTACTAAATTATATAAAAATTTTAGCGCACAACACCCTAACAACAAGGTGTTATACGGGATTCTCGCTAAGGTGTTTAATGAGGAATTTAACATATCCTTTGGATATCCCCGAAAGGATATATGCAAGACTTGTACGAAATTCTTAGTTAATATAACACAGGCCGAAATGGAAACTAACGAACAAGCTTTACAGACCCTCAAACGAGAGAAGGAAATTCATCTTCGAAAAGCAGAGGTGTTTAAAACAAAATTAGCCGATGTTCAGAAATCAGCGGATCCTTACGAAATGGTAATATGTTTTGACTATGAAAAAAACCTGCCTTCGCCCGTGACTAACACACAAGACAAATACTACATCAGTCAGTTATGGCTACACGTTTTTGGCATTCACAACCTTAAAACTCATAAAGCGACAATGTATGTTTACACGGAGAATTTTGCTCAAAAAGGACCGAATGAGGTTATAACATGTTTATCGGATTATATTGAAAATCACAAAGATCCGCTACAGGGAAAGCTAAAAATATTTTGTGACAATGCATTTAGCCAAAATAAAAATCGATTTCTTTTCGCTTACCTAGATCAGTTATGCAAGAACAACATTTTTAACGATATCGAAATATGGTATCCAGTCCCAGGGCACTCTATGATGCCAGTCGATAGAGACTTTGGTGCAATCGAGAAAAAAAGACTAAAACTAGAAGTGGTTGATAATCCTGAGACTTATATTGAACTAATCAAGAACTGCAGAAAGAAAAATCCCTTTGATGTCTTATTTGTTCAACACAGTCTTCGATCAAACGGAGAACTAGCTTCAGGCGATAGAATTATTAAAGTGAAAAATTTTAAACAATGGGTTATGCCATACATTAAGGTTTCCGTACAAGTTATTTCCAAAAGTCGATTCGTCAGGTTTGAAATCGGAAAACCTATTCAAACTAGAGAGTCAATGACAGGAAATTGCACAAATACGACTCTCTATAAAGTGCGTATAAACAGAAAAATTTCCGGTACTCCTAAACTGGCATACGGCGACAGTTATTTAAAAATAAAACCTAAAAAATTTGAGTCTGTTTCCAAACTTCTTAAACTGACTATTTCGGGAGATATTGAATTCTACAAGAGGACCCTTATTAACGTTGTAAATGTGGCTACGCCTAGCCGTAATGACACTGCCAATAATGAAGATATCGAAAGTGATACCGATATTTATGAGTAAAAACATTACTATTTTTTTAATGTTATTTTGAAGCAAAATAAAAGTTTTGATTTTACTATTCTAAACCTTAACACTTTTTTTATATTTTTCCCCCCAAAAAGTAGCTAAGTCCAAATTTTATTTATTTTTTTTGCCCAATCTAATTAGTTTTTCATAACATAATATGTGTCATTATACTCACTAAACGTATAGTTCATATGGAAAAAAATTAGACATAGTGATCAATAAAAGTATAGATGTGGGAACCTTTTAAAACCTTTAAAGAGCCATAACTTAATAACTCAAAAATGTGACTTAACTACTTTTTGCACTGACCCCTTCAATTATTTATTACAGTGAACTTTGGATTCAAATTTACTAATGATAAGTTTAATTAATGAAATGGAATTGAACTGAAAACATTTCAGACACTGCTCTTAAACTGTTTCCTGTATAATATCACTTAATCCTAGTTACTTTTTCCTTCATGAAGTAGCTCATAATCAGCTTCAATGGAAATGTTGTCACTGGCGCTACTTTTCGTTTTGTCAATGCCAAATAATAATTTGCTGGTGTTTGCTGTATAACCTTAACTATATGAAAATTTCGTAATTTTGCCATCACATTTAATTGAATAAGTTAGAATTAGCTTATTAAAATTTATTCATACCTGGCACATAAGTTTATAATATCAGCCTCTTCAAAAATTATAATACAATTTTTCTCTAAAATGTACAACGGAGCCAATATCTAGCCACCTCAAAATTTACATGGAATTTCCTATGTTCAACTAAGCCATGCATCACCTGGTAAAATTTTATAGGCAAACTTTAAGTTTGATCACAAAAACTTCTAATTTATCCCGGGATTTTTGAGATTAATTTTTTTTCGAGATCTCGGGATCCCGGGATGGGCACCCCTATTCAGGTTAGATTATCGAAAACGTAAAACATCGACAAGCCTTTTCTACATACAGGGTGTTAGTGAATAAGTGCGACAAACTTCAGGGGGCGATTCTACATGAAAAAATAATGATAGTTTGCTATATAACTTTTGTCCGCAAATGCTTTGATTTCCGAGATACAGGGTGTTAAAGTGTTTATTAAAAAGTGACGATTTATTTATTGCTCTGAAACCCATCGAGATATGCAAATGAAATTTGGTATGTTTTAAGAGGTAGTTATTGCGCATTTTCTGACATGCAATTAAGAATTTTATGTTTATCATTGGCGCGCATAAGGGTAATAATCTCAATTTTTTTAAAGAAAAAAATGATACGCCACTGAGATATATCCAACTAAAAACAATTTTTGAATTTCTCATTCAATTTGTGACAACAAATCTCTCTTGCCTTTTTTTCGTATTGGGCGCCGTTTTTATGCAAAAAAATAAAACATCTTAATGCGTATTTTTCATTTCCTACAGGAAGAGCTACCTGCTCTTTTAGAAGAAATCCCTCTACAGCTGAGACAACACTTCTGGTTCATGCATGATGGCGCACCAGCTCATTTTAGCATTAATGTACGTAATCACTTAGATACAGTATATCCAAATCGTTGGATAGGTAGGGGAGGTACGGAAAATTGGCCTGCTCGATCGCCCGATTTAAATTCTCTAGATTTTTGCATTTGGGGTTTTCTTAAGTCGTTAGTTTATTCCACTCCCGTCGAAAATGTTGAAGACCTGAGGAATCGAATTATAGCCGGCTGTGAGACAATAAGAAATACACCAGGAATATTTGCGCGAATACGACAATCAATGAGGCGAAGAGTTGAATCTTGTATCACGTCTGAGGGAGGTCATTTTCAACATTTGTTGTAGCTTTGCGCCTATTTATTTATTAGTGTTATTTTCTGTTATTGTTCTGGTTTAATGTTATTGTATTAGATAGTTTTTAATAATGTATTAAAGAAATGAAAAATACGCGTTAAGATGTTTTATTTTTTTGCATAAAAACGGCGCCCAATACGAAAAAAAGGCAAGAGAGATTTTTTGTCACAAATTCAATGAGAAATTCAACAATTGTTTTTAGTTTGATATATCTCAGTGGCGTATCATTTCTTTCTTTAAAAAAATTGAGATTATTACCCTTATGCGCGCCAATGATAAACATAAAATTCTTAATTACATGTCAGAAAATGCGCAATAACTACCTCTTAAAACATACCAAATTTCATTTGCATATCTCGATGGGTTTCAGAGCAATAAATAAATCGTCACTTTTTAATAAAAACTTTAACACCCTGTATCTCGGAAATCAAAGCATTTGCGGACAAAAGTTATATAGCAAACTATCATTATTTTTTCATGTAGAATCACCCCCTGAAGTTTGTCGCACTTATTCACTAACACCCTATATGTCGAAAACAAAAATGTAGGTAGATAACCGACTCTGCTCTTAGGTGAATTCTTGGCAATATTTGCACAAGGCCCCTAACAAAAATTTCGCCTGGGGGGTAACATTGGACATTATCATAATTATTACTGGTGATTTGGGTTATTTCTATATTTTTGTTACAGCCTTTTATCATAGTTATTAAAAAGTTATACACTAAATGGAAACCCTGTAATTAAAGTTTACTTACTGTTTCTGATCTTAAAACGAATGGAATTGGATTCTTATACAAGTGATTATAATAAACTCTGTCTTTATCGGTAGCGCTAATACAGGTGCCGTTAATAATACCGTGCGGTAGGTATTTAAGTTCAGAACTCTTAACTGTTGCAGTAAAACAGAATAAAATTAAAACCAAGGAACAGGATTTAACGTAATTTACCATTTCGTTTAATTGTTTGTTTGATTTTCATATATGATTTAATTTCTTATGTTATTGTGAACTAAAATCGAAATTTTAAATGATTTATTTTATGTAACTGATATGTTATCTAAACGTGACTACTTAATTAAAAAACAAACAAATCTAGTTTAGGTTTGTAATATACCAATATGGATGTGGCTTGCTAGCCAGCAGCGGTCTACTTGCCTAGGCAGAATTCTTTTTTATGTACATAATTGCCAATTCGGTTTCTTGTGTTTGTTGATATAACTTTGATTGTAGACGTTTTCGATGAAAATATTTTCTCGCTGACTTTTAAGAAAGTTGGTATAAATAGTAACAACTTAAGATAAGAAAGAAAGTAATCAGTCTATGTTAGTTAAGGTATTGCTGATAAATGTATTAAAATTGATCAGACACTCATTGCAAAGTGGGTATCTACGATTAAAAGGTACTTAGAATTATATATAAGGAATTATTTGTGTAAATTTTTCCAAAAACTGCTAATTTCTTTAAACTATTTAACAAGAGTATTTTATCAAGAAATATATTGTGCATTTCGGTAATGTTTGTTTATTTATTTCCAACAGGCCGCTATAAAAATTTTCTGAGCGAATATGAGAGGGATTGATGAATCAATGCCAGACTTAACCGATTATGTTTCTTCTTCTCTTTTTTTAATAAAACCCGTATAAACGATACCCCACGTAACTACAATTTTTTTATTTTAACTTCAAGTTAAAACGGCTCTTTATATACAGGGTATCCGATACGTCTATGGCATACTCGCGAGCGCATATAGGGTTGGTCAAAATAACTCAAGTATCTTTTAACGCAGATACAGAGCCCCAAAGGGATACCCAGTGACTTGGCTTTCGGCTCTAACTTTTTAACTGACATGTATAATTTAGTGAAATTTAATATTGGGGCTCTGTTTTAGGAATTATTTTTTCTATAACAAGTTAGAGTTAATTTGACCTATTTTATACGCTCCAGAGAGTATGGCTATACTTACCGGACACCCTGTATAAGCACTGGTCTGTCAGTTTAAAAATGTTAACTGATATAGCAGACTTAATTTTTAATAAATAATATGTAGGTACAGGGTTTGATTGATTTTTCTATATGATCAATGTTATAATTCAAAATATAATAAACTATTGATGAGTTCTAAAATAAATTTGGGCAACTGTATACAGTGTGGTCATTTAAGTGTGCAACATATGGGAATTTTTTTCATTACCGATTTCTTGATAAAAGTTGGTGCATGTTCGATAATCATATTAGGTGCATTTGAAATGGTTGCAAGTCAAACTGCGTACAGGGTAGGTCAAAAAATATAAAACTTGTACAAGAATAAAGTACCCCTATTATGCATAGATCCAAAAACGTAACCTACAAAAAAAAAAATATATTTTTTTTCTAAAAACATTAATAATTTCCCAAAAAAATTTTTTTTTTTATATTCACCCCAAAGACTTCCATAAATTAATGAAAATCAAATCAATTTCACATATCTTTGTTCAAAATCAATTTTCATATTTGTAAAATCAACTGCAACTTTTAATTTATTGAGGAATCACAAACTTTCTGGTTGTTGCAACGACATTAAACACAACTTTAAAATATTCTAAAAATTATTATTATATAAATCATACTAAAATAATCGCAGATACCTATATGAAACAACAAATAACGGTTAAAAGTAAACATTATAACAGTTTGGTGGCATTATTCATTCTTAAATAATTATTGATGTTGTTTGATTTCAAATGCCTCTTCCATATAGTTAACGTTAGCCGAGAAGGCAGAATTAGTGTTAATATGTGGAGAAAACTATATAGTGCGTGAAGCGGGAGATATATTTAATGAACGACATCCAGATAAACAATTTCACTATTCAAGTGTAAGCAGAATTTTAAATAGTTTTAAACAGACAAGGTCTTTAGACTATAAATATAAAAATGAACGTACCAATTCTGTATGTACTGAAGAAAATCAATTAGAAGTACTTCAAGCAGTTGTTGAAAACCCTAGAAGATCCACCCAAGAAATTTATGCTTATACGGGTATAAAAAAAGCTCTGTTAAGAAGATTCTTAAAAAACAAAAATATCGTGCCTACAAGCCAATGTTTATTTGCACGTTTCAAAGACGAGAGTATGACTTGCGGTATGATTTCTGCATGTGGATTCAAGGACAAATAGAAAATTAACGTGATTTCCATAGACACATACTTTTTGAGGATTAATCCACGTTCACAACAAATGGCGTTGTTTCTTCCCAAAATTGTAAGTGGTTGGCGGACGGAAATCCAAATTTTGTCATTGACAATAAAACCAGTACTACCAAAAAAAAAACGTTTAGTGCGGTATTTTTAACGACAAATTAATAGGGCCTTTTTTTTGGCCCAAACCTATTTAGTGATACCTATTTACATTTTTTGGAAAACAAACTGACGGATTTTTTAGATAATATGAGTATACAAGAACGACATAAATTATGATTTGTACATGATGGTTGTCCTGCTTATTCTGCTAGAATTATTTCTGAATGGTTAAATGGGGAATTTGGTGATAAATGGTTAGGACAAAATACCGATTCACGGTGGCCTCCTCGTTCGCCAGATCCCACTCCATTAGATTTTTTTTATGGGGATATTTAAAGCAAAAAGTTTACAAGGATCGACCGTTTAATAATGTTGGGGAGCTTGAAAATTCGATACGATTTCATTGCAGAAATATTCCAGCAAGTGTATTGCGTTCCACTCTTAGTGAATTTTATGATCGGACAATTAAATGCATTGAACGAGAAGGTGGACATACAGAGACGCGTCGATAATTTTTTTACACAAACATAGCTTTTTTTTTATTTGTTTATTGTTAAGTTATAATAATAAAAAAAAGCCGACAAAAATTGGCAAAACCATTGGCACCATATTTAAATGCGTTTAAAAACATTGTATTTTTTGAGTTTGTACTAAACGCATACATAATGCATACATTGCTCTGTTAATAATGGAGGGTGAATAATAAATGTTTTTTTGGGAAATTATTAATGTTTTCAAGAATTTTTTTTTTTATTTTTGGAGGAAACGTAATCTATGCATATCTTTTATTTCTAAACACTTTTTCTTTATAACATTTTGCTGAATTTTTTGAAATAGGGATACTTTATTCTTGTGCAAGTTTTATATTTTTTGACCTACCCTGTACGCCGTTTGATTTGCATCCATTCCAAGTGCACCTAATATGATTATCGAACATGCACCAACTTTTATTAAGAATAAAATTTTCTGAGAAATTGGTAGGTAATAAAAAAAAATCCCATATGTTGCACACTTAAATGACCACACTGTATATGTTACGGTTAAAGTGTTTACTTGGCTAGTGTATAACTAATATAATAGTATAAAAACTATCCAAATGTCTGGTTATTTTGATGGAAAATCATATTTCTACCAAAGCAGCTACCAATATTTGTTTGTATACCATCTAGCTGGTTTACAAACTATACAAGTATTGCCGCCAAAGTACAAACCACAAGAAAATTACACAAATCAGCCGGGGTTTTTGGCTAGTTTTTCGAACTATCCACAGTATTTGGATAACGTATGAACTGAATATTCCTAGTAATACATAATAACCGACTCATTGGTTAGTATGTAAAGTAACCAATCTTCTTTGTTTAATTCGGTTTAGGATAGTTAAATAATTATTGGTAAAAAATTAAGTTTATTTATAGGTACAACATAACATTACTACTTAAGAAAAACAAATATGACCTAAAAGTGACAAAATATTAATAATAAACCTTAAAACATTGAAACCACGAAACAGAGAAAATTATTATTTATTGAAGCAAGTTGCACTGTTGTGGCACTTGCTGTTACGCGTATATCCGTATGCAAGACATTTATTTACACTTTTTATTTGTGCAACTCTTCTTGCATTGACATCGCACATAACCTTGGGTTGAACCAGTTAATGAAAATTTTCTAAAGACAGTGCTGTGGAGACAGTGGTTCGAAGCGGCTGCGTATTTTAGAGTGAATTTTTAACCTTACTTGTGTGACTGTTTCGTGATTCTACCCTTCCGGGTAAGTTTTTTCCCTTTAGTTAGTGTTATTTTATTATTTTGTTCGTCTGAGGTTGGTCTATTAATTTAGGGGGATGAGTGAACCTCATGACCCAGGGGGAGGCTCCAATTCCGTTTTTTCTCGAGATGAAATTAATTCAATTATTGGCGTTAGCAACGTCAAAATAACAAATGATAAAAAAAACAAATTTGACTGGAATAATGATAATGAGGAACAGAAAAATATCGCAAAAAGTAAGGAAAATATACAGACTAACTTAACAGGACGGCAAAATATGCCTAAAGAATATAAGGAACACCATTCAGGCCCTTTCATAGTTTTTATCGAGTCAACAGAGAAATCTGGAAATAATGTAGGCAAATTCAATCATCTTAAAATCGCCAAAGAAATATTTAATCTGCAATTAGTTGATATAAAAAATTATAAAAGTAAAGGTACTAACCGAGTAGCAGTAGAATTCGAAAATTTCAAAGCAGCTAACAATTTTATTAAAAATGAATCTTTATTACAAAAAGGCTACAATGTATTTATACCCTCTAACTTCACTACATGCAAAGGTCTAATAAGGGGAGTGGACATTAACATGAGTTTAGAAGAAATACAGAGCCGTTGCACATCATCCGTAAATATTTTAGATATGACTAGACTAAATAGAAAAGTTTTAAGCGGCCCCAGCAAAATACCCGAATATATACCAACTAACACTGTTCTACTTACCTTTGAAGGAACTATTTTACCAAGAGATGTTAGTATATATCAATTACCCATGCTGGTAATACCATATGTTGCCCCTGTAACGCAATGTTTTCAATGTTTCTATTTTGGTCATACAAAAAAACTTTGCAAAAGCAAGAATAAATGTTTTAATTGTGGAGAAGAAGATAAAAACCACAAAATCGACGGAAAGGAAGGAGAAACTCCCCAATATGAATGCCAAACATTTTGTATTCACTGTAAAAGTGACGAACACAGGTCAACAAATAAAAAATGCCCAGAATTCCTTCGCCAACAAAGCATTAAAAGACTAATGGCTTTTGAAAATTTAACTTATTATGATGCAAGTTTTGCTTGTAAAAAAACCTATTCAAATAGTTCTGATTATACACCACACCCTTTAGATTTTCCAGCCCTTAAAAACAGATACAATGTGAATCAGGATAAAATAGATGTTTCCCAAAGAAGAGTTGTTGAAACAAACACAAGACAAAAACGGTCGTATCAACAAGCAGCAGCCCAACCCCCAAAAAAAAGAGCAACAACACAAATAGGTTATGACAAAAAAGCACATGATGAGGCCCTAATCTTCCCCAATTCCAGACCAACATGGTCCCAATCATCACATCATAACACCAATAGAAATATTTCAACCCGAACTTCAAACCCATCTACTTCTTCAACATCGTCACAATACACTACGCCGTTTCGTGCCCAGGAAAACAATTTAAATAATATCAATGAACCAATATTAGAAAAATTAGCAAACTTATTAACAAGACTTTCAGATGAAGGCTGGAATCAGTTCAATAATTTTATACTCCCCACCATAAATAGACCACGCCATAATATGGATGTGGACTACGATTCATTCTAGTTACTTGTCATCAATGCCAAATCCAAAATTTATTAAATTACTGCAATGGAATATTAGAAGTACAAAAGCAAATAGAAGCGAGTTAATATCAATCATAAGAGAAACTAAACCCCACGTTGTATTATTAAATGAAACATGGCTAAATAATCAACAAAGATTTTTTATACAAAGTTATAAAATTGTTAGACAAGATAGACAAGATGGATACGGTGGAATTGCTACATGCATAAAGGATAATCTTAAATTCTCAATTATAAATAACTCAATTAATGCAGCTTGGAATAATCTACAGTACATCACCATAAAAATTGGCAATATAAACATCATAAATGCATACTCACCACCACAAACCAACATCACTAAAAAAATATTATTTGATATATTTAGCCCTCTAACTGGTTCCAAAATTCTTATGGGAGATATGAATGCTCTACACTCTTCTTGTGGAAGTTCCACGACAAACCAAAGTGGTATAGCCTTAGTGGATTTTTTAAATACCAGTGATTTTATTTTGTTAAGTGATGGCACATCGACTAGACTTGTCACCCCCAATAGTACGTCAAACCCATTAGATATAACAATAGTGGACCCCTCCTTGGGCACAATATCTAACTGGAAAGTTTTTCCAGACTGTGGAAACAGCGACCACTTCCCAACAATCTGCGAAATCAATTGCAGAAATACAAACAATATGTTCTTCCCAACATATCAGATTAAAGAATTTTCAAAAGCAGACTGGAATCAATTTTATGATAGAATGGTAGTGGAGTCAATGAACCTGGAGAGCGATGCCCCATTCAAAACAATCCAGGATATAATGGATTCGGCATCAGTAGCCGCCATCCCGCATAAATTTAAAAACACTACATTACAGCTTGGCAATCCCTGGTGGGACAATGAGTGTACTTTAATGTTGAGACGAAGAAGAAGCGCCCTACAACAATTCAAAGATTTCCCGAACATGGACAATTACATTAATGCAAAACATATGATTGCACAATCAAAAAGATTTTTTAAACAAAGGAAAAAAGAAAAATTCATCAAATTCTGTGCTTCCTTAAACCGAAACTCTAACCTAACCTACGTTTGGGATAAAGTTAAAAAATTTTCAGGCTTAAGCTTAAACAATAATTTTTCTAGAGTTAGCGATGACATACGTTTAGATATGTTAAAGAAAATGGCAGTAATAAGAGCCCGACACCCAGAATTTCACCAGCTTCCAACACCAGATGGCATGGAATTATTCACTGTTAGTGAACTGAAGGTCAGCATACAGGATAAAAGAACCTCGGCACCTGGGTTGGATGAGGTTACATATACAATGCTTCAGAACACACCTGATAAGGTTCTAGAAACTTTAGTCAACATATATAATAGATGTCTAGTAGATGAATCGCTTCCTGTTTCGTGGAAGAGATATAATATTATATGCTTACTCAAGCCCAACAAAAACCCAAACACAGTAGATAGTTATAGACCCATTGTTTTGTCTTCATGTTACGTAAAAACGCTAGAAATTATGATCAAGAACAAATTAGAATGGCTAATGGAGAACAAAGAAGTTTTCCCATGGTTTCAAACAGGTTTCAGAAAAGGACAAGCGACATATAACGCTCTAGCTTTACTTACTTCAGATATCTACCTGGCCTTTGGTCAAAACTATTCAGTTCTTGCGGTATTCTTGGATATTAAATCAGCTTATGACCATGTCGACATATACCTATTGTACAATAAATTAATTAACCTTCAAACTCCAATAGAGTTGGCAAACCTCATCTTCAAGATACTAAAAAACAGACTCATATATTCAAAAAACGATAACGGCGAAATTCTAGGCCCTTTATTGGCAAATTCAGGTCTTCCACAGGGTTCTCCTCTTAGCACCCTTTTATTCAACATCTACCTGAGTGATATTTATGATATCCTTCCTGAAGATTTAAATCTTATTGTTTATGCCGATGATATAGTAGTATATGTAAAAGGGAATGACATTAATGAAATGCACAATAAAATTAATCTGGCTATCAATAATATCGTCAAATGGCTAGAAGAAAACCACCTATTTTTATCAGCTGATAAATGTGAGGCAGTATTTTTTTCGAAAAATTGTAGAATAATACAAACACCTGCAATTAGGCTTGGAAACGACATTATAAGGCATAAAAATGAAGTAAAATACTTGGGCATGATTTTGAATAGGAACCTAAAATGGGATAAACATATAGAAATTATTCTGAACAAAGCTCAGAAAGGTATTAATATTATGAAGACCTTCTGCAGAGTATGGTGGGGAGCAGATCCCACAACTCTACTAACAGTTTTCAATGCATTAGTTCGATCTCATCTAGATTATGGCTCTATTTTCATCAAACCCAATAATAAAAAATCTTTAAACAAACTAAATACATTACATTATCAGGGTCTAAGAATAGCTCTTGGTTGTATGAAATCCACCCCTATCAATGCTCTCTTGGGAGAAGCGGCAGATATGAACTTGGAACATAGAAGAAAATGGCTAGCTGTGAAATTCCTGTCAAAGATTGTATGCATACAAAACCATCCATTAATTCCAATGTTAATTAGCAATCGAAACTTGTACAATGGAAATGTAGGTTTTTGGAAAAATAAAGATTGTCCATATCTGATCCAAGGTCTTAACTACCTTTTACCATACATTACTAAAATTCATAAATCAGAAGTATACCCCACATTTAATATAGAATTCAGAAACCAAATTAGGAATATCAAAATCATTAATCTTGGATTACAGAAAGACGATTTACAGGCTAAAGAAAAATTTCTACATTCCACAGACAGATATAAGCAATCACATATTTTTACATATACTGATGCATCAAAAAACTCTTCCAAGACTGGGTTCGGAATTTACATACCAGAAATTAATTATAAATACTCTGCTAGATTGCCATCAGAACTCTGCATTTGCACAGCTGAGATTATTGCAATTAATGAAGCTACAAAAGTCATAATAAGAAAAAACATTGAAAAATCTATCATCTTTTCAGATTCCCTTAGTGCTATCACAAAATTAAATAAAACGGTAATCTCCTCCAAAAATGACTACGTTAGTTTACGCACCAAAAGACTGCTTTTAGAAGCCAACGATAATGGTTTTGACATAAAAATCGCCTGGGTCCCAGGTCACTCAAGGATTGCTGGTAATGAGATGGCAGATACTCTGGCAAGCGTAGGTAGTAATTTAAATATCCCCAAAAATATGGACCTAGATGCTCAAGAGGTTATCCCAGATATCAAAAAGAAAATTTTTGAAGAACACAATGCTGAATGGAAGACTTCTCTAAGGAGTAAAGGAAAAAGTTATGCGGAAATAATAAACGAATTCCCCAAAAATAAATGGTTTAACAATTATACATACATTGATAGAAGACACATTACAACCATCATTAGAATGAGAACAGGACACTGCCTTACCAAGAGCCATCTTTATAGAATCGGTATAAAGGATGATCCTTACTGTGAATGTGGACAAGTGGAAGACTTGGATCACATTTTTCTAGAATGCCCCATAAATGTAATCCCGGGTCATGATATTTATGAAGAATTCAGAAAAACCGGAATATCTCCCCCCCTAAATATTAAAACAATTCTGTCTAATTTAAACAATCAAAACATTAAAATTATTATTCAGTTTTTAAATGTAAATAAAATTAATTTATAAATTTCCTTATTTCAGGAAGCAAATCCATTTTCCTAGTCCTATATTCTGTTCCAGTTTCCTAAGTCAAATCTCCCACCATTTGGGAGTATGACTTAATTTTTTCCCATTGTTGTGCATGTAGTAACTATCCCCCATTTTATTTTTTACCCAAGCTTTTATCAAATTATTAATATAATAGGTTCTCCACACTCCACAGCACTAAAAATAGTTCCACGATCAGCTGATCCATTCCCATAACCTTTCATATCCCATAACCTGAATTTACCTGAAACCATCAGAAGAAAAAAAGAAGAAGAAATCAGTGGTCGTGACGGGGTCTAGAGCCCGACAAGGTTACGGTCACTTCTAATGTGCTGGCAGAATTGCCCCTCAGGGCAGAGCCAATAATAAAAAGAAAGAAAGAAAGAAAATTTTCTAAAAAATTCCTTTCCTATATTTGCAATACTTCTAATGGGTGCTCAGCTACTTCTCTAGGCTTCTTCGTTTTCAACGACCTTAACCTGACGTATTTGGTTAGGTGGTCTTTTAAGACAAAAATAAACTTGTAGTCACCGTCCAGTCCAGTCTGTAAGTCGATAAGATCAATTTGACACCGAGAGTTTAAATGATTTGAAACAACTGGTTTAACAACAATACCTTTTTTAGTTTTGCCCCGTTTGAACTGACAATTTTCGCAAGTTTTAATGAATAGTTTCACCATTTCCTGTGTTAACCCATTATGACCTAGCGTTACATATATGTAACGGGTGCATATGTTTACCAAAGCCGGTCCTGTGTTTTCATTTCTAAATATTTTAAGTAGGTGGCGCAGGTTATGTTGTGTCAAACAGTTCCGTCCTTTGCTGACGTTTCTTATTTAGTCCATTTGTGTTGATTAGTGACATAGCAACAGCATTTATTTGAACTAAAATGAATCACTCTGAGGAGCATGGTGTCCAATTTGTGTAAGTAATTTATAAAATATGTAAAATTATAAAAAATTAAATTTATTCACAAAATCTGTTAGAAAATATTTGTAATTTGTATGGAGAATTAATAATGTAGATGATTTTTGAGTATTAGTTAGATTTTAGGACCTTTCAAATCAGCGTTACATATTATATGTAACGCTAGAACTTGAAGTGGTCAAAAATGTCAAATTATTATAAAACTGTATTTTTTTAAATAGGCGTGGTCTCACTCTTCAAGAAGTCTTAGAAATGGCCTATATTGATCAAGCCGAGGAAATTTTTATTGAACCTCCAGATAGCAACGTTTTTACAGATGAGGACTCTGCAGATAAGGACGATGGAGGTACTCTTGATAATCTCAGTGGAAACCAGCTTAGATCACAGAACAATAAAGGTTAGAGAAATGTTACAACAATGTTAAAGTTTCGAAACATGGGCCATCTATGAACCAACTGCATGGCTAACCCACCGGCAAAATATAATTATATTTTACCGATAATGTCATGATGGCATTATAGAAATCTGACATACCGACTGAAGAAATGCGCGGGAATATTTGAAAATATATTATAATTTTTAAATAAATTTTAGTTTTGATTCGATTTGACTGTAACATTACAGTTGGATTTCAAAAGATATATGTTTGGCAGGAATACACAAGCTGCTCGCCTTATAAGTAAATGTGAGCAGCTTGTGATAATTTCTAACCAATTTAAAAATATATCTTCTGGAATACAATTATATAGTAATGTTACAACCAAATTGAATCAAAACCTTAAAATTTATTACACATTAATTGTTTTTATTACTGTTTTTTTAATTATAAAACAACAATGTCTAGTGAATTATCATAATAAAAGAAAATATGATCAAAATATATTTATTTAGAATATTTAAATTAAAAAGATACCTACATATGATTTAAGAATACAATATACAACACTAAGTCATGATATTTTTAAGAAATTAGGTTTTCTCACTGAAAATTATTACAGCTAAGGAAGCCTAGGAGCATGGTTAGACTGAAACAGAAAAAAAAAATTCTTTTCAATTAGGATATAAGGTACAATAGGTAAGAAACCTTTTATATTTTGCCCAATTAGAGTGAGAAGAGAAACATTGGCCAGTTAAATTGCATAGCAGGTGCAATGTAGTAATGCTGGTATCAGCTGTACCCTCCCCGAGACACATGTAAAAGCTTACACTCTCAAGGACTACATTCGAGGACACTGTCTGTATATTCTACCTTATAACCCCATACTGTACGAAAACAAGTAAAACTCAATTAAAGGAACATATTCCAGTAAATACTCTTTATACCTATCACTAAATTTGCAAACAAATCCATGGAAAAAATATAATACCTATGTTATTCTTCCTATATTGGATTTTAATTTATTAAATGTCAATTTTTTATTAACTCATTAATGCCCAGGTTTATGCGTTATAGTTAACTTCATTCTCCAGTTCATCTCAGGCTAAACTGTATTTTTGAAAATAAACCGAACTAACCTAAACATAAGTAGACTAAAGAATATCAATAACGGTATACATATATCCAATGTTTAACTACAAACAAAATGTTTGTCCTGTACCTAGACACAGTTTAATTTAATAGTATTTAAACCAAAAACATTTTCTAAACTTGTATTTTATAGAAGGCAATGCAGTAAGTACTTAAGTGAGTATTTATTTATTTCAGTTAGTGGCCGACTATATTATGCAAGTGATATCAGTATTTTGATACATTCACAGACAGTTATTAGAAACTACAAGCTACAGAAAAATAAAGATTACTACAAGCTGTTGAACATAAGAGAAAGTGTAGGTGTATGTAAAAATATTAATACTTTAACTGCAAGCAAGGTAGGTAAACAGAAATGACTCACCAGTTTTGAAAAATAAGAAAGGAACTAATTAATAACATTTTTACCCAGACACACTTCAAAAGATCATTATTAGAAAGTTGTGAATCTAAAACTATACTTATCAACTTACTTTAGTATAATACTTACAATAAATATACTTCCAAAAATCATCAATCCCAAAGCATGGTCGACAGCGAAGTTTCAGCTAAAAAATATCCCAAGAAAGAACTTACTTGCTCATGAAAAAATAAACTAAGGACTTAGATATCACTATAAACTTACCAAAAAGCCCCACTAATTCATTCCAAGATCAAATTAAACCCATTTTATAAAGAAACGTCGTGGAAAAATCACAAACGCGTCAGAAGACTAGACGAACGAGAAGTAAATTGTCATTGTCATAAAATAAATCAGTGTAGCAGAAAAAAAAACACTAGCTTTTTAATGTTTTTGTAAGATTTTAACCGAAAATGATGATAGTATGAACTTAAATTAATTATATATCCAATTAAATCATTAAAACTTATTAAAAATATTCGATTAGCGAAGATTATTAATGAAATCTTAACTCGAAATAAGAAAACCAAAAGTTACTAGCAGATATGTCAAACCCTCCCGCCCCCCTGACATGAACTGCCCATAAATTGCTTGTTGCCCTACTCTCGTATTTTAGTGACATGCCCCTGGCTTAGATCTAAGGTAGAAATAAAATTATGTAACTCAGAGAGAATTATTTCTGACGGTAATGAAGTTGCCAGTAATTTTAATAAAGCTAGGGTGGCAGAAAAAATCGTTGAAATTCAGAAGAAGCAAAGCAATGTATCAGAGAAAATAAATCTCTCTGACAAAATTTCCTGGATAGAAGACGCAGATTTAGTTGATTATCCAAAAACTGTTTTTCCAAATCCGACGTATGACTTGTATACCGTAATGTGTCATGTGTCGAAATGTTTGATCAATTTATAGACACTGATGTAATTCAACTACTTGTCTGTGAGACGCGAAAATTTGCTCTTTTTCTAAACTGTCCCGATCCTCAAATTACTGCCGACGAGATACGATGTTTTATTGCCATTTTGATTGTCACCGGGTATGACCCAAAGCCTAGTAAGAAACATTATTGGGACTCTATCGGCGACTTAAAAAACGTAATGGTTAGCAACTCCATGAGACGCGACAGGTTTATTCAAATTATGAAGTTTATTCACTGTGCTGATAACACCTTGATGGACCGATCGGATAAACTGTATAAATTAAGGCCCTTTATGAGCAAGTTAAAACAGAACTTTTCGAAACATTTTATTTCTGTCGAGCATCTAGACTTTGATGAATCTATGATCAAGTACTATGGGAGGCATGGATGTAAACAATTTATTAGGGGCAAGCCTATACGTTTCGGCTTCAAAATGTGGTCTCTTAATACCAGTGAAGGCTTCTTGGTTAATTGTGACTTATACCAAGGAAAACAAGCAGACTCTAATGAATTGTATGAACAGACCTTTGGGAAATGTACAGCACCATTCGTAAAAATGGTGGACGAAATATCCATACAAATTCTACCTTGATAACCTATTTACAGGTATAAATTTATTAAATCATCTTCGCGAAAAAGGCTACGGTGGAACCGGAACTTTGCGAGACAACAGACTTCCAAAAAACTGTCCTGTAGTAACGAAAAAAACCATGAAAAGAAATGAGAGAGGTAGTTATGTTTCAGCTGTTGATAGAGATCACGGCATCATATTTGTGAGGTGGACTGACAACAATGTCGTTACCGCAGGATCAACTTGTCATGGCGTTAGACCAGTAGGATATGTTAAAAGATACAGCAAGGCCGATAAAAAGTACATCCATGTTTCAAGACCACATTTAATTGGAGAATATAACCACCATATGGGTGGTACGGATTTAATGGACGAGAATATCTCTACTTATCGAATTGGAGTAAGGTCTAAGAAGTGGTGGTGGTGTATATTCACGTGGCTAATTGACGCTTCGATAAGTAATGCATGGATCTTGTTTAGAAAATCGCAAGGAAACCAAACATCCCAACTTGATTTTAGAAGAAGTATTGCACAAACCTATGTGAAGAGATATGAAAATGTTCCCAAAGCAGCAGGAAGACCTTCAACTTCAAAGTCCAGTCTGTCCATGAATAGAGTTTCTGACGATCTTCGGTATGACGGCTTAAATCATCTCTTAGTGTCTATACCTGACAAGAAGAGGCGTCGTTGTGCCGGCGAAGGTTGCTCATCCAGCACCAGAACGATGTACGTAAAGTGTGATGTTGGTATATGCATCGAATGTAACTACATATTCCATACCAAAACAAGAGGGTATCCTATTTAGTAACTTCCAAAAATAGACAGCCGAATGTCCTAGCGTTACAAATATGTAACACCCTTTTTTTTGTTCGAAATAAAAAAATTTCAAAAAAATCCTTTATATTGGTTTTATTTAACATCCATTTTACCCAAAACTCGAAAATTTACTAATAAACTAAAAAAATAAAAATTCCGGCCTTAATGGGTTAAGTTGTAATACTTTTCATTTATTAATTTTGTTGTTGCTTGACGACCTCCATGTCCAGTTCCCTGGTGGGCAGCTTTAATGGCATCCTAACATTCATTTAAACGTTAAATTATCTTTCCAGATCTTTTATGCAAGATTACATAGAATGATTTAATTCTCTGTAAATCATAAGTTTTTACCACATAATAATCATTGTTGTTACCAGTCCAGTTTCGCGTAATCTCTTTATACGTTGCAAAAATTCACTATAATTATTATTGTCATTCATTAATTTTGAATTTTGCAACATTTGCTCATATACTTCCAAATTGCTGTTATTGATTGATTTTTAATAACCAGATACCCATTCTTAAACTAATTCAACAAGACACGACAGTAAACAACAACACACAACATTTGCTATAAACATAACCTCACCTTTCTAATAAATAAACTAGAGGGAATTGGTTAGATTACATACTAACCAACAAGTTGCTTGTTATGTATTACTGGGAATATTAAGTTTACACTTTATCCAACTACTGTGGATGGTTTGTAAACTAGCCAAAACCCCCGGTTAATTTGTGTAATTTTCTTATGGTTTCTAATTGGCGACAAATCTTGAATAGTTTGTAAACTAGCTGGATAGTATACAAACCAACCAATATTCGTAGCTATTTTAGTAGTATTTTTAGTATTGTAGAAATATGATTTTCCATTAAAATAACCAAACATTTGGATAGTTTGTATACTATCCAGCTAGTCTATAAACTAGTCAAGTAAAGACTTTAACCGTTACATATTTTATACACTTTCTAAAAGCCGCATTACAGTTGGCAAGTTTTTGTTTCTGAAGAAATTTTTTATTGCAGCAATTTTTAATTGCGGCAATGAAAATTGCCAATCGCTTTACAGTGTGCAATTATTTACATTATTATTAGACATGCTGCCAACTAAGTAAAATAAATTGGTAGATTACCTAACTTTTTCGCGTTGTTTTGAGTATGGACGGTTCGTTATTTATGGGAATTAAAATAAATAAACTTCGTGTAAATGGTGAGAATAACAACAAAAACAAACCACAATATAAAAATGATAGAAATCTAGGTCTGAATGGTAAAACCAAAAATTCTTATATTTTTTCAGTTTAGTTGCACTGAAATTACCAAATAATTCCCCAAACTTGCGCTTGCAACTACAATAAAAATAGGTCCAGAGCTATTTCTGGCTATCGCAATAAAAATTGCAACAGCTGATCACTGAACTCGCTTTGCGCATGCTTGCAACAAAAATCCTGCAATTTTTTATTGCAGCAATAAAAAATCCCTTAAAGCCGCATTACAGTCACGCAACTCGATGCAAGTCCATGCAAGACGCAATAAGAATTGTCCAAAGGCATGCGCAGTCGAAGCTCAGCTGATCTCTTGGTGCAACTAAGTTGCACGAAAATTTTATCGGTCTGGCACGATATTTATTGCATTGCTCGTGCAAGTCTGGGGAAAAAGTTAGTTACTTTTGTGTTACCATCAGTATTAATGGTGCATAATGATGCAGCGAGTACTTTTCTCCGCTTTAATTCATTTATTTTGTTTATTTATTTCATTTCAAACCAAAAATATTTCACAAACACCAGAAAATCACAAAATAAAACAATAACAATAACAAGATTGAGGTTAGAAGGTTTGTTGCAATTAAAAAAAAGTTGCATGGACTTGCACGCTGTTTTACATTGTGCAACTTTCTTTCATGCAATACTTTGACCTCAGACGTATTTATTCGTCTGAGACTTTGACCTTGCCATTTATTGCTGCAATTAGTTGCGTGACTGTAATACGGCTTTTACTGTAATACGACCTTAAGATATTATTCAGATGAATGCAATTTACAGGATCGGACTTTCAGTTGCGTTTTGATTCTTGATAATGGGATATTGCAATGCCACTGGTTTTCTTATTTGATTAGGATTTCGTTTTTGCTGTCATTATGTCATTATTTCGGAAATTAAAGCAAAAATGAAAAAGCGGTAGTAAAGGCGCCTATGCATGTAAGGTGACTCCTTGAGCTCTTTACACCTTTAAAACTTATTTAATTTTCTATAAAGTCCTTCCAAGGAAATTCTAGCATTTAATGGCTCGTTTTGCTAAATTAAGTTACCGAAATTCATGTCGTAGTAAAACCAATAGGACCCTACTCACTCAAGTTAACCCATCTCAAAGAAAATATGAAAAGGGGATTTCCTGACAAATATTTTTCCTAACAAATGACGCAGCAAGGAAAGCATTATTTTACGACTATTAAGTAGTAATGGATTGGTTTACTTAGGGTTAGCCGACAACGAGCACTCACATCCTGATATTCTCTTTTGCCAAATTTAATCAGTTCAGTCCAGGGCAATAATTTGTTAAAGATTTTATGGTTTTTCTCGACTTTTAAATTATGTGTTAAATCTGATAACATCTCATTAAACATGTTTTCATCATAGTTTAGGTAATACAGCCCAAGAATCCTCGTGCTAATCATTTTATTTTCCTCCACGTGCAGCAAAATATCAAGATCTGTGTTATCCCTTTCTTCAGCTCTATTGACATTCTGAGATGAGCATTTACAGTTATTTATTACAGTGCCTCTGGACTTTACTAATGATAAGTTTAATTAATGAAATGGAAGGGATAGGCTTATTAGGGAATTGAACTGAAAACGTTTCAGCCACTGCTCTTAAACTGTTTCCTGTATAATACCACTTAATCATAGTTACTTCTTCCTTAATGAAATAGCTCATATTCAGCTAAAATAAAAGCGCCTTCAATGAAAATGTTGCACTGACGCTACTTTTCGTTTTGTCAATGTCAAATAATCATTTGTTGGTCTTAGCTGTATTACCTAAACTATGAAAATATCATAATTTTGGAATCACATTTAATTGTAATAATCATGTAATAATCATCATAACCAACTGACTTTTTATTTTTCAAATTCATTATACAGTTAAACACCTCTTGTTCCACTACGGGCTCCAGGAAAATACTGATATGACATGCCTCAATAGACTAGCACTGAAATGATCTATTCCCGCCAATAATGGGGCATGCATTAATAAACAAATCATTGAAATCATTAAGCAAATCACCTAAACTATGAAAATTTCGTAATTTTGCCATAATATTTAATTGAATTAGTTAGGATTGGCGTATTAAAATTTATTCAAACATGGGTTTATTATATCAGCCTTTTCAAAAAATTGAAATGTAGTTTTTCTCTTAAATGTACAGGGTTATCCAACCAAGACTGGACAAGGCGATTTTTTGACTTTTCCTGTACTTTTATAAAAAAACTGAAATAGCCATCTTAAGTCATTTTCTCCCGCGAATTCGAATATCTTCAGCAAAAAATAATTGAACATCAAACAAAAGTACTAGGGGTCACTTTGATATTTTTTTAAATGGGATGCCGTATTTTTAATGAGCTTATCCGATTTCTCATATAAATTTTGATCTAAAATGTTGGATTTTTAATTCAAAAACGCCTTTTCTCTTCAGTTTTAAATTCGGAAAATGTTCGTCTACCGTAAGATTAATACCTGATAGATGGATACCCGTTTCACCTGTTCACCCTTTAACCTGCTTTAAAGCGTCCGTCAGTTAGACAAAATAATCAAGTTTCAAATTTCTATATATTTTTCACGAATTAATTACAAATTTAGTAGTTTTTGCAAATCTATTATTGCTTACGTATCAAAAAGGTTGACATATTAGAAAAAACTATAAACTAAAGTGAATAACTTTAATCTCAATAATATAATTGTTCTATGTGCCCTCCATTATTTTCAAAACATGACCGATGCCCCCTTTTCAATCTCTCCAAAGAATCTCTTACAATATTTTGGTCCTGGTTAAGTCTATTAATTTCATTTATAATTTTTTGCTGAATGTCCTCCAGACTTCTGTTGGGTCGCTGATAAACTACATTTTTTAAATGACCCCATAAAAATGTATCCATTGGCGTGATATCGGGACTATTTGGTGGCCAATGAATTGTTCCGTTACGGCCAATCCACTGATTGTAACGCTCGTTTAGGTATGTTACCACTTCTCGAACTGCATGAAGCGGAGCACCATCCTGCTGCCAAATGATATTGTTGTAGGCTTGCAATGGCAACCTTTCCAAGAAATCCTCGATATCGTTATGAAGAAAATGGAGGTATCTTTGGCCTGTTAAAGAGCCACGATAAAATAGTGGTCCAATAATTCGATTTTCTAACATCCCACACCAAACATTAAGTGAGCTCCAACCTTAAATTTTATCATTTCATATCTATGAGGGTTAACTGCTGCCCAGTATCTTGTATTTTTCCGATTGTATACCCCCGATGTTGTAAATGACGCTTCGTCACTCCATAGAATTTTATTATATAAATTATAATCTTCGTCTTGCTCTCTCATCAGCATTGAAGCAACAAATCGAAATCGCAGTTCTTTTTGAAGCTGTGTTAAGTATTGAACGGGACGGATGCAATATGGTTTTAGACCACATTTTTTTAAAGTTCTGTGAACTGTTCCATAGCTTACTCTCCGGAGCCCTGGACCATACCTTACTTCTCGTACCGCTTGCGGAATAGAACTCTTCGGATTTATAGTAAAATATTGAACAATAGCTCGATCCCTTATATTCCGTCTTTTCATCTTTCTTGGCTTATCTTTCAATGTCTTACTTTCTTCGAATAGGGTCTTAATTCTGAGAATTGTATCCACTGAAATGTGTCTCTGGAAACTCTCAAAAAATGTTCTTTGTGTTTGTCGAGCATTCTCTCCACTTTTGTAATATAATTTTATTACATTTAGCCGTTCTTCTAAAGAATATTTCATTATTTGTAATTAATTCGTGAAAAATATATAGAAATTTGAAACTTGATTATTTTGTCTAACTGACGGACGCTTTAAAGCAGGTTAAAGGGTGAACAAGTGAAACGGGTATCCATCTATCAGGTATTAATCTTACGGTAGACGAACATTTTCCGAATTTAAAACTGAAGAAAAAAGGCGTTTTTGAATTAAAAATCCAACATTTTAGATCAAAATTTATATGAGAAATCGGATAAGCTCATTAAAAATACGGCATCCCATTTAAAAAAATATCAAAGTGACCCCTAGTACTTTTGTTTGATGTTCAATTGTTTTTTGCTGAAGATATTCGAATTCGCGGGAGAAAATGACTTAAGATGGCTATTTCAGTTTTTTTATAAAAGTACAGGAAAAGTCAAAAAATCGCCATGTCTAGTCTTGGTTGGATAACCCTGTACAAGGGAGCCAATGTTTAGCCACCGCCAAACTTACATGAGATTTCCTATGTTCAACTATAAGCCATAAGTCACCCTGTATGTATTTGTCTAAATTTGTGTATTTCGTCCAACATACAGGGTGTTACAAATTCGAGGCTAAGTACAGGGTTATTATTTATATCTGCGCATGCACCACAGGGGTTAATATAAGTGAGAAAAAAAACTGTAAATACAAAAATCTTTTTGTCATAATGTTTTTCGTATTATCTTCTGGACTTAACAAAAAATACATAGATGCATCGCAACGCTGAAAAACAATTGCAGGTTTTCGTTCTTTACATGGGGCACCCTATATATTTTGCACCGAGACGAAAGATCTCTCTCCCCTGATTTCAAAAATTTAAAATATGTCAACATTTAGTTCGGCTGTTTCTGAAATACTTGAGGTTACAATTTTGATAAAATAATCGAGTTATCGAGGGGTTCGGCATACTTTAGCGTAATATATTTGTCGCTTATGCATATGATGATATGGCCCGAAAACGAAACGTCGGAATTGAAAATTAGTTATATCAACTTGTAGAGGAGAAAAACTGGCAATGGAAATATGACATTAGTTTTAATTAATTTCAACAAATGTAATCAATCAAAAATAAAGTTGCTAATTTTCGTTTATTTTTAGACAGGGTTGGCAAAATCATGATTTTTTTGATTTTATGGAATCAGAATTTTTGGGTTTTTGCTTAGATTTGTATAATTTCAATATTTATTGTTCAGATGTAAAACAGTTACAATAGTAAAAGAGATATTAAAATATCACCAAACTAAATGTTCTAATGGGATTTTAATTTTACAGTATTTTACTAGTCGATATCTTTTTACTCGTTTACTGCTAAGTAGTTACCATGAGTTATTTATCAATATCTACTCTTAATTGTCTCTAAGGATAACAAACTTTTTTCATTGTGCATAAAACTTTTAATAAAAATGGTGCTACTACAGCATTACTAAACGAATCCATACGCTACACCAATGCTTTCTATAAAACAATAACCGAACAATACTTACCGATGAAATGATAGATTTGGATTAAAATGATTCACTTTTTTACACACAACACAGGCATGAACCATGATTGTTTATTTCTACACTAATGTTTAGTGTTTAGGCAAATACACAGAGAAATCAAAAATAAACTGCATTAAGGACACAAAAACACAAGTTAGCTGTTAGGAGTGTTAGGACACACTGCCAACATCGCAATCGCTACCGTCATTCAAAGAATCTCTCCGGTTTTAAAATCGTATTACAATGTTGCCGTAGTGCCTAATATATATAATAATAATCTCAATAATTTTTAGGGTTTTTAACAGTTTTCAATAAAATATTCGCATAACATTACAAGCATGAATTCATAATTTGATACGCACACTTTAACTTTTTTGTATCAATTACTAACTCAATCTTTTAAAAACAGTTTTCCCTAATATTTCTAACAGACAGATAAAGCCGGCTAACGTCCAACTTTGAGCGACAGAGATGAATAACAAAGAGGGAATGATGATTTGCCACATAAAAATGTAAACAATTTGGTCTATTAGTTCTAATGTCTTTGGAACCGACCGATCATGGATAGACAGAGGAGCGCGCAACTTTGGGGAACGGTATACACCATAGGCATCGTAACTATAGATCCAACACGCACATAAATGCTATAAAATTGTGATGCCAAAATCGTTTGGTGGCGAGACGCTGTGAGGAGCTAGGTGGGGTCGGGAGTGGGGATTACGCTGCCTTTACATATGCATGCGACAAAACCTCAGAACAATAAAGGTTAGGTTGACAAAACTCCAGGAAAACCCACAGGAAAACGCTGTCACAAATGAAATGGAACATCCGCTATGCCGAGTATTGCCGAGTCGATGCGGATGGCCACGAAAACAATGGGATCTGGGCGGATTCTTTTTTGCTGCGTTGCCATACTACAGGTTTATTACAAGGTTTTGGGCAATGTTATATATTTCCCACATCATGTTATTCTAGTAAATCATAGAAGTTAATACTTTTAACAGAGTAAGCCCAGAAAACTACGTTTTCTGTGGCGTAAGTCTGGCAGGCCAAGTGGAGGGGAGCAGCTTGAATGTTGATTTACTTTACGCTGGAATACAATGATGACAATACGTTTATTTGTTATTGTTCGGTCTAATAATTACGATGTCTATGGTATACACCAATAACCCTACGACCCGGTTGTTAGGCCGAGGTGCATGGGTGGTGTGTGGAATAGACGACGGGGATCCCAGCGTGGTATCTCCTGACGATCGATGGCAGGGTGACTCCGGTTTGACGGAGCCCCTCCCGGATCTGTCATTTAACTCTGTGTTCGGTTCCACGGTTGCCTTAAAATGAAATGGCAACGTTTTGGTTCTTTCTTCGGGCTCATCGGACTCCCGCACTGGCTCTTATGTTGGGTGATATCATTATATCTTAATGTTCCCCCAGTCTTCTTAGGCTGGCGCCATTAATTATTATATCGATGCCCAGATTTAGCCTTCCATCCTCAATTGTTGGCCGGCCAAGCCGCTTTAGTATAACAATATCAAGCAGTCGAAGGGCGGGTTGAGTCCTAAAGAACTCAGCACAGATTCATTGCCAATTTCCAATCCAGTCCGCCCTCACGCATCTCTTGTGGGAATCCGGGGCTTGAGAACTCGGATGCTCGTTTATGGGCTGGGGTAAGTAGAGCTCATGTACTTGGGCTGCTTATTGCCATGGAGCCCTTGGTGTCAAGAGGGGAATCACCCCACACTCTTGATCGTGCAACAAGACAATCTTTGCGCTGTACTGCCCAAGGCTTTATCTGGCTCATCGTTTTCTGTCCTTGCGACAGGCGAGCTAGGCTGCCGATAAACGAACTTCCGGTGGCACGAATGGTGGCTTTAACAAGCTCATCACCACACGCTCCTTTACACCATCATCCTTCAGGTTGCGCGTGGGGACGGGTGGACATAGATTTGTACAACGCGGTAGAGTGTCTAGCGATGCCCCCCCCCCCTTTGGGGCGAGCGCTACTGATAAGTCCAAGAAGACGAAACACCGTACCGACCGATCATGGATAGACAGAGGAGCGCGCAACTTTGGGAAGCGGTAGGTTGTTAGGCCGAGGTGGGTGCCACAATACAGACAATGTACCAACAAAGGTTGATGGTTAATATTATGTATGCGGGAATTATTGAAAATCATCTCATTGGACCCTTTTTTAATGATGGCATATTAAATAACGGTGCCATGTATCTGTAATTCATGTAACAAAACTTAAACGGTTTATTAGAAAATGTTCCCATAGAAATTAGAAATCTGATGTGCTATATGCATGACGCTACATCGTCCCATTTTAGCAATTTAGTTCGTCGGCACTTATCATATACTTAATATAATCGATAGATAGACCTATTTTATGGCCTTCTAGGTCGCCCGACATGACTTCATTGGATTTCTTTTTATATAGGAGGAAATTTAAAGACGCTTGTATATTCGACGCCAGTTCACACCAGGGAAGATCTGATGAAAATAATAACAAACCATTTTAATTTGTTTCACAAGGTACTTATGAAATACTTTTGGTAGGCGATGAAAAGGTCGAAGTGGGCCTATTTTATGGCCAACGAGGTCGCCCGATATAACTCCATTGGATTTCTTTTTATCGGTAAAATTGAAGAGACGCCAGTTCACACCGGGGAAGATTTGATAGAAAGATTAAACCACTTCAACGAAATTCGAGACAATCCTAGAATGTTGTTTTAAGTACAACGAGAAAACATCTATCGGCTAAGGAAATGTAGAGAGGTATACATTTCGAAAATCTGCTTAAGTAAACAAGAAGAAGCAAATTTCTCACATTCTTGCATTTACATGATTTCCGAAATGTTACCTTTTCAGTTGTTCCTTTATGCGGCACACTTCGACTTGGGGATGTATCCGAATGTCAGAATAAACTCTTCTTTTATCCACACAGTTGCCGAGTGCTTGTCCATAAGTTAGATGCATGTGAGCATGAGTTAATGAGATGTAATAATGACAAATTTTCTTATTTTAAAGCGAATTATTAGTTATGCTGTTATTCGATTAGTTACTGTGTTTAAATAACTTATTATATTAATAAACTTAATTATTAAAAAAATTTCAAAAGTCAATGCTTAAACGTGTTATACAAAAAATTGATTCTCTCCACAAACGGGTAAGTTTATCAAAACAAATGTAGAGTATTTTTTTAAAGAGGGGTGAAAATTTCATTAAATTTTATATGTCGGTTCAAAAGTTAGAGCCGACAAGGTAAGTCGCTGGTTATACTCCTTTGGGGCTCTGTATCTTCGTTAAGGGGCACTTTAAGAACTTTTTTTATGACATTTTCTATTCGCTCCCGAAAATATGCCATATACTTACGGGACACCCTGTTTAATCAATTTAAAGTACAATGCATTCTTCCAATTAGAAGCGTTCAAACCTCTTTGATAATCATTTAACTTATGTACGTAGGTTTAAACGGCAGTGGGTCAAGTTCTATGCTGCTCTTGTGTATTGTTTAGAATCACGAGATGTATAAACTTAACCACGTTGCCATTTAAAAAATATGTTTTTTGAAATTTACTCGTTTACCATTCTCTAAATCTTCGCTTTCAAATTAAAATTTACTTAAACTAAATAAATACCAGCTAGCCCCCGTCAGATTTTAAAAAGATAGTCCTGCATATTATTATAGTAAACCCATACCTATATGTATTAGTACTATATGACTATTACCCTGAATATCTTGAAGCAACAACAGAGATAGAAGATCCAGGGTCATTTCGACTTGTGCGCATGTGCCGTAAGGGTGTTGCCAAATATACTTTTATTTCCTTAGAACAGGGCAGAAGAATGAGCCTTAAAATTAGAGCAATGATAAAATTACCAAAAATCTTGCTAAAAAATTGCAAAATAAGCATTAAGTCCGTACTTCCAAGTGTTTTCAAATTATTTGTTTCCATTTCTAAACTAAAACGCGGTCAAATAACAATTTCATATAACTGGAGGGTGACAACGTGACAACGTCTCATTTTTGCTCGACATAACCTCGAAATCTTTAGCAAATGTTAATTTGGTTGACAGCTCGTTTCATCGAGTTGATTTGTTATTATTAACAGCTTTTGTGTACTGTTTATCTTTACTTTTCTGCATATTTTGATTGTGTGTGTGAAGTGCGATCATTTTGTGACGATGCCGAGGCAAAACAGAATATTTTACATTATTTTAAACAGGCGTAAAAACTTCAACAAATATTTATCGTTCTACAGGTATGTACCCCGACCGGATGTTTCTTTCTTTCAACTTACTTACGTTAATTTCGTGAGGGAACAATAACTAGGTAGTCCATTTCCTAAAGATTATAATTTCCTTTGCTGCTGTTGATATAATTGGGTACCTACCTACTTTACCAAAAATTGCATGTACTTCAAAGAATCCTACAAAAACCTATTATTTTACCTGCTGAACTCTAAAAATAATTGTAAAATATCTAATAAAAGTTTTATTAATATATTTACCTGCGTTCTTTGTCTTTTCTCAATCGAAGTAATATACAAAATCTAAACAAATCAAGAACTTTAATGTTTGTTTACAAATTTCTGTCCAGTGCAAATGTGATAACCTCATTTTTTTCCCGTTAAAACAAACTTTAACGTCTATTTATTGTTTCTCGCGCATGCGCACTGCGCGAAATGACCCTGACGGAACAAGAAACCTCGGCTTCACCAAGTTAACATTGGTTAAATGGGCAAGGCGCCATATAGTACTAATACATATTATTATATGAGTAAACCCAATGAAAAATTGCTCCAAAAAGAAATTTTATCTAAAAGATTCATAATTTTTGAGTTATTAAACGGGTCGCTTTAATTTGGAAATTCTGCTTTTAAATTCGCAAAGCGTTTTTTATGCAAACTAGGCCAAGAACATAAATCATCTCTTAATTATCTATTTGTGACATCTCTTATTCCTCTTTCGCAACTCCGAAACCCTAACGGCTCAAAATATCTTCACGCGCAATTCTAATCAGCCCATCGACCGCTTTTATGATGCCCAAGGATCTAGGTTTCCCGATTATTTCCATAAGAATTATCAAAAGGGGCATACCGACATAGACATTATTTTTTTGTTAAAAGAAAATTTAATATTCATATCTATATAATATCACAAGAGAAAAAATGGTGGTAATTAATGTCATCCAGATATTTCAGGGAGTGATAGTACTCGTCAAAATAAGAAAAAAGTGCAAATATATGCATGGTCTTAAACGCGTTATTTTCGTTATACCGGGTGTTGCATCGTCGAGCGGGACATAGGAAATCCCATGTAATTTTAAATGGGGTCAATTATTGGCTTCCCTAATTATTTTAGAGAAAAATTCTATTTAGGTCTATTAAAGAGCACTAAAACCCACATTCAATAGAATAACTTTAGATATTTTTGATGGGCCCGTTTACGGGTTATCGCCGATTTCTTTTTAACTATTTCTCCTTTTTATGGCCCCGTATTTGCGGGCACCAGTCAAGGTAAAAGATGTCTGTCAAATAAAGTTGTCATTTTCAAATGTGTGCTTTATTGTTATAAAAACTCGTACATCGAAAATATTAAAGGTGTATTTATGAGTACAAATTAATCTGAATAAAACTAAAATAAAGTATCCAATTACAAGGTTAATTATGACATTTTACATGTTTCAATATTTTACTAATTAATAGGTAGGTACTATTAAATTGTTAGAACTTTAGGATTTAAGAAGATGTTCAAATATTCCTCAAAATGACAACTTTGTTTGACAGTCATCTATTACCTTGACTGGTGCCCGCAAATACGGGGCCATAAAAAGGAGAAATAGTTAAAAAGAAATCGGCGATAACCCGTAAACGGGCTCATCAAAAATATCTAAAGTTATTCTTTTGAATGTGGGTTTTAGTGCTCTTTAATAAACCTAAATAGAATTTTTCTCTAAAATAATTAGGGAAGCCAATAATTGACCCCATTTAAAATTACATGGGATTTCCTATGTCCCGCTCGACGATGCAACACCCGGTATAGGGTGGCAAAGTTTCAATTTTTTTCTCGTATTTTGCGTTTTCTCTCTTATATTCAGTGATAATTGTTTCAAATTTGGAACAACAACCATTTTTTAGAATCTCTATAATATAGTATCAAAATTGTCGGTCGCAGTATACAGGGTGTTACATTTTCTTGAACCGGCTACAATTTTTTCTTTTAGAATTTTTTTTTGGAGCTCCCTGTATAAATTCCGGTAAGAAATTTGAACTCTCTGTTCCGTTTGTTTAGCGTTCTGGTCTCTTGCACTATTATCGTATAAATTCAGACCATAAAGGAGTTCTTTTTAAAAATCATAACCGAATACTACAAACGTACGGACATTTCGACCAACGAACTCATAACACAGTCACATACAAGAGCAAGACCTGACTCGACATACAAACTACCTAAAGATTGGCTTCCTATTGGCGAGTCCATTTAACAGTAGGGAGGCACTAGAAATAGTGGAGAAGCACTATCAACACAGCACCGTTTTAAGAACGGTAAAAAAAGGCGCCAAAAACAAGCAGCATCAAAATACTAGATAACCACGCACGACTCGCCAAGGAATAAAGCTCCTGCCGAACAAAAATAAAAAATACATATGAACAATACCGACAAAGTAGACGAGGAAAGAAAAGAAGTCACAGGTCTAACCTAGCTTACGAACACATGGAAGATCCCGTATATAATTAAAGTAAAAAAACAGCTTTTTATTGCTATTAATATCCTCCGTGTATTTTCAAGTGTCATTTATGTTTATTGTCAATAAATATTTTAATTTTTGAGATTTCTTTGCTGCCATAATCTCGAGAACCTCATTCGGATCAACCCCCGTGGATTGACAGTACGGCAAGTACACCGAGTCTCTTGTTGCCCGTATGTAAGTTTTGATTATATTCAGTGTCGAAAATATCCTCTCTTCACTTACCGTTGTGACCGGAAGTTGCCGAAAAGATATTTGATCGTTGGAAATCTGGTCTTGTCACAAAAATCCAATAGTTCCAAAATCTCTTCGCATTTTTTCTCGAGTCCTGTTAATTTTTCACTCTACAATTTACATTCAGCTCTCACAGCGGATTCTGATACTCGATCATTGAAGTATGGAGCAAGATGATCCAAGGAATCTACCTTTTCAGTTGACATAAGTCTTAGAGTATATTAGTGTTAGTAGCTTTGTCAATAAAAATAAGTATTGTATTTTCCTGTCAACAATAAAGTACTTAAATTAAAATAAAATGAAAATACACGAATCTATGGTTTGCTAGAAAATGATATCACCTAAATCCATGACAATGTCGGTCCTCATTATCCGATGAGCGCCAGTCAGCACATCAACTTAAAAGAATATTTAAATAATTTTTTCGTCGGTGTTATGTCTATGTTGATGTCTGTATAAACAGAAAGAGTTTTACTTTCTCTTTTAAGTACCTATTCCTTACTAACCCTATTTATCTCTTGTGTCTGAAATACATCTATATCTTCCAGAATGAAGGTATCGTGGACATATCGGATGTTGTTTATTACTTTCCCATTAATATGGATGACTTCCTTCTTTAAATTTGTCAACAGAAGCGGCGACAGAACAACGTCCTTATCTGACTCCTCCCATTATTTTGATTGTTTCCGATGTTTATCCTTGATTGATTACCGAAGTGTGGTTCCCGTATAGATTCTTCAATCATTGAATCTTGGCTGTCGTTCAAACATTTAAAAGTTTGTCACGTCTCACCCAGTCAAATGCCTTTACACAATCCATAAAAACCAGACACACTCCGAGGGGAAGGTAACTTCCTAAGTAGGTGTACAAATCTCAAGAAGGCATTCACTTAAATACAAATAAATACGAAAGTATACGCTTAAATACATTTAAATGCGAATAAATAGATTTAAATAAAATAAATACAAATAATTAGATTTGAATAAAATTAAATAGAAATAAATATTCTTACATAAAATTAAATACAAATAAATCGTCGATTCCCACGCGAAAAACAGGAAAAATATTAACAACGCAAAAACACTATCCAAGTTAGAACAAGTTTCTTTACAGGCCACAGTGGTCATACTCATCGCTGAAATCGACTATAAATTTATAAATGTTTGTGTCTCATAAATTATAAATAAAGTGAAATTCGAGGGTAAGTTATTTCTTATTCATTTATATAACATAATTTTATGTCCAATTTTATGTACAGGGTGTCCCACTAAGATCGGCAAGGTACGATATTATGGAAGCCATAAACCTTACGGCTTCGGAAAAAAAAAATGTATTGACTACATCGATATATTTAAAAAGTGAAATAATTCTTGCGGAACTTGTTTCTAAGACTTTTCTTGTATCTTCGAAAATATGTGTGGGGAAAGCTTGTGAAAAGGCTCTTTAAATTGCTGTATCTTACATAATATGCTCTTATTTAATCAGCTTATAGGCTCGTTTAATATACACTTTACACTTATTAAAAAACCTACTTTGTCCGTGGTCTCTAGTGCATACCGCGTCTTCTAGATGGCGCTGCTTAAACAAAATTTAGTTTTTTAAATTTTCTTAATAAAATTAAATAGCATAACACATTTTTTTATTGCTCAGCTCATTGAGCATAAAAATAGGTACATTTTAACAAAAACTGTGATTTGATATCTTTATTTGTTTTCGAGTTATTTATTAATTACTATTTTAATTTTAGAAATTAGTGTTTACCGTTAAACGACAGGAATGTAAAGATTCTCTTATCATATTTTTTCATCAATTTAATATTAACAATAATTATTAATATAAGTTATTTAAATGCCTCGCCTTTTGGTGTATTTATTTTGTGTCTATTCTCGCCTAAAATCTAAAAAAAAAGGTTGCTATTCGTAAAGTAATATTTTCATGAATATTTAGGGACATGTGGTTTCAGAATGATGGGTGTCCTGCCCACTTCTCTCTGAACTTCCTGACTTTTTGAACCCTAAGATACCCTAACCGCTGGATCAAACGAGGAAGTTTGTTTTCATGGCCGCCTAGATCCCCAGATCTTAGTGTGCTTGATTTTTATTTATGGGACAGGCTAAAAGACATTGTCTTCTAAACTCATCCTACTACTGCTGAAAACATGAAGCAACGTATCCACAACGCTATTGCCAGCATTCCAAGAGCCTAAATTAAAGCAGCAGTATTAAGCATGCAACGCAGAAAAAATCGTTGTATTGAAAATAATGGAATGCATTTTGAATGTATAAAGACTTTTTGTTCTTCTCATTTTTTCGTTTCGTTTTCCTTTTACTAAAGTGTTTTTTTTTGTTTGCTTTAATTAATTTTTGTTTTATTGTCGTTGTTTAAGTCCATTAATTTGCTTCTCGAATTTTAAGAATAAAAGTAATTTTACGCCATTACAGTTTAGTTGTTAAATAATCTTTCTTGCCTTTGGATTAAATTTTTTTTTTGGACTTTAGGCAAGAATAGACACAAAATAAATGCACGAGGAGGACAAATATTTTAATAGTCTAATTAAATAATCATTTTTGATATTAAATTGACAAAAAATTATGATAAGAGAATCTTTACAATCCTTTCGATTAACGGTAAACATTCATTTGTTTAATTGAAATAGTCATTTCTAAATCAGTCGAAAACAAAAGATATCGAATCACGGTTTTCGTCAAAATGTAGCTATTTTTATGCTCCTTAAGCTGAATTATGTATCATGCATTACATGGAACTCTAAAACCATTGATTCTGGCGAGAAAACAACACAAGCATTATTTTCGCCCCTCTACCCAAGAGATTTACCAGAGGTCTTACCGGCTAAGTGCTACAGGAAATCGACACACATGTCAAATTAAAATTGTGACAAATATTTGCTGGTATATTTATATACAAGGTGGTGATAAAGTTTGGAATAATAGGAATATTTCTGAACAGGTTAACTTAAAAAAAAAACGCTCAGACACGTCGATTTTTATTTTTATTTCTGCATTTTTTTAAACGAAATTACGCTTTTTTAAATTTTCAACATATTATTTATTTAATGAACATTATTTACAATAAAGGAATATGCCTGCCTATTTTAATAAATGTTGGAAGTGGTATCCATTCACAGCTCTACAATGACCCAATTTATCCACAAACTCTCTTTGGACATTAGCATGGTTACCAATACCTGGCGTTCATAGTGATGTTATTTTTGATGTCATTCTAATTCACTTTTTTGACAAACGCCTTGTGATTATTTAATTATTTTGTATTATTTTATCATAATGTTCTTAACAGAAACGCAAAGAATCGAGATCCTCATTATTGCTGGTTTGTGGAGATAAAACTCGAACGCAAGAAGAAGTGTGTGAGATGTTCAATAATAAATACCCGGAGAGATAGCCAATCAGTCAGGCCACTGAAAGTAAATTAATAAATAAACTTAATAATTTCGGACATGTCAAAGACAAGCCGCGTTCAGGACGACCAGGCATCCCTGAAGACACTAAAATTGATATTTCAATGTCGCTGGAAGAAAATCCTCATTCAAGTACTCGATGTCTTTCAAACCAAGACAACATTGATGTCGATCATTCAGCTATTGTGAAGTTCTTAAGAAAAGAAAAGTGGCGTCCTTATAAAATAAAAATAGTTCAAGAGCTATATGACGATGATCCGGACAGAAGGAATCAGTTTTGTGAGGTAATGATGGATATCTGCCAAAAAAATAATAATTTTGTAAAAAACGTAATTTTCTCTGATGAAGCCACATTTTGCCTTAATGGAGAAGTAAACAAGCAAAATTTTCGTTATTGGTCAAATGAAAATCCACAATGGTATAGAGAGGGCCATACGCAGTATAGGGAGAAAATTAATGTTTGGGAGGGAATTGTTGAGAATAGAATCATCGGGCCATATTTTTTTGAGGGGACATTGAATGGCGAACGATACCTGTCATTTCTAGAGGAAGAACTTGTACCTGCCTTAATTACACTATTTCCAAATCAAGATGTTCCAGATACGTTTGATGAGACTTTGGTTTCAGCAAGATGGAGCTCCTGCCGATTTTAGCGCAAATGCTCGAAGATATTTGGACAATACGTTTCATCATCGTGTGATAGGCCGACGACGGGGCGAAATAGAGTGGGCACCAAGGTCACCCGATTTAACTTCGCTCGACTTCTTCTTATAGGGCTACGTTACAGAGAGAGTATACAAAAATAAACCACAAAATTTAGAAGACTGGAAAATAAGAATAAGAGCAACGATACGGCAAATTACTTCAGATATTGTTACTAACGTCCAAAGAGAGTTTGTGGATAGATTGGGTAATTGAAGAGCTGTGAATGGATACCCCTACCAACATTTAATAAAATAGGCAGGCATATTCCTTTATTGTAAATAAGAAGGAAGGAAAGTCGTTTTTTGTGTATTAAGTGTATAATCTTGAAAATATTTAAATTTGCAGAGCGCTTTCGGCCTTACGCCATCTTCAGTGCTTCTTTGTCAGGAAACAGGAAACTTCATTGACACAATTAAATAAGTGGGCCATCATCAGCACAACGTAAAAAACTTATTAGGTAAGAAACAAATAACATGTAAATTTGTAAAAAGACGAACTACTGGGACGAACCACTTTTAAATTCAGTTAATTAACCATCGTTTTTTATTTTCTTTTTCATAATTAAATTTTTACTACACGTGGAACGTGTTCTTGAGTCGAAATTTGATGGTTATCATTATTTGATTTGATTTACTTGATTTCGACTCAAGAACACGTTCCACGTGTAGTAAAAATTTAATTATGAAAAAGAAAATAAAAAACGATGGTTAATTAACTAAATTTAAAAGTGGTTCGTCCCAGTAGTTCGTCTTTTTACAAATTTACATGTTATTTGTTTTTTACCTAATAAGTTTTTTACATTGTGCTGATGATGGCCTACTTATTTAATTGCGTCAAGGAAGTTTCCTGTTTCCTGACAAAGAAGCACTGAAGATGGCCTAAGGCCGAAAGCGCTCTGCAAATTTAAATATTTTCAAGATTATACACTTAATACACAAAAAACGACTTTCCTTCCTTCTTATTTCAAAAAAGTGTACACAGCCCTACCTGATTTATTGTAAATAATGTTCATTAAATAAAAAAATATGTTTAAAATTTAAGAAAGTGTCATTTCGTTTATAAAAACAAACTTGAAATTGATACTGATTTTTTGAGACACCGTATACGATTGAAAATAAAGTTGGGAATAATAGAAATATCTGTGAACAGGTTAACTTAAAAAAAAAACGCTCAAACAATTCAATTAATATTTTTATTTTCATTGAAGATGTCTAATTTTCAATTGTCAATAATTTGTAAACACTTGAAGATAGGTATAGGACATCATAAACGAAATCTGCTTAGAATCTTGCGTATTCATTTATGTAACACTTTGTATATTCTAGTATTAGCTAAAAAAATGCAAAAATAAAAATAAATATCGACGTGTCTGAACGTTTTTTTTTTAAAGTTAACTTGTTCAGAAATATTCCTATTATTCCAAACTTTATCATCACCCTGTATACATGTAAATATACATAAATACATTTAATTACCCTAAATACCCACATATTTATTTCTATTTATATTTAGGTGGCCAAATTCTTCTCCTTGACAAACTTTTTATTCACGTCTAAACATTCTTGGAAAAAAACGTTTGTCGCAAGCATAAGATAATTTTGACATAATTTAATTCTTTTTTTTTTTTTTTTTTTTTATGATAAGGCACAGCACTACAGGATAAATCCTTTATGGCGCTCTAGGAGCGGTGCGTGTGCGCAGGAAACGATTCACGTTGGTCTTGAATCTTTGGAGATTGTACTCGTTGGGGAACACGATCTCAGGGAGGCCGTTCCAGAGTGATGACGTTCTCCAGATGAAAGAATTTTGAAACAGTGTCGTTCGAGGGACACTAAGCTGAACCACGTACTGGTGGGCTGCAGTGGCTCGTCGCGTATTTCTACCATGCACCGCTCTGGGTGGTATTAAGCGGGCAACCTCAGTTGAACACTTGCCATGAAAATATTTGTAAAATAGACTCAAGTCGCCAACCTGCCTTCGATGTTCAAGGCTTTCCAGGTTGTTTGTCAGACTATGGTCACCGATCAAGCGAATGGCTCTTCTTTGAATGGAATCTAGCAATCTCAGGGTATGTTTAGGAGCAGAGCCCCAAATATGCGAACAGTACTCCAGTGATGGTCGAATTTGGGCTTTATAGAGCATCAAAAGTTGTTGGGGTGTATAGAGGTTCTTTGTCCGGAAAAGTACTCCAAGCTTCTGCGAGGCTGCCTTAGCAATGGCCGCAACGTGACAATGCCAAGACATATGACTGTCCAATTTGTCCAATTCAATTAATTCTTAGTATTTTGTTTCATATCGCATGGTCTGAAATTAGCTTGCCTGTGGTGTGCATTAAAATCCTAAAATGTCACTACATAGCGGAACTACTAATGACTTGTAAACAAGTACAGAACATAATTACCTATCTGAAGCCATAATTACCAAAAAAATTGTTCCAAAGGGTCCTCAAGAATTTACAACAACCGCTAATCAAAATGATAAATGACGACATTACCGCACTAGTGCGATAATAAGTATCACTTAAGTAGTGCGTGCAACCACATTAATAGTTACCGTCGAATGTTAAACAATTCTCTTAAATTCTATTATTATATCTTGTAGACACGTCGACGTAAGGCCGACATAATGGCCCTTCAATAAACGCCCTTTTGACTCCCACGTATACCCTGATCAGTTATCAGTAATAGATTAAATGTTACGTTACGTAATTTCAGAGAAACCTTGTGGTATACACAAAGAATTTCCATTTGCACCCGACCACGAAACGCTGTTAGTGTTCTAATACAGTTCGTGAATACAAAAGAGAAGAATTTGATAGCGTCAAATATATTTTTCATTGATAAGACTATGATTACTAAAGATATATATATTTATGAAAAACTTTTAAAATCAATGCAAGTAAACTTTCTCTTAGTTCAGATTACTAGGTGATCCAGGGGTGATTATCAATACGCATGAAATGGTTATTTGCCGGTGCAACGACAACAATGTTATAACTAAGGAGCGGAAAAAATGCAAGCGAAAACCCCCAATATATGCGCATTTAAATGCATAAAATTTTCAGAATATATGCATCGAAATGAACAAAAAATGCATGCAAATATGCATTTTTATTATATGAAAAATTATGAACATTAATGTTACTTTAAATAAAGCCAGAACTATTTCTTTATAATTAACCCCGTTCTTCAAAAATCCTATAATTTTTTACTTATTCCATTCCACCTATCCCATCCTATACCTATTCCATAGACCTATTTGAGTAAATATAAATGAAACAAAAAAAAAGCGTAATAAAAGTTTTTTTATTCAGAATACACACATTGATACTTACATAGCAATTTGCAAAACATAAAATCTAAAACATAAAAATCTTACTGTGACAAAATATTATTAGCGATTATAAAAAAAAATAATAATACAGTTAATAATAATAGCAACTTGCACAACATACAATTCGTAAATTAACAAACTATTCTTTGCAGTTATAAAAACAATTTATAACTAAATGTTTTTCAAAATTTTCCAAAAGAAACTTGTGTCTTTTATCTGTAAACATATGTTTAAAAATGGATAAACTTCGCTCAACATATACAGAAGTTATCGGACAGTATTTTAGTTTTGGAATTAAGTGTGTTTTTAATTTATACAAATCCAGTTCTGTTTCGAAATGAGTGAAATTGCCTATAAAAACTTCTGAAAGATTTTTTAGGAATTTGAAGCCTGTGTTATTTTCAATTACTGACATAAATTTTTTTATAACCGCAGCCCCATCAGTACCTGAAACCTTTTTGCAATTTACCTCAAATATATTTATTAAAGCCACTGAATCTGTCAAAGGAACAGAGGTAACCTCCAATTTCGTGAGTGCTATAGGTAAGAAAGAATAATTTGTTTTTATAAATATTAAATTTTCCTTCACTGTTGGGTTAGAAAAAAGAGTTTTTGAATTTATTAGAGCGGCAGAAGACGAGTCGTTTAGATCTTCGATAACTTCTTTAACTAATTCAAAGTTCTCGGCATAAAATACAGCAGCGGTTAACCAAGTTCCCCAGCGAGTTATTACTGGTTGTGGTGGTAACTGAGTATTTGGATAATTTTTCTTATAAAATTGAACACGCGAAGGTGCTTTTAGAAATACTTTTTTTACTTGATTAATTAAATCATTTACCAATGGAAACTTGTCTCTTATACATTCTGCCACCCTATTGATACCATGAGCCAAACAAGTAACATGAAATAAGTTAGAATAAAATATTTTTAAATTTTGTGCTGCCTTAACCATATAGGGTGAAGCATCCGATAAAAGGAGTAGGAATTTTTCTGACGGGACACTGTCGGGCAAAAAAAAGTTGGTTAATGTTTCTTGAACAAATCTCGTTACACCTAAATTGTTGGTTTTTCCAATTGTTTGGATGCAATTAAATAGGATCTACCATAATCATTGGTTTCCCCTAAGACTCCAATCAATGCGTGTGCAATATATCTCCCACATGAGTCAGTTGTTTCATCAACCACAAGATAAAAATAATTTTCACCCACTTTTTTTTTTAATGTCATTTACAGTTTGTTTGTAAATGACATCAACACTACCTTTACGTACAGTTGACTCGTCCGGTATGTTAAATTTACAATATTTTGTCAAAAATGAACTTAAATTGGGGTTGTTCAGTTTTTTAAGTAGTATATTGGCTCCAATGAATGCCTTACATAAGTCCTCATTGAACTGGGCTTGTTCGCTGTTTTTTGGTTTTTCTTCAAGACAATGTTGTATTGTTTGCTGGGAGGGTTCCCCTCGTTGTAATTTTCGCACGTTGAGCTGGTGTTTTGCTGATTTGGCATGCTGATCCACAATAAATTTTTTATCTGCATGAATCTGTAAAATCCAAGAAAGCAATAATTAACTTGGGTTTACATTCGTTAAAAAATCGAATTTTAAAAAATCTTTCTAACTTCTACCAAATAAAATATTTGAGTAGAAAACTTTTGTAAATAGATTAAAATTATAGTAATTCTATGAATCTATTCATATAAAGTACCTGAGTCGGCCCCATTGTAATGTAATAAACTAATAAACACGTGCAGTGCAATAAACAAGCAACCGAAAAGGACCAGGCAGGGTCTTTATTTGGCAATAAAATGCAATAAATGCTCTTTTTGATTATTGATATATTGATATTTAATTATTGAAAAAATGCATTTTTTGTACAAAACAGACAAAATATGCAAAAAATGCAAAAAAATGCATTTTGCATTTTCTCCGCTCTTTAGTTATAACCATTCCTTTTACTGGTTCGTCTGCACTATCAACAAATAAAACAAGCAGGTTTTCTCAAAAAGAAAAACAACATATCTGGATCGATCAGCCTCGATAAAAGCATACAATGAAAATATTCATGTATACATCATTCCTCTGCCCATATCGTCACTTCTAAAGTTCCACAATGTTCCTATGTTCATTCTTAATTCAATACTTAAATAAATCTATTTTAGCTCCTCCTACTAAATTCTTATTACAAAACTACAACCTCAGATTTGTTCGTCTGAGACTACAACTAACAACACTACTTTAAGAGTTTTTAAGAGTTCTCGCGTACAGCGACTGGCTTTGCTTAAATCATCACGGATTAGTTTCTCTTTGTCGATAGCCATACACTTAAATATCTTCTGAAAATACTAAATATAATGGACAAAACCATAATAAAACCCATGGCTCGTTCTCAAACAAACATGCAGAGAGAGAGATATTTACTAATATAAATTTAAATGTTGAAATATAAGTTCCTAATTTATGTAAATATTGACACTAAACCTGCCTGGGCTCATGATTAACTCATCGTATCACAATGAAATATATTTTGTTATATCTGGATGAACAATTATTATTATTATCATGCTATATTATGCTCAACTTAGCAGATGTTTAATTAGTATTATCATTCGTGGCACTACAATGTGCATTACACCCTATGCCATTTACAAAACAAGGATATTCAATGGAATAATCATCCATTAGAAAGAGTTGGATGGTCACTGGCCCATAAACAAAAGGAAATTTCCCTTCGATACAGGAAGCGGCCACACAATATCCACATTAATTTAATGTTTGAGCAGGAATAATAATAAGGTTAACATTTTTTTAAAGTCAAAATTTAATTTATCATTTTTGCAATTTAATTTGATACCTGAGAAAATCACCCCGTACCCTAATGAGTCTGAATAACGCTGACAAGCCAAGTGATGAAATCTCGTTTTAACAGATGCACGATTTGAACTAACTTGAGATAATTGTTGTCAGTCTGAAAGGTGACGCTATTATTGATATTTAATTGACACATATATTTGCAAGTTAATTAGAGCAAATTTGATATTCGTAGTAAGAAAGTAATGGCCTCTAATTTAATACCTCACAGATTATTAACCAAATCGCGATGACATTGTGACTTCCATAGTGACCATATTTACTACCGCGCGAGCAAAAATTACACTAGCTTACAGCCAATTTGCAATTGTAGTGTAAAGGACAGTTATTTGTAAATTATTGGTCTCTTAATGCGAAAATGATGGTAAAAACTTCCTAAGACGTAAGATTTTTGAGTTATGGTTTTTTTCAGCAATTATTAATGAGTATTTTAATCACATTATTTTAAAAAATAATTTGTAATATGCCGGAGCGCAACGTTGCCAAATTTGCGTTTTCCCTAAGTTAGGAAAATTTTGCACAATCTGGCAACACCGCGTGGGGGTGTCTAGGTATGACACCCCAACCACGAAGTCTCAACCCTCTAGGGCTTAAAATAACGGAAGTACCCATTTAAAACGACATAAATACGAAGTGAAACGATTTAATAAAAATAATGTATTTTTTCTACAAACGTGTTTAAAATGGAAGTTTTAACACTGTTTACTAGCCTTAAAAATGTTACTTTAAGGCACTAGTGCCTTAAAATACCTACTTTTAGGCACTAGTGTTAAAAGTAAAATATCAATTATTTAAAAAAAAACGTCAAAAAACATTTATATTTTATTTATTTACACTTATATTAATAGTACAATTTGAAAAATTTGAAAAATGAATTTCTTCCTTAGTTCTGCTGTTCTTTGCGGTTAAGGAGGATTGAACAGAAACAGTAGCATGTCCAGTTGATGTTGAAGCATCATCGGCTGATGTCGTTTGTACTGTAAGCAAGTTTCGAGCAATAGAATTTTTATTTTCCAAGGAATCCACGATGCACCCTTCCGCAACGATTGAGGATTTCCATCCCCCATGCCACCTAATTGTCGTAAAAAAAAACGGCGAAAGCAATGCCCCGTATAGAGTGTTGAATTTGGAAGTTGCAGAAATCTTGCTATAGCAGCAGGATATTTTCCGAACGTATTAATTCCGACCGGATTTCTGGTACATTTACGTTTTACATATTTTAAGAAAAGCCGCCGATGTACGACATCTGCTGGACGAAGATCAGTATATTTTCGATAAAAATCCACATAAAATTTTTCAACGATAGTGAAATTTCGTGGTATCTGATATTTTAATAACTAATGAAGTCTCCATATCTTCCACGTTGTCAAGAGTCAACTGACAAAGCTCCTCCCTGCGGCAGGCACCAAATACTTCTACAATCGTAGCTACTTTCATCAGAAGGTACTCATCATCTGGTGCGCACTTCAGAAACTGTTCAATTTGGTCTCTAGTAAAATTTTTTGATTTTTTGGCCTGGTAACCCTCTCCTTGACGCTTCAAGTAAGCAATCAATTTAAAATGTTTGCTGATATCTACGTCGTTATTTGCACGTAGCATAGCTTTGATCATTAAATAATGGGACCAAAGAGAATATGACTTTCATACCTTTGCCTTTTCCTCAAAATAGGCCAGGAATATGTTTTCGGAATACTTTCCAGAAACGCCTTTGTTTTCACACCATTTTATAAATTTATCCAACACATGACAATTATGACTGTCATTATCAATGCCATTTTAGACAAGTAAACTATCAAATAACACACTAGTGAGTTATAATCCATAACTCACTAGTAAGTTATGGATTATAACTCACGTTCATATTTAAAGTAGTATTCTATTTATTTATTACTATTACAAGCAGAATTCACATTGATATTGAAATTAAAGGAAAACGCTAACGGTTTATTCGAATTTGAAGTCATTGTAAAATTCGTTGGTTCATTGGAACCAGACGCTCCAATATCGGTACAGCTGCTGATAGTGCTAGAAGACGCCGACACATTAGAACCTTGTATTTTTTTTGCAATTTGTATTTTGTTATGCACCGATTCTTCTAAGTATCCTTGTGCTACTGTCGAGGACTTCCATCTTCCGTGACTCTTCAAAGTAGTCATGTTAGCCCCTGCATTGGCCAAAAGAGTTGCCGAAGACCTTCTCAGGCAGTGACCGGTGTAGAGCGCTGGTTTCTCCAATTTCAAAAACATTGCAATTCTTGAAGGTATCTTACACAACGTATTTATTCCCACACACTGGCTGGTACACCTACCATTTTTGTAAAAAATAAATTGATCGGGTTGACTGGAAATCCTTCTTCAAGTATGGTGAAACTTCTCGATTTCTTAGTTTTAGTGTCTGGCAAAACTACGTGAAAATATTTCCCTTTGTCTTGAATATTTTCTATTTTCAAATTTACCAATTCATCGCATCTACAAGCACAGCTAATCCCCATTATCAAAGCCACTTTCATCAACAAGTACTCGTCGTCGGGAGCTTCGTTCAAAAACTTCTCTATTTCAGGTCGTTCTAATGTCTTGGACTTTTTTGGTTTGTATCCCTGTGATTTGCTTTTTAAAAAGCTCGTTAGTTTGCCATATTTTCAAATGTCTTTTTTTTTATACAGGTGAATAGCCGAGCGAAGCATCGAGTACCTATTTGGTCCATAGCGACGTTGGGGCTAATTTTTTTTTGCAAATATAAAAAATAAGCCAAAAGAACATTTTCATCGATACCTTTTATCTTCCGTGAATTTATCCAAGACTCAAACATTTTGAACTCCTTGTCGTAAGCATCTCGGGACTTTTCTGGCAAAATCTGCATCGCTGCTTCTTCCGCTTCCGTAAGGATATCCTCAGTAACGTCATTTTCATCGGTTTCCTCCATTTTCTATAGGTTTCTTTCTTCAAAAAACCTTCCCTTTTCTGCAGGGAAAACTGACAAGTGTCAAAATTTATTTAAACATTTGCTAACAATGTATCATGCCCGTGGCAACCAAACAATCAACCAACTTTGACAAAAATGTAAAAAAGTCACTGTCAAGTCATTCTGACATTTATAGGGTACTGAGACGCAAGTTGCTTTGATTTGATCACGAAACTTATTAATTGTTATCTCATAAAAAACTGATTTCTTCCACTTGTTGGATAAAACATTGTATGCCACTCGTGTGTTATGTTTCCTAAGTCACTTGAGAATTTATACCACTCGGCCTGACGGCCTCGTGGTATAAATCTTTCTCGCGTGACTTATTTTCAACATAACACGCTAGTACCATAAATAACTATTATTATGAGCAATCTCATATTGAATTCTTGATTTTCGTGTCAGTAAATCCAAGGTAGCTCTGTTAGCAGCTTCTTCTATGTCTTTAAGTGGATCGATTTCTTGTATTTCTTGCATTTTTTTCAAATCAAAACAGCCAGCGCTAGCGTTTTAATAAAACTGACAGGACCTTTTAAATTTTCAATTTTTCTATAAACAAATCAGCCAACAATGATGGTTGCTAGGTTTTATTGACAAATGTAAACTAATTTCATTTATTTCTGACCGGTATATTATTAGCTTATAACGTCTTATAGCGAATTCCATTGGTAAAAGAAGTGCGGCACCGGTATGTCAGTAAAACTGCACCAGTGCACAGAAAGTGTTGCACTATTTGAGTACCAATGGTTTTCAGATTAGACCTTTTGCGCCCATCTCTACCGGGTTTACCCTATGGGTAATGGATAGTAATCCCTAAACTAACTTGTAGCTTTTTTCGTATTAGGGTTTAATAATTAAAAAAGTAATAGTAAAGAGTACATTGACATTTTAAGGGTCGTTACGCGCTTCGCGCGCCGCCCCTAAGATTTTGCCGCCCGGTGCTACAGCACCCAAAAGACCCCTGGTTAAACCGGCGCTGACTTTTGGCGGTCACTGTATAGCTAGATGACAAACTCAGCTTTGCATTTCTTTGAATTTATAAAACTATCTATTACTTTTTCTACATCTATTGAAATATCTCTGTGTATGTGCAAAAGAGCAAGATCTACTAAGCGTTCCTCGGTCATGTTTGACTTAAGCCGCCAAGTTTCTGCAGAAGCTACACTGCAGGGCAAAGTTAGCGAAACTTGTAAAATTAATTTTACATATAAAAACAAATCTAAATTACAAATTTTGAACAAATCAAATAAACTTAAATCTGGATGGTTTTCATTTTTACATTTATTTTGCCACAAGTTTATCTCGGGTTCTATTTTAAAGTTCACCATGGCGGAATTTGCATTGATAAAAGAATTTTTAGTTAGAAAAAGTTTCGTTAGTGCGTCACAGTCAATCGTAATGGCTTTCATGGGAAATATAGAACAGTTCAATACTAGTGACCCGGCAGGATGGCCGGCATATAAGGAACGATTTGAGTTTCTCCTAACCGCAAATGACATTACGAACGATGCTAAAAAAAGGGCAGTTTTTCTTAGCATGTGCGGGGCGGCAACGTATGATGTACTCCGCACGCTCATAGCGCCGGCAAAAGTTAGTGAAAAATCGTATGATCAAATAACGAGTGCTTTAAATGATCATTTCGCCCCGCGGAAGTTGGAAATGGTGTGCCGTTTTAAGTTTTATCGCCGTAACCAGCAGTCAGGGGAATCAATTTCCATGTTCATTAAGGAATTACGGCATTTAGCGGAAGATTGCAAGTTTGAAGGCGATTTAGAAACCATGATTCGCGATCGTCTTGTTTCTGGAATCGGAAAGGAATCATTACAGCGCCGCCTGTTAGCAGAGAAGAATTTAACATTCAAGAAGGCGGAAGAAATATGCCTAGCAGATGAGGCCGCGTCCAGAAGTTTGAAAGATTCGACAGATGGCGCCACTCAGCAGTGCCGGCTCCAATAATATCAGCGCCCTGTTCGAAAGTGAAAAATGCGCCCCCTCATCTCTCTACTTTATCTATATTGAATAAGAAAGTACAAAAATTTTTTTTTTTTATTATTTCACAAGAAAATTCAGAAAATGTATAAGAAATAATAAAGTAGAAAGTGTTCTTAATGCACGCATAGTATTTAATACAATAAAGAAAATAATCCAGAATATATATAATTTTACATAATTTCAGGTAAGACATATCAATTAATTATTCATTAATTGAAACATATCGATTTAATTTTTATGACAGTTTTTGTTTTTCCTGAATTACAAAACGACTCTTCTAGCTTTTTTAGAATAAGCGAAAATGTTTATTATATCTGCTAAATCGAGGCTTTGAGCTAACTCGTTTTCAATCGAAAGAACCGCTAACGACTTCAAACTTTCTTGCTTCATAGTGGATCGCAATAATGGTTTAATTAATTTTAATTTGGAAAAACTTCTTTCGCCGCTAGCCACAGAAACTGGTGTAGTCAATAGAATTCTGAAAGCAACTCACACATTTGGATACAAGTCTTCGAGCTGTTTCATTTTTATAAAATTAAGAATGTCCAGTGGATTTGTTTTTTTCTAGAACTGGAAGAAACTTTTGAATACTCCCCACTAAACACAAACACCTTCATAGCACATGCTAAGAACATTACTCTAGTAGGTTGGAACATTCTAAGAGTATTCTATAAAAGGTCTATGCACATTCATAGAACATGCTATAGTTAGATTACCGCAAGGTGTTTTCACGTGATATGAATGTGCTTGGAATATGAAATTGTATATTCTTAGTAAAGCGCTTATCATATTTTTTGGCGAAATTCCTGGCGTATTCCTCATATGTACGAGATAATGTTTTAATGAACTTACCAAAGAATATTCTAGGAACATCCCTCAGAACCAGTAGGGATCCTTACAGGAACTAAAATATTCCTACTACATTTTTAGGGCAATATTCTGGGGAAGAATCAGAAATATTCATAGAATAGTCTATGAATATTTAGGCTTATGTTTCCTCAGATGTGCTACAGAGTGTTAACGATCCCAAATAACATGGAACGCGATACAGGCGGAATGTGAGAAGAATCGATTAGTTATAAGAACACAAAAAATATATTAAAATACAATAAAGTTTAGGTACATTAACTATAACATTCTTTATGAGTTAAATGATAAATCTTTTTATTTGTAATTAAAGCAGCTATAAAAATAAAACGAAATAAGGTAAAAACATATTTATTTTTAAAATTGAGACAAATGACATTGAAGCTTTCACTCCCACTAAGCAAGGTAAGGTTGTATTAAGTTTGCAACTTTCCTTGTATCAAGTTTCCTGCAAGTATGTTGCAAACAGCAAATCTTCCCCTAATCGTGGTTTTGTTTGCAAGTCTACTACATAGTACCTAACTAATGCTAACTTAGGTACAGCAAACACCAATTAAAATAACAAGTAAATTTATAAAAATTTATTTAAAGGTTGTGGTGACTTGCAATACAGTTGTTAATATTACCTTGTCAGATGCAAGCATTTAAAAGTGTCTATCTGATTGATGCAAACATGAGTAACTTGCCGCAAGGGTTTAGTGAGATAGGTAACAAAAAATTATATTCACTAATGATTATATTAAGTGACATTTCAACTTCATTTCACTTGTGGTTCTGGCATTGTGCCGACAAACTAATCGTCAGGTAATTTTGACTTCCTCATTTTTCTTTCCTTCGCTTTTACAAGCTACAACTTTAAACTGTAATTATATCATTTTCCATTGCCTGATGGAAGTGCATCTTAACTGCATCTAAAAATATTAAAAATAAAGAGAATTTTGTAGCACTCACAAGTTTTCATCAGTAGAGTAGAACAAGAGTGGATGATAAACAAAACTTTTAGGAAAATATTGACACACTGAGGGAGTGAGAGCATCATTGGAGCACTTAAAGGTTATCAAGTAAACAAATATAAGAGTCGACAGGGTCAATGCCTCTTTCATACCACATCACCATAGCTCATATTCTAAGCATTACAAATTCCAAGTCCGAGGAAATGGTTATCTCTTATCTCGATTGATAACCCTACGACTTCTGGTGACACTGCTGTAAAACCGGACTTACTCAAATTTAGGTTAGGTGTGTAGATGGTTTTTTTACCCATTATTTGCTTCTGGGTATTGTCAATGTATGCTTGGCACTTTAAAAACATACATTTTAACAAGAGAAAACAGGCGAATATGGAAGCAGTGGGTAAATTTGTATTTTTAGAAAGATCATGCATATATTATATTTTTAGCTTTTAAACTTACCCCTTAAGTCGCTTTAAACCAATTCACAAAAATTTCGCAATCTATTCAATTTAACAAGAAATTCGGAAATCGACGTTTCCCAGCAAAATCACGAAGCACAGGTTCCACGCCCAACATGCCAAACAAAACAAACCAAAATGGTGGCATTGGAGAACGTCATACTGTCAAAATGAAAAATGATATAATATGTTGAAATAAGTTACGCGCCAAATTCAAATGGTAACTCCGTTGTTAGTTCCCGACTTGTAAGGGAGCACGATTACACAAAAAAAAAACAAGAAAAAAAATACATTTTTCCAAAAAAGTTGATGATAACACTAGTCAATCCTTAATGATTTTATTTACCACTGGACAAAAATTGAGACAAAATAGAATTTTAAAGATCGAAAAAATCAAAACACTGTATTTCTTGACATTTTCATCCAGTTTCGGTGCAGCACGGTCTCCAAGAGCACGTGCGGAACTGATTGCACTCGGTGGTTTACAAATACTTGCACTAAAATGTCCAATGGTTTTCAAATTTTGCACTCATTCCGCACTTTTTTTACCAATGGAATTCGCTATTAGTTACGCGGGAATTATAAGGGTCATAACTCCCTTGGGATATTAAGAAAAATTTGACATAAAATCAAACGATTGACATCTAATGTCAATTTGATTGTCATCTATTGAAACATTTATTCCACTTTAAAAATGAACAAAATGTTACTAAAATCGGTCAGAAATAAAATTATCTATGTATCACTGGAATTATAAGGGTCTCAATTACCTCGGCCAATTGCTGTCCCTCGGGCCAAAGGCCCTCGGGACGTAAACTTTGCCCTCGGTAATTAAGACCATTATAATTCCCTAGATACATAAATAACTATTAAATTCTAGAGAGATTCTAAACATTTAATTTTCAATTATTGTATGCTTCTTATTGCCGTTTGTAGAAAAACTATTGTATGATATTTGTGTTAAAAGTATTTTTAAGGCACGCATGTGGAAATTTGCAGAACGAGCGAAGCGAAAAATGTACCTTTAACACTTATATCATAAATAACTATTATTTTGATTAAAAGTAATAACAACTCTAAAATAACGAATGCACTGTTAAAATGACTTACCTCCATTACAGACCTAGTAAGCCGAAAATGTGCTTTAAAATCTAAATCATTAAACATAAGTACCACAGAAGTAATATAATTGAAAATCTTTCAATGCTTTTTGGACTTGTTCATTACAAATGTTACTAAAAATCCCTCATCTGAAGAACTTTCCACCTCACTTGATGATGAAGATTCGTCCACTAGTCTTTTTTATATAGTTTAGGGTTACGGTACTGTGAAGTCGATCAGTTGAACTCGGAATTTTCCATTATTTGAGAAAAATTGCATATTTTTCTATAAATAAAATTTCTTAAATAGCTATGGTAAATATTTCAATGTGTTAAATAGTGTAGTAACATACATATAATAAACCCAAAAAGAAATATACATTGCTAAAATATAAAGTGTATATAAACAAATAATTAAAATCGCCGTAAACTTAAATCGTGTTTATCCATAAAATACGATTTAGTAGCCTTAAAAATAAAGTTTCAAAACAGTTTAATTTTTCATTTTTTTTGTGTGTATAGTTTGATAAAGAAAAGTTTAAGATTGCTTACGTAGTTAAAAAAATAAATTTTACCCGCTGACGTTAGCGGCTTGGACTTTTAAACATATTTTTAGGTAGGGCGTCCCAAAAGTAATGGAACACGGCACTACAGCAGATTCCTTAAGACACAGGGTTATAAAGTTTTAATTTTGTTTTCGACATTTCATAATAATTTCTCAACGAAATGACATAGCTGCATCAAATTTGGGTTTTGGGGATTTTTTAAAGCGAATAATTCAAATTCCTCAATAGTTTTAATTTTACTAGTAGAATGCGCCACCTACGGTATACCACACTTCTTTTAGATGATATAAAGTCTGTTCAGAGATATAAGAAAGTGACTAACTGATCCCTATTAGGAAAGACCCGGGCCAGCGGTAAAATTGTAATATGGCCGAACAGGTCCGTATTTTGCTTAGGTTTGTAATAAAAAAAAGTAAGACATTAAATAATATTTTATTTATGTTTAAATGTGAAATTACAAATAATTTTATTATAAAAAACTATATTTATGATTTCAAAAATATACAAATTATTCTAATTATTATTTGTGCCATATTGTTTATATGGATATAGGATTTTTCCACTTTATCAACATGTGTAACAGAATTTGCCAAACTTTGTGAAGGGATGTTAAAAACTTCAGTTTCTATAAGCTTATATAAGTACACTGGAGTTAATAGTAGGGCAAATATTGTTACGACGAATGACAGATTTCGGTTGATGCCAAACATGTTCGATGGGATCGTGGAAGCCTTAAAACTGTATGCCCTAGATTTTTTGCATAATTATCACAGAAGTATTCCTTTTGTAGTTTTAAACTTTGTAAAACCTCAATTAATTGCCTTTTGGTGTAATCTTCCTGAAAATAAATGTCATTATCATACACATGTAGTTTTGGATTGTTGCTTTTGTGTCATTTGAGGAGGGAGTCTTGGTCAACTGCCTACTATGATAGCTTGCATTGTCCATTACAATTACGATATTCGGAGGTATATTTGGAATTGGCTTGTTTTTAAACCAATCTTCAAATAAATCAGCAGTGGTGTCCTCATGGTAATCCAGAGAAAAATCCTTAATGGTTTTTGCAGACGGAGAAAGTCCATTTGGAATCCATCCCTCTTTAGATCCAGCATGCAAAATCGTAGTTCGTTTACCTTTTTTTGATAGCGCGCTTGTTTTACGCTTGGCGCTTGAGTCAACCCAACCCTTTTCCGGCGTATCATCTGTGTAGACGCAGGTTTCACTTGTTACTTTTTTAAATCTAAAACACATGTGTTGGATACACTTCCATAACGTGATTCTGCTACAAAACGCCGGTTTCATCTTTTTCAAACCTCTTAAATTAATTATCTAATGTAGGCACGCTTTGTTCCTCGTATAACTTGTAAATTTTACGTCGTATTACATATTGATCACTTCCATCTACCTTCGAGAAAATGCAAGTATCGGTTCTTTTTTTCCTCGCTAAAATGGGATTATTCACAATTTTCCATACAGTTGATGTTGGAATTTTTGTCAATGTGGCCGTTTTTCTAACGCTGCTTGCTTGCTGACCGCACGTTCAATGAGAGTTGAATAAACATTGTTTACAACTTCCTTAGTTTCAACAGAAAAGTGTTTTCTGCTTTTCGACGGGGTTATCTCCTGAGATACATTGGGCTCGCACATATTTTCCATGACTCACACACGATTAAACAAACGCTGTATACACACGTAGTAAGAATAATTACTAAGCTTAAAACTAACTAGAGGGGCTATATATACAGTCTTTAGAACATAATTTGTTTTATGGGATTAACCCTCTCATTCTGAATCAGGTAAAAACCGGTTTAAAATCACCAAACTATTACTTTAATAATGAAATTACGTCTTCCGGATTTGCAGTTTACTTTAAGACATTTTTAAGTACGGATCATAATTTACCTTTTATTGTTTGTTTATGGCCACCCTTGGATAATCCCATTCAAAGGCAAAATTTAACTTTCTTATATCTCTGAACAGACTTTACCTTTTTTAAGCCTGGAGGTTGGAACTATTACTCTAGACTTCGAGAAGAAGATGGCTTGAGTTTTCGCACAATTCAAACGAATCTTTCATCTATTTAACCAAATTTAAAGAAGATTTATTTACAATGAGTTGCGAATGCCACTAATACAGAACATATCGACAAACTCATCGCTAACTACTACAAAAGGACAGACGTATCATTGGATTATCTAACTACATAATTACACATTAACTCCATACAACATAAGGGACTGGCTCCTACTAAGACCGCCTATTATCTACCACCCACTCATCATGTGTTTACCACATTCCCCACTAAAAGCAACTACTTCCCCGCTTACGATGTCTGTCATCAAAGAAGCCCCCTTGCAAACCAAGTTTTAGAAAGATGATTGCTGAGCAGCGCCACAATCCTTTAATAGGAGTGAAAGACAGAAGTCTGACTCAAAAAGAAGCACATGATTCCAGAAGAAGATTTTTGTGTATTCTGAGTCTAGAAATCACTAACCAGGGCAATCTTCAGAAGGCGGTTATCGCCGTAGCGTCAGCAAATAAATATAGCTGAGTTTGCCCATATCTGAGTATATCTGCTGTGTAAATATTACATAGGACCGGCGCCACCTTTATTAGATAATTTAGCTTGCTCTCATTAATTTTAGTATAAGTCCATTGTGCCAGACCTCATCAAATGCTTTGCTCTACGCGTTTCGGTCTCTTAAACCATTTTCAGGAGCTGTCTAAAAATTTTTTAAATTTTTATATAATAATCTCAATTCAAAATCAAAATTATTAGGTATTACTTACATAATATAATCACAAACACGATCCTGCCACTATAGAAAAGCAGCGAGAATTGTGAATGAGTTTAAGTAGTGACTGTTTTTTTTTAAATAATCGTACCTCCTTTTGTGCAACTTAGATGTCGCTCTGGTTCGGTATATTTTGTTTTATTTTTCTTTAAATGTTTTTTGGGTTTATCCCGTTGATCAATTTTATAGTTAGTTAACCTGTGTTCGCCATTGTGAACTTGTTTGTGTCCTTAATGTAACGTTTGTGATTATGTTATGTGTGTTATGATTTTGAATTGAGATTATTATATAAATGAACTTTTTATACAGCTCTTGAAAATGGTTTGAGACACCGAAACGCGTAGAGCAAGATATTAAATATTTGTGAAGAATTTTGGATTTTTTTTCCTCTTCAATTAGGTCTGCAAGGTAGTAGGCAAGTGGCTTCCCTTACTCTTGTTTCATGGTTGCCAACTATCTATGTCAGTTTATAGCAGCAAGTCTCTTACCTGTATAATTTTTGATAATTATGAGGCGGCCTTTAATCAGCAAATTATTCTTTTCGCATCCTTATAAAATTTCTGTATTTTGCTAAATCATCATTTGCAACTTCTATTAGTGTAATAGTAGAAGCGCCATACACCTATATCTAATAAAATATACAGAGTGTCTGTAAAAGGTCTTTACAAAAACCTACCACATATTCTTCAGACCAAAATTAGCCGATTTAAGTAAACTTACCTTAGTACAAAGTTGCTTAGTTCGGGCGCTAGACGGCGCTGAAGTGACAATTTTTAAATCGTTTTTCTGGATTAATTCAAAAATTGCTCATACTATTTTGCCAAAATTTGGTACGTTGGCATAGCTTTATGGGGCAAAAACACCCATGCCACAATTTTGATTATTATCAATCCATGGGTTTTTTACTAATTGCTTGTTTCAGATTTCCATGCCAATGGAACAATAGGGGTTTGGGCACTAAATTTAGATGAACCAACTCATTTGCTACAAAAAAGGTACTCCTGATAATACTCGATTCCTCTGACGGTTTTCGATAAATTTGCATTTTATTATTTAATACGTAGTAGTTTTTACCACGTAGTACTTGGGTTTTATAGAATATTTCTGTTTTTGATTTCTACGCCAATGGAAGATAAGAGGTTTAAGTTTAAAATTTAGATTAAACCAACTTATTTACTACAAAAAACCTATTGAACAGTTTTCTTATCATCTGCTTTTTGTTCGCACGGTATTTTTCAGGTATGTACAACACAACCTTACACCTCACAAACGATTGTTATTGTTGGTTATTATTAGTTTCATCTGACAACATAAGATTATTGTCAAATTTGTAATATATAATATTGTTGCTAACGTTCAATCATTTTATCTGCTTGCATTAACTTATTAGAAAACTTTAATTGTCGTGAATTATCATGGCGGTGCAATAGACTAATGCAGAATATACCGATATGATACTGGTATTTGGGTATTTCCAAGAAAATGGTCGAGAATGTGTCAGAGTCTACTCCGAAAGGTTTCCAAATTACCAAGCCACTCGACGTTTGCTGCTGTTGAAAGGCGCCTGCGGGAAAACGGCCAATTTACTCCTAAAGCCATCGATAATGGAAGACAGCGTTTTCTAAGGGTTCCTGAAGTCGAGAAAGACATTTTCGAAGGTATTGCAAAGATATTGTTCATGATCATGAAGTAGTTCAAGAACAGTTGCTATATCCATACCATAAGATGACAGTTTAAGATATTTTACCTAATGATCCTGAAATGCGCCTGGTTTTTAATCGGCTTGTTCATAGGCAGAGAGAAGAGAATCCCAACTTTGTCAACAATATTTTGTTTACCGATGAAGCATGTTTCACAAGAAGAGGGATTATAAATTTTCATAATGAACATGTTTATGCGGATGAAAATCCACATGCTATCAAGGTAAAGCATTTTAAAAATGAGTTTAGAATTAATGTGTGGGCTGGAATAATTGGTAATCACATTGTTGGTCCTGTCATTATTCCACAAAGATTAAACGGGGAAATTTATTTACAACATCTACAAAATACGCTGCCAGAGTTGCTAGAAGATTTACCTTTACAACTTCGGAGAGATATGTGGTTTATGCACGATGGAGCTCCACCACATTTTGCATTAAATGTTAGAAACTTTTTGAATCAGCAGTACCCAAATAAATGGATTGGTAGAGGTAATGCCCCTGTAAATTGGCCACTACGATCTCTGGACTTAAATCCATTGGATTATTTCTTGCATCTTAAGACAGTGGTTTACAGGACAACTCCAGATAACGCAGAACAACTATGGCAACGTATTCAAGATGCAATAAATATTCTTAAGGGCGATGAATAAGTTCTGCAAAGAGTGTGTTTTAATTTTCTTCGACGTATAAATCTTTGTATTCATGAAAATGGTGGACATTTTAAGCAATTTTTATGAAATTTTTATTTATTTCTTGTTTATGATTTAATTACTTTTTTCTTTTTTTGTAACTAATACGTATTACGTAATAAAATGCAAATTTCGCGAAAACCGTCAGAGGAATCGAGTCTTATCAAGAGTACCTTTTTTGTAGCAGATGAGTTGGTTCATCTGAATTTTGTACCCAAACCCCTCTTGTTCCATTAGCATAGAAATCTGAAACAAGCAATTAGTAACAAACCCGGGTTCTACGCCCATGGACTGATATAAATCAGAATTATGGCATGGGCTTTTTGCCCCATAAAGCTATGCCAACGTACCAAATTTCGGCAAAATGGTATGAGCAGTTCTTGAATTAATCCAGAAAAACGATTTAAAAATTGTCGCTTCAGCGCTGTTTAGCGCCCAAACTAACCAACTTTGTACGAAGGTAAGTTTACTTAAATCGGCTAATTTTGGTCTGAAGAATATGTTGTAGGTTTTTGACCTTTTACAGACACCCTGTACAATCTTTCTTATACTCGTTTCCAATTTGCAACGGTTCAAAGTGTTTTATTTATTCCCAGCCCCTCTTAAGTATTACGTCAATACCTCATTCCGCGAGACGTCATCTGCTGCTTAATAAACCAACAGAAATTGGGAAAGGGAGACAGAATGATGAACTTTGTTTTTGCCCTCTTAGGTAAAAGAGCTCTACAGGGTGTTTTTCTAATTGTTGACTTGAAATGCAGAATATTATTCCTTTTGGCTTATTTTAAAACTAAAGTCGATAAATTAACTCCTAAATAAGATGTATACGCTATTCGGAGGTATATTTGGAATTAGCTTGTTTTTAAACCAATTCTAAAATAAATCAGCAGTGGTGTCCTCATGGTAATCCAGAGAAGAATTTTCAATGTTTTTTGCAGACAGAGAAAGTCCATTTCGAATCCATCCCTCTTTAGATCCAGCATGCAAAATCGTAATTAGTTTACCTCTTTTTGATGGCGCGCTTGTTTTACACTTGTCGCTTGAGTCAACTCAACCCTTTTCCGGGGTATCATATGTGTCGAACTAGATTTCATCCAAGTAAATAATCGGCCTTTGCTGATCTCTGTAAATCCTAATTTTTTTGTAGATATTCAAATTGCCATTCCCGAATTCTACTGGATTCCATTAAAACTTGTCTTTTGTTAATTTTTTAAATCTAAAACCCATGTGTTGGATACACTTCCATAACGTTGTTCTGCCACATTTAACGCCGGTTCCATCTTTTTCAAGCCTCTTAATTAAATTATCTAATGTTCCTCATATTACTTGTAAATTTTAAACCGTATTATATCTTGATCACTTTCATCTACCTTCGAGAAAATGCCAGTATCGGTAAATTTTACGCCGTATTATATGTATCTTGATCACTTCCATCTACCTTCGAGAAAATGCCAGTATCGGTTCTTTTTTTCCTCGCTAAAATGGGATTATTCGCAATTTTCCATACAGTTGATGTTGGAATTTTTATTAATGTGGCCGTTTCTTCTAACGCTGCTTACTTGCTGACCGCACTTTAAATGAGAGTTGAATAAACATTGTTTATAACTTCCTTAGTTTCCACAGAAAAGTGTTTTCTGCTTATCGACGGGGTTATCTCCTGAGATACGTTGGGAGTAGAGAGAAACGGACAGAACGAGATCAGGTGGTGCTGGTGGTGCTGGTGGTGCAACTAACCCAGGTGGTGCGGTGGTGCGTTTTACGATCTAACCCAAGTGGTTCGGTGGTGCGTTTTATGATCTAACCCAGGTGGTGCAGGTGGTGCGTTTTATGACCTAACCCGGGTGGTTCGGTGGTGCTGTTTACAAAATAACCCGAAATTAAACCCGACTTTTTACGACCTAACCCGGATGCTTTCGCGAGGCGGCTTCTTATCTAACCCTAACTTGAACCTGAATATTTATGAACTGACCCGAGATAAAAACCCGACTTTTTACGACCCAACCCGGATGCTTTCGCGAGGCGGCTTCTTATCTAACCCTAATTTGAACCTGAATATTTATGAACTGACCCGAGATAAAACCCGACTTTTTACGACCTAACCCGGATGCTTTCGCGAGGCGGCTTCTCATCTAACCCTAATTTGAACCTGAATATTTATGATCTGACCCGAGATAAAACCCGACTTTTTATGATTTAACCTTAGTGAAACGCCGCTGCTAAAGCGGGATAATTAAATCCCAATTTTTATAAGCCATCCTTAAACCCAACTTTTTACGATGCGACCTGAGCCATCCTTAAACCAGACTTTTTATTATTTCCCCTTAGTTGAAACGCCGCTGCTAAAGCGGGATAATTAAATCCCAATTTTTATAAGCCATCCTTAAACCCAACTTTTTACGATCCGACCTGAGCCATCCTTAAACCAGACTTTTTATTATTTTCCCTTAGTTGAAACGCCGCTGTTAAAGCGGTATAGTAAAAAACATTATCTATATTTTCTAACTTAGTGAAACGCCGCTGGTGGGTAGTAAAGCGAAATAAAACCCTAATTTATATGGTCTAACAAGATAAGTATATTAAGGCGGCACATTTGTCACCCCGCAATAATTATTTATACCTAAATAACCCTCTCAAACCCTCTGCCGACTCGATTTAAAAAGAAAGGGACATAAACCTTTATTTATTATTCCGAAGGACCCTCATTAAAATTCAGTAGCATATCTAATAATTGTTTTTCAATTTTTGCACCACTTATATAAAATACAATAAAATAATTACCATCTAGAACCATTAACTAGCGATTTCTTTGTACTTGAAATGGATAAATTATAGGACTATCTTGTAATGAGAACAGAGTAATAAAAAGTAAATAAAACTTAAATACGTATAAAATACCAAGCAGGTATAGGTACTATACAACTTGTGTTCGCCATCAGGTAAAAGCCCTCATAATGCTTTTATAAAAATTTCGGATAATATCATAATATAAGTAAATAGGCTACAATTTCAGGAAAAAAGTAAAAAAAATTAATTCACAGTGTAAAATTGTAGTTAAATGGATTGTAAATACGAAATAATATAAAAAGCTACCTTTTGGTTGCGATGATGTATGCACAATAACTCTATATTATTCGGTCCTTAAACTGAAAATACCCACTAGATAGGTATCATAAGCTGTATTTGTCATCAGGTAGAACCCCCAATAAAATTATGAATATCAGGCGTAGGCAACAATAAGCAAATCACGTTGGTTTTTTAATTTATTATTAATCTGGCTAACTTAAGAAACTCACAATATAACGACCATCCAAAAAAATCATAATACATTACTGGGTGTGAAAGCAATTGCGCTGCAAAATATAGTGTATACCGACTCTGAGGTAGTTAATTAAAATCCCAATTAGCGCTAAAAAAAAAATCAATTAGATATTTACTTTAGATATTTTAATAAAAAAATTCAATATTCTCACCAACATTTAACTTTTGAAATTAGCATAATAACAAATCCTTTACAATGAATTAAACAAACGCATACATAATTTTAAAATCGCATAATAAGAATATAAGCTAAAATCTAACAAGTTCGGACTACTCGAATGACGTCAGTTTACATCTGTAGAGAATACACAACTCTCGAATCATAAAAAAATGGTCAAACTTTGTCGGCAAATACCCTTCTATGATGCAGGGGAAGGACAGGTAACTCGAGATGTTTATAAAGAAACGTTAAAGAACATTATTTGCTTATTTCTAGACTCTTAAAAATTAGATGCAATCGAACAATAAATGTTTTCATCATGTATATTTATCATTAACACATTACCTTCGACATACATAAATTCAAATTGATAATTACTTGTCTTAGTGCTTTTTTAGAAGCTTGAATCATTGCATATAACCGTCTGAGGGTACCCAAACTTCCCCTAACATATTTCTCCGCAGCCGGGGAAAAAGAGGTAGAAAAAGTAAAATAACAACTCCAAGTGTCTTTGCGAACAATCGGCAATAAAATAGAGTATTTCAGTTTTTAATTTTTCGTAAATAAAAGTTGGTTAGATTAATAGTCTCTGTGAATATAATAACATAAACAAAGTGATATGCCGTAAATTTAGGAGTACAGTATAAATTATGCCTCTATTAAAATATACCGCAATAACTAACTACCAAAGGATTTTTGATATTTTGAATATATTTGATGCTCATAGCATTATCACATTTCCAAAGGCTCTAAATTTTAGAAAAATGTTCTAATAGAATATGTCTATCAATATAAAGTAAAGGTATTGTTAGGTTTTTTTAAAAAATACGACCTACAACAGTCTCTGCTACAGCATGGCTGACTCTGTAGAAACTTCTGTGAAACCATAATAATTATATCAATAATCGAGTTGTCCTTATGATAATATTTTCTTCCAATATCCGACTCCACTATCCATAAAAGTTATGTTAGAAAATTCATAATTGAGCGCATTGTAATTTTTTAAAAAGAAATTCACTTCACACACAAAGATGTAGCCATTCAATCCATGAAAATAATGCAAGTCAGTATGCGTATGTTATGGCTAACTGTTTAAATGTCTATTCCTTCCACGTTTATCGGAAGAAATACTTTTTTTATACTAGTATTTTAGTTGAAAATAAGATCATAAATCATCTATACAAAACAAGCGCCCCTTATGGATTTGAACGAAAATCATAGATTCGACTATTTTCATGAAAAATAAATCTAAGTACGGAATAATGCAGGAAGATTATCTATTTTCTTGGTTTAGAAAGTGATGTAGTTAAGATTTATAACTTAGGAATAAATAAATTATTATTAATCTTTTCGACCTATTTCTCTTGCATATTTAATTTCTTTGATAGTAAGAACTAATCTTTTTATTTTACAAAGTAAAAAAAAAAAGCTAAAGATCGGCGTTGTCAGTCAGGTATAAGAACTGATTTAACACGATGGTTTTTGTACAAACGTTCACATACAATTGTATGCTTTTTAACCGATTGTGTCGGAAAAAATGACGATTTATAGATTAGATATTTAGACGAAGAGCTAACCTTCTCAATAAAGTATTGATTATTGCCCTGCTAGCTAGACAACACTTTTTATGTTAGTCAAAAAAAAATAATTTTTTTCGAACGCTATTACAGGTTTATCGTTAACTAACAAACATTAAGAGTGAAAAATTACCGTGCAAGATAAAATGTATAGGTTTACTTCATTTTTACATTATTTTACATTCGACAAAGAATAAACATCAATTTATTGTTTATTTTTTGAGGGAGTACTGGATGGTACAACTCTTCTGGTGGGAGAATTGTGCATTTAATTAAACCATCTATATTATTTAGGTTTAATTTGTTACACGCATCTCCTACATACACTTCTGGATGTGATAGTGGAAATTTAGAACTCTTACAGATGTACGGATAGAGGGAACAAACATCGGCGTATTTAATTTTTTCCGTATCTTTTATTTCATAGTATTCGCATGTATTTCCTCTTCGTCCTCCATAAAAAGCATCTCTTGGATTTAGTTTTGTCAAAATTTTATTGTAATGGGTATTAGTATAGGATTTTATCTCTGGATTATTTTTTAATAAATTTCTAAAATCACACTCCCACATTTCATTAACTAAAAAACCGAAATCTTTTAGTCTCATAATTTTTGCCTTTGTGGTTTCATATCTTAAATTTAGCGTTTCTGAGGGGTCCTCGGAAAGAGGATCGTTCCTGCCGAACTTGTAGCATACAGTACATCCATGGAAATAACATCCTTGAAATTCAAATACCTCATTTGTTTCGGAGCAGTAACCATCAACTTTTACACCATTTAAAACAGCTTCTTTACCATTAGCAGCATGTAAGATGTTGATTTTTCTGTGATTCTCGGTCCAAAGTAACCAATCTATGGCAATTTTGCTCTGCCTGTTTCTCCATCGGTATCCATTTTTTGGTATGATTCCTATAGTATTAGGCTTCAAAAAATTTCTTCTAAAAATTGTATTGCATGCTGAAGCAATAGTTGTAGCTTCAGTAAATGGACATACATTGGTAGTTTGTATAAGTTGTTCTCTAAACTTTAAACATGATTGCGCAAGGATTTCGACATCCGATACGCAGTAGTCTACCAGATCTCTTTGCATATCGAAACCATCATTTTCATGTTCTACAAACCATTTAAGAAATTTGGCTCTGTCTTCTTCTTTCATACTATCTGAGGAGTAATATTCAATTGATGGTAGAGGTCCTATATAGTTTTCATTTGCCTTTGTATTAAATAGGTGCGGGAAGTAGCCTTTTTTAAAAATATCCTCAAGTCCAAATGCCTTTGGTAGTTTGGCTTAAGGCATAGGGAAATAGTTAAGTGAGTCGATAAATTTTACATTTTCAAGTTGCATCGTAATTATTTTGGTACCTCTCATGATTAACTCAGGTGTAAAATCTGTCTTTGTCATAATGTAGTTTAATATAAACTGGTGATCAAAAGCCTGACCATTATGGGCTATTACAATAATTTCTTTAAAGTTTTTCCTCATTTGTAACAAATGGTTAGTAAATGTTCCCGCTGGGTCTATACCTCTGACTTTTTGTAACTTTAGACCACATTTTTTTACAAGTATCTGCTTCAGAATCCATGCACTCATCGCAGTATTGTTTGAAAACACAGAGATTGACTTGATGTAAAAACGTTGAATTTTCCAATAGTTTGTCTTGGCTCGTCTCTAAATCGTAGAATACAAAAAAGATCATCTTTAATCTTAGGTTTTCCCTTATCAGGCCGAATACAACATAGATGATCCTCGGATGCATGTTTATTACAAATTTTACAATAAATTTCACCACATGCATGTGCTCTTTTGGCTTTAATGGTTTTTAAACAAATAGAACATAGTTTAATTTGTTTGCATACTGTAAATTTGCCTGACGAATAATCCTTTTTATGATTTTCGTAACAGTTTTGACTTCTAAAAAATCATAGACAGTCCTGGCATTTAATTTTTATTGCTATTTCACAAGCAGAGGCTTGCTGACATGCCTGACAGCTTCCACCACATCGGTGCTCATTTTTGTGATCACATGGGATGTAACACTTTTCACAAAAATAGTTAGAACAAAAAGCTGCTGTCAGCGATGTAATTACATTAAAATGGCTTTTGTAATGTAATAAGTTCAGCCGTTTATTGCTTTCAGTTGAACCTTCAAATATAATATTTCGTCCTTTTGATCCATAGCTATAAACAACTAATTTATATTCTTTTAGATGATTTTGAAATTGTATTAACTCGGGAATTCCACCTCCTGCCTCAGGAATGCTAATTTTAGCTCTCTCCAACAATGATCTTGTTCTTTCGGTTTGAATTTTACTAATATCTCTTCTAACCTTACTGAATTCGGGATCTCTTTTATTATGGGCAATGGCGACTACCAAAGCACGTGGTAAACACAGGTTATCGGTATTTTTAATACTTATAATACCTCGTCGCTTGTCGCATTCCTCGTGAAAGCTGTTATAATTTTTTCCTCTTTCCCCCACCAACAGGTAATCTAACAGTTGTCACACTAAGACAAAATGATTCTGTATTAAGACCTGCTGAGTTTGACTGATAAATGCCACTTATAACACTCCAAACATCTTAAAAGGTTATGTCTTTAGCTGCTTTGAAGCGAATCCAACCTTCTCCTCGGTTGAAGTCTTTAGAGCAAAAACTAAAAGCCACACGATCTAAGGGTTGTAGGCCTTCTGTAGCGTTTTGAATAATTTGATTAATTCCTTTTTCCACCCAACCAACCGGTTCAACTCCCTGTGGAACAGGTTTTAACTTAAACTCTAGAGTGCGTCCTGTAAGGTTAAATTCTCGTAACTTTTTAACAACGTCTTTAACAATAATAAACTTCTCCATCTTTCTTTTTTTTTTTGTTGTTTTATAGTCTACTATCTACCTACATAAAAAAAAAAAAAAACAAGTATATTTTCATATTTTTATCGGTCTTAAGTTCGATTTCAAAAGCACACTCCCACTTTTTGATAATTTCACAGTCTAAGCACATAGATCTTATATTTTTTATTTACGATCAATTCATCTTTATTCGCCAATCGTCTCAAACGAGTCTGCTTTTGAAAGTAATATAGCCTTAGTATTCAGAAAATATTAATGATATCGGAGCCTAAAACATCCTTAACACTAAAAAATCATTGTGTTTCCTAACAAAACCCATCATCTTGTCTATTTAGCTTGCTTTCCTATTGTTTAGCAGGTTAAATAAAATTATTATTTCCCTCTTTTTGTCTGTACTGAATCGTTAGGGGAATACGATTCTAGTCCTATAAGAGAGACAGTTAAAATTTATGTAAGCAATCAGAAATCCTACACTATGAGCTACTTAGTTAAAATTTCATATTTCCTTCCTGGATCAGCTAAAATTTGTGTTGTGTCGGTCAAAATTTATAAAATACGAAAAAAATGCTAGATACATTTTTATCATGACTTTCTATCTAATACCATCTTATTTCAAGGTATAATTCGGTTGTCAAAATGAGAATCTAAAAAATCCTCGTGTTTCCTCACAAAACCCATCATCTTGCCTATTTAGCTTGCTTTTCTATTGTTTAGCAGGTTAAATAAAATTATTATTTCGCTCTTTTTGTCTGTACTGAATCGTTAGGGGGATACGTTTCTAGTTCTATAAGAGAGACAGTTAAAATTTATGTAAGCAATCAGAAATCCTACACTATGAGCTACTTAGTTAAAATTTCATATTTCCTTCCTGGGTCAGGCAAAATTTGTGATGTGTCGGTCAAAATTTATAAAAATACGAAAAAAATGCTGGATGCATTTTTAGCGTGACTTTCTATTTAATACCATCTTATTTCAAGGTATAATTCGGTTGTCAAAATGAGAATAAAATAATTTTCCCATGGTTTATGTCATCTTAAAAAAGTCAAAAGGTTATATTCTGTAGAGGGTCAGATACATTCAAATTTAAAAATTTTCTCCAAGAAGAATTTTAAGATAGTATTATAGTAAATAAAAATTCTATACCTCCAATATTTCTTGGAAACATATCGTGTTCTAGCGACATAACCCAAAAGTACCTCTATTCAGAAACGCATCGTACTTTTCTTGTCAAACTTGACTTTGTTGTAATGTTGTATGCAGAGCACTTTGAAAACAAAAATTAGATTAGAAACCGCCGCCTCTTAAGGTATACTTTTTTAGGTCTTACATAGGGTACACTGGTATACAGAACAAATGTCATCTTTAATTGTCTCATTGCCCCATCCATTACATTATTATAATCTTAAAGCACCTGTTACCAGCATTATCTGTTTTTATGGTTTTCATAAAACATAGCGATTACCGATGAAAATTAAACGAAAACTTAATAAATAACTTTTTTTTTCAACTGAAATAGACTGATTTTCGATGGAAAAATGTTACTTATAACTAAAAATGAATATAAGACATATACGCAATGATATTTAGAATAAATCAATCTTTTCTAAAATTACTATGAAATATTCACAAAATCGTTTCGTTATAACCAAAGTAGCAAGGCTTGCAGATTTCGTATAGAGTTCAAACGCGATACTGAGATGATCTTTTTTTTTATATTTTTGTAGGATAATGCACCACTACGTTGTAAGTACTTGAGAGAGGACTTTCTTGAAAAATCCTCAAATTTCTCTGCAATTTTGTTCCTTCTAGAGTTAAATTCACACAGAAAACCCCGTATTCTTATCTTTCAGGTTGGTATATTAAAAAGGGCTTATTAGTATGGTTTAGAAAACAAGCAATATTAATTAACGGATGTTTTTTCGTCGTATGAAGAGTTGAAAAATTTTTTTTTCCACTCCAATGGTTGCGATGCAGAGAGTCGGGTTTCATCATAATCTTTCAGGATAGCTCAGGTTTGATTGCATGTAGAGAGTCGGGTTTCATCATAATATTTCAGGGTAGCTCAGGTTTGATTGCATGTACTAAGGTTAGTGCTCCTTGCAATCGGTTTCAGGTTTGACGCGCCCCCCTCAGGTTTGTTCAGGTTTCTCAAACGTTTGAGAAACCTGAACAAACCTGAGGGGGGCGCGTCAAACCTGAAACCGATTGCAAGGAGCACTAACCTTAGTACATGCAATCAAACCTGAGCTACCCTGAAAGATTATGATGAAACCCGACTCTCTACATGCAATCAAACCTGAGCTATCCTGAAAGATTATGATGAAACCCGACTCTCTGCATCGCAACCATTGGAGTGGAAAAAAAAATTTTTCAACTCTTCATACGACGAAAAAACATCCGTTAATTAATATTGCTTGTTTTCTAAACCATACTAATAAGCCCTTTTTAATATACCAACCTGAAAGATAAGAATACGGGGTTTTCTGTGTGAATTTAACTCTAGAAGGAACAAAATTGCAGAGAAATTTGAGGATTTTTCAAGAAAGTCCTCTCTCAAGTACTTACAACGTAGTGGTGCATTATCCTACAAAAATATATAAAAAAAGATCATCTCAGTATCGCGTTTGAACTCTATACGAAATCTGCAAGCCTTGCTACTTTGGTTATAACGAAACGATTTTGTGAATATTTCATAGTAATTTTAGAAAAGATTGATTTATTCTAAATATCATTGCGTATATGTCTTATATTCATTTTTAGTTATAAGTAACATTTTTCCATCGAAAATCAGTCTATTTCAGTTGAAAAAAAAAGTTATTTATTAAGTTTTCGTTTAATTTTCATCGGTAATCGCTATGTTTTATGAAAACCATAAAAACAGATAATGCTGGTAACAGGTGCTTTAAGATTATAATAATGTAATGGATGGGGCAATGAGACAATTAAAGATGACATTTGTTCTGTATACCAGTGTACCCTATGTAAGACCTAAAAAAGTATACCTTAAGAGGCGGCGGTTTCTAATCTAATTTTTGTTTTCAAAGTGCTCTGCATACAACATTACAACAAAGTCAAGTTTGACAAGAAAAGTACGATGCGTTTCTGAATAGAGGTACTTTTGGGTTATGTCGCTAGAACACGATATGTTTCCAAGAAATATTGGAGGTATAGAATTTTTATTTACTATAATACTATCTTAAAATTCTTCTTGGAGAAAATTTTTAAATTTGAATGTATCTGACCCTCTACAGAATATAACCTTTTGACTTTTTTAAGATGACATAAACCATGGGAAAATTATTTTATTCTCATTTTGACAACCGAATTATACCTTGAAATAAGATGGTATTAAATAGAAAGTCACGCTAAAAATGCATCCAGCATTTTTTTCGTATTTTTATAAATTTTGACCGACACATCACAAATTTTGCCTGACCCAGGAAGGAAATATGAAATTTTAACTAAGTAGCTCATAGTGTAGGATTTCTGATTGCTTACATAAATTTTAACTGTCTCTCTTATAGAACTAGAAACGTATCCCCCTAACGATTCAGTACAGACAAAAAGAGCGAAATAATAATTTTATTTAACCTGCTAAACAATAGAAAAGCAAGCTAAATAGGCAAGATGATGGGTTTTGTGAGGAAACACGAGGATTTTTTAGATTCTCATTTTGACAACCGAATTATACCTTGAAATAAGATGGTATTAGATAGAAAGTCATGATAAAAATGTATCTAGCATTTTTTTCGTATTTTATAAATTTTGACCGACACAACACAAATTTTAGCTGATCCAGGAAGGAAATATGAAATTTTAACTAAGTAGCTCATAGTGTAGGATTTCTGATTGCTTACATAAATTTTAACTGTCTCTCTTATAGGACTAGAATCGTATTCCCCTAACGATTCAGTACAGACAAAAAGAGGGAAATAATAATTTTATTTAACCTGCTAAACAATAGGAAAGCAAGCTAAATAGACAAGATGATGGGTTTTGTTAGGAAACACAATGATTTTTTAGTGTTAAGGATGTTTTAGGCTCCGATATCATTAATATTTTCTGAATACTAAGGCTATATTACTTTCAAAAGCAGACTCGTTTGAGACGATTGGCGAATAAAGATGAATTGATCGTAAATAAAAAATATAAGATCTATGTGCTTAGACTGTGAAATTATCAAAAAGTGGGAGTGTGCTTTTGAAATCGAACTTAAGACCGATAAAAATATGAAAATATACTTGTTTTTTTTTTTTTTTTATGTAGGTAGATAGTAGACTATAAAACAACAAAAAAAAAAAGAAAGATGGAGAAGTTTATTATTGTTAAAGACGTTGTTAAAAAGTTACGAGAATTTAACCTTACAGGGCGCACTCTAGAGTTTAAGTTAAAACCTGTTCCACAGGGAGTTGAACCGGTTGGTTGGGTGGAAAAAGGAATTAATCAAATTATTCAAAACGCTACAGAAGGCCTACAACCCTTAGATCGTGTGGCTTTTAGTTTTTGCTCTAAAGACTTCAACCGAGGAGAAGGTTGGATTCGCTTCAAAGCAGCTAAAGACATAACCTTTTAAGATGTTTGGAGTGTTATAAGTGGCATTTATCAGTCAAACTCAGCAGGTCTTAATACAGAATCATTTTGTCTTAGTGTGACAACTGTTAGATTACCTGTTGGTGGGGGAAAGAGGAAAAAATTATAACAGCTTTCACGAGGAATGCGACAAGCGACGAGGTATTATAAGTATTAAAAATACCGATAACCTGTGTTTACCACGTGCTTTGGTAGTCGCCATTGCCCATAATAAAAGAGATCCCGAATTCAGTAAGGTTAGAAGAGATATTAGTAAAATTCAAACCGAAAGAACAAGATCATTGTTGGAGAGAGCTAAAATTAGCATTCCTGAGGCAGGAGGTGGAATTCCCGAGTTAATACAATTTCAAAATCATCTAAAAGAATATAAATTAGTTGTTTATAGCTATGGATCAAAAGGACGAAATATTATATTTGAAGGTTCAACTGAAAGCAATAAACGGCTGAACTTATTACATTACAAAAGCCATTTTAATGTAATTACATCGCTGACAGCAGCTTTTTGTTCTAACTATTTTTGTGAAAAGTGTTACATCCCATGTGATCACAAAAATGAGCACCGATGTGGTGGAAGCTGTCAGGCATGTCAGCAAGCCTCTGCTTGTGAAATAGCAATAAAAATTAAATGCCAGGACTGTCTATGATTTTTTAGAAGTCAAAACTGTTACGAAAATCATAAAAAGGATTATTCGTCAGGCAAATTTACAGTATGCAAACAAATTAAACTATGTTCTATTTGTTTAAAAACCATTAAAGCCAAAAGAGCACATGCATGTGGTGAAATTTATTGTAAAATTTGTAATAAACATGCATCCGAGGATCATCTATGTTGTATTCGGCCTGATAAGGGAAAACCTAAGATTAAAGATGATCTTTTTTGTATTCTACGATTTAGAGACGAGCCAAGACAAACTATTGGAAAATTCAACGTTTTTACATCAAGTCAATCTCTGTGTTTTCAAACAATACTGCGATGAGTGCATGGATTCTGAAGCAGATACTTGTAAAAAAATGTGGTCTAAAGTTACAAAAAGTCAGAGGTATAGACCCAGCGGGAACATTTACTAACCATTTGTTACAAATGAGGAAAAACTTTAAAGAAATTATTGTAATAGCCCATAATGGTCAGGCTTTTGATCACCAGTTTATATTAAACTACATTATGACAAAGACAGATTTTACACCTGAGTTAATCATGAGAGGTACCAAAATAATTACGATGCAACTTGAAAATGTAAAATTTATCGACTCACTTAACTATTTCCCTATGCCTTAAGCCAAACTACCAAAGGCATTTGGACTTGAGGATATTTTTAAAAAAGGCTACTTCCCGCACCTATTTAATACAAAGGCAAATGAAAACTATATAGGACCTCTACCATCAATTGAATATTACTCCTCAGATAGTATGAAAGAAGAAGACAGAGCCAAATTTCTTAAATGGTTTGTAGAACATGAAAATGATGGTTTCGATATGCAAAGAGATCTGGTAGACTACTGCGTATCGGATGTCGAAATCCTTGCGCAATCATGTTTAAAGTTTAGAGAACAACTTATACAAACTACCAATGTATGTCCATTTACTGAAGCTACAACTATTGCTTCAGCATGCAATACAATTTTTAGAAGAAATTTTTTGAAGCCTAATACTATAGGAATCATACCAAAAAATGGATACCGATGGAGAAACAGGCAGAGCAAAATTGCCATAGATTGGTTACTTTGGACCGAGAATCACAGAAAAATCAACATCTTACATGCTGCTAATGGTAAAGAAGCTGTTTTAAATGGTGTAAAAGTTGATGGTTACTGCTCCGAAACAAATGAGGTATTTGAATTTCAAGGATGTTATTTCCATGGATGTACTGTATGCTACAAGTTCGGCAGGAACGATCCTCTTTCCGAGGACCCCTCAGAAACGCTAAATTTAAGATATGAAACCACAAAGGCAAAAATTATGAGACTAAAAGATTTCGGTTTTTTAGTTAATGAAATGTGGGAGTGTGATTTTAGAAATTTATTAAAAAATAATCCAGAGATAAAATCCTATACTAATACCCATTACAATAAAATTTTGACAAAACTAAATCCAAGAGATGCTTTTTATGGAGGACGAAGAGGAAATACATGCGAATACTATGAAATAAAAGATACGGAAAAAATTAAATACGCCGATGTTTGTTCCCTCTATCCGTACATCTGTAAGAGTTCTAAATTTCCACTATCACATCCAGAAGTGTATGTAGGAGATGCGTGTAACAAATTAAACCTAAATAATATAGATGGTTTAATTAAATGCACAATTCTCCCACCAGAAGAGTTGTACCATCCAGTACTCCCTCAAAAAATAAACAATAAATTGATGTTTATTCTTTGTCGAATGTAAAATAATGTAAAAATGAAGTAAACCTATACATTTTATCTTGCACGGTAATTTTTCACTCTTAATGTTTGTTAGTTAACGATAAACCTGTAATAGCGTTCGAAAAAAATTATTTTTTTTTGACTAACATAAAAAGTGTTGTCTAGCTAGCAGGGCAATAATCAATACTTTATTGAGAAGGTTAGCTCTTCGTCTAAATATCTAATCTATAAATCGTCATTTTTTCCGACACAATCGGTTAAAAAGCATACAATTGTATGTGAACGTTTGTACAAAAACCATCGTGTTAAATCAGTTCTTATACCTGACTGACAACGCCGATCTTTAGCTTTTTTTTTTTACTTTGTAAAATAAAAAGATTAGTTCTTACTATCAAAGAAATTAAATATGCAAGAGAAATAGGTCGAAAAGATTAATAATAATTTATTTATTCCTAAGTTATAAATCTTAACTACATCACTTTCTAAACCAAGAAAATAGATAATCTTCCTGCATTATTCCGTACTTAGATTTATTTTTCATGAAAATAGTCGAATCTATGATTTTCGTTCAAATCCATAAGGGGCGCTTGTTTTGTATAGATGATTTATGATCTTATTTTCAACTAAAATACTAGTATAAAAAAAGTATTTCTTCCGATAAACGTGGAAGGAATAGACATTTAAACAGTTAGCCATAACATACGCATACTGACTTGCATTATTTTCATGGATTGAATGGCTACATCTTTGTGTGTGAAGTGAATTTCTTTTTAAAAAATTACAATGCGCTCAATTATGAATTTTCTAACATAACTTTTATGGATAGTGGAGTCGGATATTGGAAGAAAATATTATCATAAGGACAACTCGATTATTGATATAATTATTATGGTTTCACAGAAGTTTCTACAGAGTCAGCCATGCTGTAGCAGAGACTGTTGTAGGTCGTATTTTTTAAAAAAACCTAACAATACCTTTACTTTATATTGATAGACATATTCTATTAGAACATTTTTCTAAAATTTAGAGCCTTTGGAAATGTGATAATGCTATGAGCATCAAATATATTCAAAATATCAAAAATCCTTTGGTAGTTAGTTATTGCGGTATATTTTAATAGAGGCATAATTTATACTGTACTCCTAAATTTACGGCATATCACTTTGTTTATGTTATTATATTCACAGAGACTATTAATCTAACCAACTTTTATTTACGAAAAATTAAAAACTGAAATACTCTATTTTATTGCCGATTGTTCGCAAAGACACTTGGAGTTGTTATTTTACTTTTTCTACCTCTTTTTCCCCGGCTGCGGAGAAATATGTTAGGGGAAGTTTGGGTACCCTCAGACGGTTATATGCAATGATTCAAGCTTCTAAAAAAGCACTAAGACAAGTAATTATCAATTTGAATTTATGTATGTCGAAGGTAATGTGTTAATGATAAATATACATGATGAAAACATTTATTGTTCGATTGCATCTAATTTTTAAGAGTCTAGAAATAAGCAAATAATGTTCTTTAACGTTTCTTTATAAACATCTCGAGTTACCTGTCCTTCCCCTGCATCATAGAAGGGTATTTGCCGACAAAGTTTGACCATTTTTTTATGATTCGAGAGTTGTGTATTCTCTACAGATGTAAACTGACGTCATTCGAGTAGTCCGAACTTGTTAGATTTTAGCTTATATTCTTATTATGCGATTTTAAAATTATGTATGCGTTTGTTTAATTCATTGTAAAGGATTTGTTATTATGCTAATTTCAAAAGTTAAATGTTGGTGAGAATATTGAATTTTTTTATTAAAATATCTAAAGTAAATATCTAATTGATTTTTTTTTTAGCGCTAATTGGGATTTTAATTAACTACCTCAGAGTCGGTATACACTATATTTTGCAGCGCAATTGCTTTCACACCCAGTAATGTATTATGATTTTTTTGGATGGTCGTTATATTGTGAGTTTCTTAAGTTAGCCAGATTAATAATAAATTAAAAAACCAACGTGATTTGCTTATTGTTGCCTACGCCTGATATTCATAATTTTATTGGGGGTTCTACCTGATGACAAATACAGCTTATGATACCTATCTAGTGGGTATTTTCAGTTTAAGGACCGAATAATATAGAGTTATTGTGCATACATCATCGCAACCAAAAGGTAGCTTTTTATATTATTTCGTATTTACAATCCATTTAACTACAATTTTACACTGTGAATTAATTTTTTTTACTTTTTTCCTGAAATTGTAGCCTATTTACTTATATTATGATATTATCCGAAATTTTTATAAAAGCATTATGAGGGCTTTTACCTGATGGCGAACACAAGTTGTATAGTACCTATACCTGCTTGGTATTTTATACGTATTTAAGTTTTATTTACTTTTTATTACTCTGTTCTCATTACAAGATAGTCCTATAATTTATCCATTTCAAGTACAAAGAAATCGCTAGTTAATGGTTCTAGATGGTAATTATTTTATTGTATTTTATATAAGTGGTGCAAAAATTGAAAAACAATTATTAGATATGCTACTGAATTTTAATGAGGGTCCTTCGGAATAATAAATAAAGGTTTATGTCCCTTTCTTTTTAAATCGAGTCGGCAGAGGGTTTGAGAGGGTTATTTAGGTATAAATAATTATTGCGGGGTGACAAATGTGCCGCCTTAATATACTTATCTTGTTAGACCATATAAATTAGGGTTTTATTTCGCTTTACTACCCACCAGCGGCGTTTCACTAAGTTAGAAAATATAGATAATGTTTTTTACTATACCGCTTTAACAGCGGCGTTTCAACTAAGGGAAAATAATAAAAAGTCTGGTTTAAGGATGGCTCAGGTCGGATCGTAAAAAGTTGGGTTTAAGGATGGCTTATAAAAATTGGGATTTAATTATCCCGCTTTAGCAGCGGCGTTTCAACTAAGGGGAAATAATAAAAAGTCTGGTTTAAGGATGGCTCAGGTCGCATCGTAAAAAGTTGGGTTTAAGGATGGCTTATAAAAATTGGGATTTAATTATCCCGCTTTAGCAGCGGCGTTTCACTAAGGTTAAATCATAAAAAGTCGGGTTTTATCTCGGGTCAGATCATAAATATTCAGGTTCAAATTAGGGTTAGATGAGAAGCCGCCTCGCGAAAGCATCCGGGTTAGGTCGTAAAAAGTCGGGTTTTATCTCGGGTCAGTTCATAAATATTCAGGTTCAAATTAGGGTTAGATAAGAAGCCGCCTCGCGAAAGCATCCGGGTTGGGTCGTAAAAAGTCGGGTTTTTATCTCGGGTCAGTTCATAAATATTCAGGTTCAAGTTAGGGTTAGATAAGAAGCCGCCTCGCGAAAGCATCCGGGTTAGGTCGTAAAAAGTCGGGTTTAATTTCGGGTTATTTTGTAAACAGCACCACCGAACCACCCGGGTTAGGTCATAAAACGCACCACCTGCACCACCTGGGTTAGATCATAAAACGCACCACCGAACCACTTGGGTTAGATCGTAAAACGCACCACCGCACCACCTGGGTTAGTTGCACCACCAGCACCACCAGCACCACCTGATCTCGTTCTGTCCGTTTCTCTCTACTGTTGGGCTCACCGGTGCTGGTAAATTCGGGATTTAATCTTTTTAGGGTAGGTAAATTGGGGCCAAGCGAATCTAAGGACCAAAATTGTCGCAGGTAAACTGGGGATAATGTATAAAGATAGGTAGTAAAAGGGGCAAACAATTAATAATAATATTCCCCGGTGAACTTGAAAAAGGCGAATTGGAACCAAAAAGGTGGATTAGATGCCGGGTTAGCGCCGTTTAACCAATATAAGTCTATATATTTTTGTTAACTAGAAGTAAGATTTTATATGACACAATTTTCAATAAACTTATGTATGTAAATAGAATATTGCCTAAGTACCTATTTGTTCTCCCCAATTTACCTGCTACATGATGAGATGTTTCTCCCCAATTTACCTGTACCTTTTTTGACCATCAATTATTTTATTGCTCTTTCTCCCCAATTTACCTTCCACCGGGCTCGCACATATTTTCCATGACTCACACACGATTAAACAAACGCTCTATCACACACGAAGTAAGAATAATTACTACGCTTAAAACTAACTAGAGTGGCTATAATATACAGTCTTTAAAACATAATTTGTTTTATGGGATTAACCCTCTCATTTTGAATCAGGTAATAATCGGAAGGATCAGCCCCGGATGGGCAGCCTACGCAAAGTTAAAATACGTCTTCAACCGTGACCCACCCATCTGTCAAAAAAGAAAAGTTTTCGATCAATGCGTTCTACCTGTGCTCACCTAGGGTGCGGAAACACTCACCTTAACGATGGCATCCGCGAAAAAACTAAGAGTTGCACAACGCAAAATGGAAAGGTCAATGACCGGATTGAGTTTGAGAGACCACGTTACAAACCAGGACCTGCGGAGAAAAACCGGCGTAAAGGACATCGTCGAACGAATAACCACGTTAAAATGGAATTGGGCAGGAGATGTAGCCAGAATGAGCGGCGACAGATGGACAAAGAGGTTGTTGGAATGGAGACCACGCACCGATAAGCGAAATAGAGGAAGACCACCTACACGATGGACCGATGACCTGAAAAGAATTGCAAACAACTGGATCCCGGCAGGCCAAAATAGAGTCAGGTGGCAAGTCATGAGGGAGGCCTATGTCCAGCAGTGGACGCTCTAAGTGCTGGTTGATGAATAATCGGTTAAAAATCACCAACTATTACTTTAATAATGAAATTGCGTCTTCCGGATTTGCAGTTTACTTTAAGACATTTTTAAGTACGGACCATATATTACCTGCATTTATTCATTCATTCATTGTTTGTTTATGGCCACCCCTGGATAACCTCATTCAAATGCAAAGTGTAACTTTCTTATATCTCTGGACAGGCTTTACCGCGTAAAGAATTGAGGTTTTCAGCTTAAAAGGTCGGTTAATTAAAGCAACATGCAGTTCACTTATATGGTTGTTGATGAGGGTTGCTATTTAAGAAGGTTCAAAATGGCGTCATATCTGTCAAATTTGTGAACCTATATATTGTTTGATATTAAATTTGCCTTCCTTGTGAAAATGATTGAGAAAAATGTAATTAGTTTTTACTATAGTCAGCAGGAAAATCGCCAATTGAATGAGACACTTAAAGAAATGTCCCTGTACAATGCTTCATGACGGACACTCTGTATATAACGACCAAAGCAAGTAAGAGATAAGTAAAGACCAAATGGATGTTTTCGATTTTTTTGAATATCTTAGACAGATCTCAAAATTATCCGATTATTTTTTCAGTGCAAGCTATCTAAAACATATGCTTGACACCCTGTATCATACATAAAATTTGAAAACTTTGCTGAGTCGTAAGCCCTACTTTTTTTATCGAGACAGATTTACCTTTACATCAAATCGATAAAGAGAACCCATCCAAAAAAGGCACGTAAAATGAAAATGGAAGAGTCAGCAGAGTGGTAAACCGTCCTACTTTTTTATTATTGATTCCATTTGTATTCCGGACAGGAATGCGTTAATAGTAATGAATATCTAGAGCGAATTTTGTTCTTTATAAATAATTTATTGGACAGTGTAGTTAATTGAAAATGCGACAAATATTATATTTTATTAATTCATAGTTTTTGAAATATTTTAATTTACCGCTCCACGGATATTAGTTAGAGAAAAGTCGAGCAGGATTACGCACCTTATTAATTATACGTCATTATTATGCTGGAAATTTTGTAACACGGTTATACTTTTAACGCAAATTGTTTATTTTTTCAACTACAAAATAAAACAACGAGAGGAAACGAAATACCGGTTTTAATACTATATTTAAGTGCCTATAAATTTTAAAAAGCATGATTTTAGCGCATCCGTCCATGTTAAAAAACGGGATAAGTGGACTAATAACTTTATAAAACATATACTTTACACTATTTTTCTATTTTGCATTTTTTTTTAAATAAAAAAATATTTAAAATTTAGAATTTTCTAAATTTGTATGACTAAATTTGATGTTGATCTATACATCTAATGAAAAAGTGGTGTGTTAATATATTTTTTATACCTACTCTATTTTGAATTTAAGAATATATATCGAGTGGTGCACCGCCATGGTCATGGGAAATTCCATGTAAATTTTGCTACCCTCACAAATTGGCTTCTTGAATTTTGCATCAAAATTGTATTAGACTTTCTTGAAGGTATTTGTATTATGGACTTGCACATCAATTTTAATACGTTCTATTAGGCCAATTAAAAGTTATTTTTCCCGGTGTGCGGCGAAAATAATTAACATTGATTCGCCCACTTTTAAGTTAAATAAAAGCAATCCAAACTGCTTGGGAAGATTGTGCATAAATAGGTCATTACATGTTGCCAAGTTTTAATAGATTTTACAAAAATTTCTATAAAATTTACCCAAATCGGCATGTCATTAAGGGCCTTTTCACCCTACGGTACCTGTTTTACTTAATTTGGCAACGCACGCTTTCTTAACGCCTCTAAGCATCGTTCAATGTCGTAGACAAGTTTCAATCAAGAGGATATTAGCAATTCAGTTTTATTATTTTAGTGGTTAATCAAAACAGCAAATATTATAATGCAGGCGAGTTCTTTAAGTGATAGTAACCAACAAGTTACAAAACGACGTCATTTAAAACCTGGGGAGCGTACAATGGTAAAAAATGTGTATGAGGGAATTATAAGTACACACAGTGGAATATCATTCACTGATGCAGCAGAACTTTGTGCCACATTGATTAAGACATCTTGCTGTACTGTTTATAAAACTATCAAGGATAATAGGAAAACTAAAGTGTCCGATCAAAAGGTAACAAGAGGATAGAAAAAGATTTTTATTGATCAGCAAACAAAGTTAGCCATTCGTCGGAAAGTGCATGAATTTTTTTTTTCGAAATGAACTTCCAAAATAAAAAAAAAATTCTGCCGAAATTGGAAGGGAGGAAAATATGCAAAAATATTGATCTTCAAATAAGGAAAAATGAAGTAATCCTTAACCGTGTCAAATGAGGTGATTTGGGTGGAAATTTAATGTCTGTTCGAAACATTCAATCTGTCGTCGAAAAAAATGCGTCAGTAGTTAATAGTTTCGGCGGATGTACCATCCTGTTTAAAATAACCAAAACGTAGTTCATCGTCAAGTAATTGCTCCATAAATGGATTAAAAATATTGTCTCTATACCGCTGTGTTGTACCTAACTGTGTCATGAAAAAAAGTAGGACCAACAATTCTCCTTCGGAAAACAGACAACCAGACACCAAATTTTTGAGGGTGCAATATGGATTCTACAAACAAATGGGAATTGTCACTACTCCACATACGTGTATTCTGAGAATTCACATAACCGTTGAGGTGGAACCAGGCTTCATTAGAAAAAAATGTCAGGTATAATAAATCATTTCTTTCCAATAAATTTTCTCTTCAAAATCTGCAGCTCGAATTATTTGGAATACTTGCACTTTATAAGAAAATAGTCCTGCATGTTCCATAAGATCTTCCCACTTCTTGAGATAGGCGTCTTACATATTTTATTGGCATATATTACATTATTTCACGAACGTTTGAAACTAATTTTTCTGTTCTTTCAGCTCCTTTTTTATGTTGTATAGAACCTGTTTTCCTAAACAGAGCCACGGTCATCACGGTTCTTTTTCGCGAGAATCGTCCGTGCATAAACGCTGATTGTATCGTCAATCACCATTTACTCTCACCAATTCTCAAGTACTTTTTACGTCCAGCGATGACAACAACTCAGATTGATCGATTTTGTATGGATTTTGTAAACCTAATATCGAGCTAGTTCAAATTTTCTATTCTAATTTCAACAATCACTTTTAATTTTGATATTTCTGATGATGGTACCTGGTTGTATGTCTTGGTTGTCATTTTTCTCTCATATTTAAACTTACTTCCATTTCCACGTTGCGGAGAGTACCGCGGTTGTATCTGCACACAGGTTGTACTAAATTTTTCTTTATAACCAATTTAAATAATTTTCTTTCTTTTTCCTCTCATAAATAAATAAAAATAATATAAAATGATATTTTTCTACAATTTTAAACATTAATATAAAAAGGGGGGTCTATGCACCCCTATGCCCTTATAAAATATTTTTTAGTTTTTTTTAATTCCTTCGATAACATCGATCTATGTTTTAAGAGATATGTTTTTTTAAAACCATTATAAACAGATATGTTGCATTTTTGATTTTCAGTGTATTTAAATCGTTGGTTACCCATATATTTTTATTATACCCATACCATACCCGCATATTTTTATCGAAAAAAAACGAAAATAAACTAGTCATTAATTGTCTTAAAAACTTTCATATCTCCGCTACTGATTTTGACGTCATACCGTCGCGCATTGCCATGCACGTGGCTGTACCCATTTGAACTTGGGCGGACTCTACCTGCAAATCCTGAAATGCATAATGAGACTCACTTTGGCAGTGTTTTAATATTTTCATCGCTTTAATGGTTACTGATATAATTTTGTGTTGTTAATTGGTCCCGAAATGCTGAACTAAACCATTAACGTTACGTAATAATTTTTGTTTTTAATATTCCATCCAAGAATTATTTGTCGGCACAAAAGAAGTAAGTATTCGCTAACTTGAGATAATAAATCTTCTTAATAAAGCTAAGTGGCCTCACTAACTCATCGGGGCACAATCGAAACGGCTTAACCTAAAATGGGTTTTTCGCCGCTTTAATCATCAAGGGCAAAGAAGGTATTGATAAAATAGGATTTGTCCAAGGAGATTCGATTAAGAAAACGAAAATCTGAGATAAATAATTGGTTTCTTAGAAATGCATTGTCGGGTTTCAATTTCCAATTTAAAAAAATCTCTTACAAATAACGATAAATCCAATCCATCGAAATACCTAAGACCAGTAAATCTTTTGTTACCTTTAATTTCAATATTAACAGATATTTTTAGATGCGTTATATTGTATTCTAAACCCACCAAGAGTTTTGTTTTGTTAATAAATCTGGAAATGCATTTTATATAATTTCAGAAATAGACAGCGTGCATGAAAAATATAAATGTTTGTAAGTGAATGTCTTTTATACCGGGTGATGCATGACTTAGTTGAACATAAGAAATCCCATGTAAATCTTGAGGTGGCTTAACATTGGCTCCCCTGTGCATTTTAGAGAAAAACTGTATCATAATTTTTTGAAGAGGCCGATATGACAAAGCTTTGTTACAAGTTTGAATAAATTTTAATAAGCCAATCCTAACTAATTCAATTAAATATTATGGCAAAATTACGAAATTTTCATAGTTTAGGTGATTTGCTTAATGATTTCAATGATTTCATGATTTGTTTATTAATGCATGCCCCATTATTGGCGGGAATAGATCATTTCAGTGCTAGTCTATTGAGGCATGTCATAGCAGTATTTTCCTGGAGCCCGTAGTGGAACAAGAGGTGTTTAACTGTATAATGAATTTGAAAAATAAAAAGTCAGTTGGTTATGATGAGATTCCAGTCGAATTAATTAAAACTGTGGCCGTCTTGCAGGCCCGTATCCAGAAATTCGTTTTGGGGGGGGGGGGGGCAAGGACGAAAATCATTCAAAAATGTGGACTTATTTTAATTAATTCAGAGCAAAGCGAATCACACATTAAAACTTAAATCATTATGTGACGTTTAATCTATTATTATTTATAGTGCAATAAGAAGATGCAGTACAAGGTGTACAATAAACAAAAAATTTTCAAATTTCGGGATTTCGGGGGGATACGTGCTTGCCGTCTTGATAGCGGCGCCCCTTGCTCGCATGTTAAATTTGGCTTTTTCAACTGGGGTGTATTCTGAACTACTGAAGGAGGCCTTGGTGAGACCTATACACAAAAAAAAGGAAAAGATAACTTTAGCAACTATAGACTAGTATCTTTACTGTCTAACATCAATAAAATATTTGAGAAAATAATATTTGATCATCTTATTCGCTTTATTGAGGCAAATCATATCTTGGTAAATCAACAAAATGGCTTTCGAAAGGGCAAATCTTCATTGACAGCAGTTTTTGATACATTAAAAACTATAAGTAAAACATCAAATGATAAGAAAGTAACTGCGACCCTATGTTTGTATCTCTCCAGGGCCTTTGACAGTGTGGACCATGGGATATTGCTGGGGAAGATGGAGAGGTATGGTATCAGGGGTGTCGTGCTGCAGCTTTTCGAGTCATATCTTTCAAACCGAACCCAACGAATGGTTGATGTTTATGACAGGGAAGTAAGGGTGATATCCAATAGCCGACTTATAGGGAGGGGTGCCTCAGGGTTCAATTATGTGCCTCCTTCTATACTTGATAATATTGTTTTATTTTTTTTCTGTTTGTGTTTTCAATAAAGTCGATATTTATTTATTTATTTATTTATTTATTTACACAAATGACGTAGTGAATATCACAAATAACAAAATTGTACTCTATGCGGACGACACCACCGTTCTGTTTGGGGCGGATAGTATGGAGGAGTGTAGGAATAACATTGAAACAACATTGAAAAATTTGAATGAATGGTTTATCTTCAATAATTTGCTCTTAAACATTGACTAAGCCAAGCTCTTGATATTTGGTGCGGAGGTGCGGGGAGAGAGCGGGAGCTTGGCATTGAGTTTGGTGGCGGTGAGATTGATTCTGCTGCAAGCTTGCCATTCTTGGGTGTGATTCTTGATGAACGGTTGGACTGGAAGGCTCATGTGAATCTGGTGGCTGGGAGTGTTGCAAGATCCTGCTATGACATTTCTGTCATTGCCAATAGTATTGATGTGTCTGCGGCTCTGTCGGCATATCATGCTTTTTTTTAGTCTAGATTGAGATATGGATTAATGTTCTGGGGAAGCTCTGTAGATAGTCAAAGAACTTTTATATTGCAAAAAAGGTGTATAAGAACAATATTTAAAATGAAACCAATGGATTCTTGTAGGGAAGAATTTATTAATAATAATATATTAACTTTATATAGCCTTTACATCTAGGAGTGTATATTGTTTGTGATAAGGAACAACTATATCCTCATAGATTTTCATCATGACCACATATACAGTATGTCTCCGTAAGTTCGCACCATATGGAAAACTTTTTTATTATTAAATTTACGAAAAAAAGTTATTCTTTATAAAAAGCTCTGCATGGTCTAAAACCTAAAATGCCACTATCAGATATTAAATTTTCCCAGGCATATACGGGGTTTGTCAAAAAATATGAATTTTGCACAAGAGTAAACTACCTTTATTTTTGACAATATCGAAAATTGTTATTAAAAAAAGTTGATCAGAACTAAAAACCACGTCTAAATATGCAATTACACCCATTTACGATAAAAAAAAAATATTTTTTCTTTTTTGAAACGTATGTTTACAATAGTAATGCAAATTTAACTGTAGTTACATGTAATCTAGGGTGCTCTGACATACAAATGAATTGTTGATAGCAAGAAATGTTTGACAGCGACCGACCAAACGCGTTAAAATTTATAAAGTACATAAAAGTGGTGCTATTAAGTTGTGAAGAAAAAATTAAAATGTTTTGATTGTGGGAGAAAACTATAAAACGCATAGAGAAGCAGCAATTATTTTTAATGATAGACATCCCAATAAAAATATTAATCGTTCAACTGTTACAAGAATAATGAATACATTTAAGACTACTGGAAGTTTAAACAATAACTTTAATGGAAAACGCCAAAAACTGGTTGCTAATGAGAACACGCAGTTAAAAGTAATGCTGTCTATTGTAGAACATCCAAAAGTGTCATTGCGCAAAAGAAAGTCGTTAATACAACAAAATGTAAGTAAAGATACAGTGGGAAGAATTTTAAAACGAAATAATTTCAGACCATTAAAACCAAAAATCGTTCACACATTGAAAGAAAGGGACTATGATAGGCGCCTTGATTTTTGCTCTCTCATCCAAGGAGAGTTAGAAGAGGACCGTTTTTTTCCGAGACGTATAATTTTTTCCGATGAGGCAATATTTTCTTCAAATGGATCTGTCTCGTCACAACATTGTCGCTGGTGGTCTGATGAAAATCCCAATTTACAATAAAGTTTCGTGACCAATATTCATTTAAAACGAACGGGTGGTGTGGTATTTACAAGGACAGATTAATAGGACCGTATTTTTTTCACCAATCTATGAATGCCGAACGTTATTTACAATTTTTGCAAAATCAGATCAGTGACTTCATGGACGAACTACCTTTACAAGAACGTCAATGTATTTGGTTCCAACAGGACGGTGCAACATGCCACAGTACATTAAATGTTAGGGCATATCTTGAACATTTGTTCAATGAAAAAGTTATGCACAGATTTTCAGATATTTTTTGGCCTGCTAGATCCCCTGACCTAACTCCTCTAGATTACTTCTTATGGAGTTACTTAAAACAAAAAGTTTACCAGCAATGGCCTTTTCATGATGTTAATCATTTGGAGAGGATTATTGCACAATCATGCCGGGAAATTTCTTCAGAAATGATAAGGAAAGTATTAAGGAAATTTGCCAATAGAACGATGAAATGTATTGAACGAGAGGGTGGATATGTTGAGGCATTAGTGGAATGAGTGAAAATTTAATTTATATTTATATCTATTATTATTATTGTTACAATTTATTATTTGTATGTGTTTTCTTATTTGCAATATAAAAATTATAAAAAAATAACAAAACCTATATTTTTTACCGTAAATGGGTGTAATTGCATATTTAAACGTGGTTTTTAGTTCTGATCAACTTTTTTTAATAACAATTTTCGATATTGTCAAAAATAAAGGTAGTTTACTCTTGGGCAAAATTCATATTTTTTGACAAACCCCGTATATGCCTGGGAAAATTTAATATCTGATAATGGCATTTTAGGTTTTAGACCATGCAGAGCTTTTTATAAAGAATAACTTTTTTTCGTAAAATTAATAATAAAAAAGTTTTCATATGGTGCGAACTTACGGAGACATACTGTATAATACTAGAAATGGGGATCTCTTGTACACTGATCGACCTAATTTTTCTTATCTTCAAAAAAACATTGTATGTATGCTAGTAAAAGTTTGGAACCTCTTACCCATATCTTCTAAATAAACATTAAATGATAATAAAAAAAAAATAAGGCTGAAAAAGTTTCTAGTCAAATAGTGCTACTACAGTGTCACTGAGTTCCTGAACGAAAAAGATTTCCAGGATCTTTAAATAAGTGCTTTTCAGCGGCGGATGCCTGCAATTACGTAGGTCCTGATGCATGATTTAAAAAAAAAAATTAATTGTCTGTTAACTTTTAACATTTTTAATTATTTTAACATGTTAATAATTAGTTGTATGTTTAGTAAAGTATGTTTAGTTAAGTCTAGTTAGGTTGTCTTTGTTTTTGCTCTTGTTGACACGATCTACACCCTAAAAGGGTATATTGTAATGATCATGTATTGAAAATAAATAGATAATACAGCAAACACCAGCAAATAATTTCTTTGACGCTATTGTCAAAAATTGACGTAAAGCTGGTCATAACCAATAAAGATTATTTCACATTAAAAACACATTTTCGTTTCACCAATCCGGCAATCACACACCCAATATAAAAGACACCATTATGTTTTTCTTACTAAAGCTAAGTTCATATAGATGCGAATCACGAATTACGAATTGCGAATAATGCTCCGATTGGTCAATTTCAAATATATATTTGGCGGCAAAAGTGTCGGAACGAATTTTTAAGATTTTGCGAATTCGCAAAATTTCAAATCTGGGGGGCGGGAATCTTGAGATGATGCGATTGGTCAATTTTAAATATTTATTTGACGGAAAAGTGCCAGAACGAAATTTAAAGGATTTTGGGATTTCGCAAAATTTAAAATCTGAGGAGCGGGAATCTTGAATGTCTTTCAATATTTTACGAATATTCGTGCGATTTTGGTTATGAGCATGCGCCCTTGTGTACGACCGCACAGCTGTTTCCTATAACCTTATTTTTAAGTTTAACTATTTGTGGTGTATACTCGAAAATATGAATTATATTAAAAATGAGTGAAGAACAATTATTATTCTTTGTGCGACGACGCAGAGCAATCGCGGCCTATCTGCTATTAAAGAAGCGAAGGTCTACGCCAACAGCCCAGCGTCGCCGTCGATTCAAGACCTCAAAGATGGAATTCGTGAGGCTATCGAGGACATAGGGCAGCCACTTTGCGATTTGGATATGGAAAATTTCATGAAAAGGATATGGTCCTGTAGGCGTGGTCGTGGTGGTATTTGCCTGATGTTATTTCCCATTATTAACGGCATACCTTCCTCTTTATAATGAAATAAACATCCGATCATTTATCTCAAAAAATGGCATTTTCCTTTGAATATCAAAATAACACCTCTTATTGGAAAACCCTTTATATAAATGAAAATCACAGATGAAAATGGCTTGGTCATGAACTTCTTCAGGTTATGTAGTCTCGTTCGTTACCAACCGTTCAAAACTAAAAACACTAAAATCTCCGAAATTCGCATCTATATGATATAGGACAAGAGAGGTAGTTTTTCCGATGCGAAATTCGCATTTCGCAATTCGTGATTCGCATCTATATGAACTAAGCTTAAGCCTTTAATTTAACATAACATACCTAAGACTACAGATTTTCACAAAAACATTAAATAATTAAATGTTCAAAACCTTCATTAACAGCTAAACAATATACTAACCGATCATAAAATTCATTTCTAACATTACTGAGTTGATGTTGAGAAATTCTATCACATTCTAACGAAATACCTACCAAATACAGTCAAATTTTACATCTTTATAAATATAATTTTTTAAGTGACCCCACAGAAAGAAGTCGTTTAGCGAAAGGTCAGGAGACCTGGCTGACCAATAATATTTCCGTTAAAAATATTTTGCAAGTATTCCCTAACCATGAGAGAATTATAGCCAGGACAACCATCCATTTCATAACAGATCTCTTGATTTTCGCCTACAACTTCTTCTAGTGCGGGTTCAATTCGATTTTGTAGTAAGTCCAAATAGGTTACTGCTGTAAGGTTGCCTTCTATAAAAAATGGTCCAATAATGTGATCTCCTACGATTCCCGCCCAGACATTTATTTTTTAAGGATGTTGCGTCCGAGTGTGAACAAGACAAAATAATACCTACCTTCATTGCACATATTGTTTAGTTTTTAATACAATACAAGTTTTTCTTAGTCAAAATATCGGTTAAAAGATATCTATAAGTTTAAACCAGGTCACTCTTGATGCCTCTTTATTTTTCTAGTCAAAAATCCAAGTGAATTAAAGCCTATATGATTTCTCGGGGGAGATAAAATGATAATATGCACGTACCTACCAAATGACTGATATAAAATTTTATTTAAAATAGCTACCTACCTATGAAGTTGCTTTCAATGTTTGTTAATCAGGGATTATTTTCGTAACCTCGAAGGAGTGTCGAAGATCCAAGGCAATACTTAGTGATGTTAACATGGACTAGTATATACCGGGGGTTTCAAAGCTTTTTGAATTGGTAATGCGTGAGAGAATTTTATGTTTTATGGAAAAATCGAGTTTGCTGTCTGAGAACCAGCATGGGTTTTTTAAGTATAAGTCTACTCAAACAGCTATTTTCGAACTAATTAAAATCGTGTTGCAATATTTAGAGAATGGATGCTTAGCTGTTGGTATGTTCTTAGACCTTTCAAAGGCCCACGACTGTTTAGATAGGAATATATTGAAAAGGAAATTAAACCTGTTTGGTATCAGGGGTAATGCTCTTAAGTGGTTACAATCTTATTTAAATGACAGAGTTCAGTATGTAAATGTCTTAAAGGATGGGGTTATAGGTAGGCCATAAACCTTAGGATCCGAGCACGGAATTGCACAAGGGGGTATATTGGGGCCCCTTATTTTTGGTATCTTTTTAAGCGATTTGATTAATTAGGCAGATCTTTCTAAAAGTATTTTAAAATATGCCGATGATACATTTTTATTAACAGGAAAAATAATCTTCCTGATTTATTGGAAAATAGTAAAATATTCTTTTATGAAATGAAGCTATGGTTTAGATAAAATGGCTTGCCGCTGAATGATAATAAAACTGAGAGTATCTTATTTAGAACCAAGCTATCAAGAACTGAGACACCGGAAAATTTTGAAAGTGGTGAAGTGACACTGCCCTTTTCTGAACAGACAAGGTTTTTGGGGGTTTACATTAATGAATATTTGGACTGGTCATACCATAATAACACTGTTTCTGTGAAACTAAATTCCATATGTTATGCTATAGGACTAACCAATAAATACATGAATGAAAGACACTCAAAATGTTGTATTTTGCCGATTTTCAGTCTGCTCTTAGTTACGGAATTATTTTCTAGGGTGCACAAAGCCAAATTCAGAACTTAATTGTGATACAAAAAAGAGTGATCAGGATTATCAAAAAAATGAAGTACTTGGAAACTTGTAAAACGTTGTTTAAAAATAATCGGATCTTAACGGTATATGGCCTATACATTTTATTATTTTTCTTTAAAGACAGGCAACTGTTTGGTACGTTATTTGAACATCAGTACAATACAAGAACCGAAAATGTAAATTACCCTATGCATCGTTTAGCCTTGAGTAAGAAAAGGCCGCACTATATGTGTTTGAAATTATTTAATAAGCTTCCTAATACCTTGAAAGCAATACAGACTGAGAAGAAGTTCAAGAAATAAACTAAAAATTTGTCGATTGACTTGGAACCATATAGGGTGGATGAGTTTTTAGATAAGTAAGGTTAAGTGTTCAGTAGTTTTTGCAATTTAATTTTATGATTTTAGAATAGTACCTTTGTAATTGACGCAATTTCAATGGCAATGCATGTCATGTGAGATTTAAATTAATAAATAAAAATAAAATAAAATATATAGTCTTGAATCACTTTGTATACTAATCGTCGAAATACCTTTCCAATATACAATTATATACCTCATTTCATATAATTTCAAACATCTTTAGTTTATAAATATCAATTTCATTACCTACATGCCATATAGCTTCTATAATAAATTCCATCCCCTAATGTGACGTCACGATCATAATATGACGGCCTGTTCATGAAGACGGCAGTGACCTGGAACAGGACTGTCGCTTGCTGCGATCCGTAATTGTGTTTGATTGATATGGCTCTGTATCTTGCGGAGTATTCTTTACCTTGATTTAATTTTTTCTTCTATACTTTACGACGGCAATATCTTTCCTTTTCATCTATTCTGTCTTTTTCCTGACAGTTCAGGATTGGCTTTAATTTTTTTCTGCCTTCTCCTTTCGTAGTCCCTTTTCTGTTGGGCAATCTTTTGCCATTTGTCTATAAAGAGAGGCGGTAAGTATTTTTGAAAAAAGAAACAGACTTGTATTTCATTGCCATGGACACCAACCATTGCCGTGGAGAGTCCCATTACATGGTGTTGTGTCCATGGCAGTGACGAATTAACGCATTATAGCATTTTTGTTTAATGAATATACGCTTTTAAAACAAGAATCTAATACTAATAATATTTTTTTTCTAACTTGGTTTCATAAAAAGCTATTTCGATATCGTTTTCAGTATCGTAATGAACTTTTCATGAAACATTTTTCTTTATTTTTCTAAGATTGGTAATGATGTTCACAAATGTTTCATTTTGCTGTCGTGTATGTTTGGTTGCATTAATTCTATGAAATGGAGATGAGTTAAAAAAACATCAAATTATCTTACAAATTTACTATATTATAAAACATTACTAACTACTGACTAACCTGAACTATAAAATTTACAGCAATTTCCCTTAACTTTGGGGGTGTTGAACTAAACTCATCTTGCCCCATATTTTAAAATTATGTAGGTATGTTAAAAAAAAATAGGCAACTTCGTGACAAAATGGCTGACACGAAAATAAAATTATTTATTGTTCGTTTTATTTTCTTTTTAAATATAGATTTATTTATTGAAAAAAATGCCAAAATAGAACAAATGGTATAAAGCACACGTTTTATAAAGCTATTAGCGCACTTGTCCGTTATAAAACTCGCCACAAGCGGCTCGTTTTCTAACATGAACGCGTGCGCTAAAATGAGCTTTATAAAACTTGTACTTTAATATACTATAGTAAACGTAAGATTTTGAGAACTTAATATTTTTGAAAACCTTCTGTTTACACTAACCGCTAATTAGTATTTATTTCTCTTGTATGGCTTCTGCATGAAAGAAAAAGTTCAAATAATGTCAGTCTAGTGTACCTAAATGTAGTCGACTGTTGAACAAGCTGTAGTTGAAATATCCTAGCATTTTAGGCAAGACGGCAAATTTTGATTTCTCACACGTCAGATTATTCTGCCCACCTTAAGCAAAACGCCGTATGTGAAAAAATGGTTGAACGGAGGATATGCAGGTTTTGTTTAAGCTCGTAGCCGTTGTAAGTTTAGAATCGGTGGTGGGCAATAGATACTGCACATTTATAAAATTTTCCGGGGAATTCATATTTTGGCAAAAAAAAATGAAAATAATCAGTATAGATCAAATTATGGAAGATGCTGCGTTTTTTCTAAAAACTAAGGGATTGACATGGTGATTAAGTGATTATGAAAAATGCAGTATTACGTTTCTCCTAAGAACTTAATAAGTAATAAAAACACTTTACAACCATTTTTTTTTGTATTTTGTTATTTTATATCGTTTATTTATTACATAAACAAAAAAAGTTATTTTAATGGTAACAAAGTCAGATTCACAAAGCACTAATAACCGAAAGAAGTTTCATGTCTGAAAAAAGAAGTCAATCAGAAGTTGAAATATTTAACCGAAACGTTTTCCGGTTATCTGGCAAAACCTCATTAAGATTTTTTAAAATATTGTCCCTATTCTCTCTTGGGAATCCACATGGCTGCGTAAAGCATTCTGGAAGCTTCATTCCATCTGGTTTTGTTGCTTTAACTTGTAAAAAGTCTAAGCAATTGAAATTCCATTTTATCTTACGAAACCATTTTATCTTACGAAACCTTATAAAGAAGGTGATACGCGCCCCTGATTGCTGTGAATTGAACTATGTTTCTTAAATAATGACGACAGTTGCTGGGGGGCGCCTTCAGTTTTTTCTGTGGAACTAGGACTTCCAATAATAAAAGTCGTTTGCTGCCATTTCTTTTACATGAACCCTACCTTTATTTGCGGTTGAAACTGCCTCAACAATATCCGTGAAATCGTAGGTTTTGCCTTGTCTTTTTAATGATAGTTCCACCTGATGGTGACTGATTTTGAAGAGAAAATAACAAAATCCGGCAAATTAAATTAAAAAGGAACGTAATCTGTAATTGAAAAATTTTATATATTTTTTCTCAAAAACTAGGCGTTACCGGAGAAAAAAGTATATAGAAACTGTGATTTGCGACCTTTAGTTAGTCTATATTAAAAATTTTAGCGGAAAATTCGCTGTTTCCGGTGTTCCAAATAAATAGCAAAAATTTTAATATTTTTTCCTCGAGAACTAGTATAGGGACCAAAGAAAAAAACTTTCGGGTTCGTTATTAGCAACCTTAAATTAAGGTGTGTGATGGTACACTCGCTTAATTCCCTAGTGTTTACTGCGTGGCATATAGGGTTGCTCACTGGTTTGCTAATTTTCTGCTATCTTCGATTAAAATGACAGTTTACTTAAACACTTTTATTCGTTAATGCAGGTTATGGTAGCATATTACAAGGTTTCACGACAAAGACTCTGGTCGATACTTAACGTTGCATTACTAACTGCTTCTTTACATTTTTCCCTTAACTGTCACATCACAAAAACGCCCTGGTTTCGGAGGGAGTTTAATTTTGTACGTCAGATAACGCGGAATTGCTAGCTGCTTAGTTCTACTTAAAAAGAAACCATTAATAATTGCCCCAAAAGGCCTTAAAATCGTGGAGCGTACATAAAAGCACTTGCTTCACAGAGCCATCTTGGAACGTACACTACCTACTCTTTCTTGACCGTTGCGCAGTGCTTCTTGTCTCTCTATCGACCCGCGCGTGATACGACCCAACCCATCTTTTTTTTAATAGGGACCTAGTGTCTCAATCTACGTGACTGAATGCAAATAACTGCGTGAACAAATTATAACCCTTATGTGTAACAGTGTATTTATGTAAAAAATTAGCGAAAAATTCGCTTAATCCGAATAATTACCAAATTCTAAAAAGAAAGATGTAGAAAAAAATCTTAAACGCCGCGCGCCGGTAATTTTCACAATATAATTATAATTCTTGGCATAACGCCTTTTACACGCTCTACGCCTTCCCCATACTGGTGCCCGAACCCTCTCCGCTACGCCGCGGCGCTCAAATCAACAAAAAGGTCGTTTACCGTCCTAGCTCGCGCGCCGCACGCCGTCGTCGTTGTATCGTACACGATGACGTCACAGTTGTAATCCGGTAGACGAGACACCACGGGCTAGAGACCCGCTCCGATCTCTGCCAGTCCCAGCGTCGCCCGATAATAATCTGGACGCTGAATTCAGAGTCTCCGGGAACGAAGGTAAATTGTCGTGTGTATATGCGACGGAAAATCCGTATTTTTTGGCGGGTTTATTTCATATAATCGCCGATTTTCGAATTCGATGTAATTAATTGGTAGAGCTCGACTAGAATAAAGGTTAGTTTGTGTAGTAGCGTTTTTATGATTATATTATACCGCCAAAGATGTTAAAATATTCACTATTATAAGGTGTTAATTTTAATATGCAGGAATTAATGAACAGTAGATGAAATTATAAAAATAAATGTACCCGCAACAAATGGATTTTTAGACTGACATTACAATTCTTTACTTTCCATGACATTGATAGCGCACAAAGCTCATTATAAATGCATAATGTTTTTTTATACAGAGCGTCCGCGTTCACGCTACTTCGAGACAGTTTTTAGGATTTGTGTACGGCGTATAGTAAAGTTTACATTACACCACTAATCCTTTAACTGCCATAATTATCCCTCTGGCCATAAAATGTCCCAAATTTATATCTTTTCGGGCAGAGCCGTTGTACAAATTACATGCATCCTTTATTGCTATACCATTTTAAGTAGGTATAAACAGGGCCGTAACTAGGTATAGGCAGAGTGGGCGCAAAAATCATAAATAAAATTATTCTGAATGATGATAAATATGAAAATGTATATTAGAATAGGTCCATCTGGCCAAAATATAAAAACTTCTATTAGAATAGATGACAGATGGCGGGTCAATATCAAGGCGTACCAGCTAGGATATTGCAAGAAAATCCTACTGCAAGATTTGTCCCATGCTCTGCACACAGTTTACATTTAGTGGCATTACACAGAGCTTCAGTTAGTCCCGAAATAATAACCTTTTTTGGAATTATTCAAAATTTATTTAATTTTTTTGCGCATTCACGGTACGCTGGAATAAATTAAAAAATACAATAAATACTACTTTAAAAGGCTTTAGCGATGCAAGGTGGTCATCCAAAGCATTAGCGTTGAACGCACTTATCACTCAATTTAAATTGGTTTTGGATCCTTTAAAAGAGATGACTGATGTTTCAATATATTCTGGTAAAACAGTAATTGGGGCAAAATATTTTCAAAAAAATTTTAAAAAATTCGATTTTGTGATTCTTTTAGTTTTTTAATAATAAGGGGTAAAGAGTATACATAATTTAAATTTGACAATAGGTTGTACTAGTTTCGACTTTAGACAAAGTCATCTTCAGCAACCCAGTAATTAAGAAACATGTTTTTTTAGGATGTACCTAAATAAACTAAAACAAATTAGAAGAGGGGGAGGAGTGGTTTAACAATATACGGTCATAACGTGTACCTTGTGCTGCCAATGGATTGGACAGCAGATAATTATGAACGTGATGCTACTTTAAGCAATCAAGGAAATTAAATGTGAATAAGTAATAGAAGCCAAAATTCTTAATGGGATAATTTATAGTTATGTTATGCTATATAGATGTCAATAACATGTTAAATTAAGAAAGTTCAATAAAATCATCGTTTCATGAAACAACTCAGTGAGGGGACATGATTTATATTTTGGTGGGTCAGAATTTTAATAAGAAAAGGGGGGGGGGGGGAAGGGAAATTAAAATTAGTTTAAAAACCAGTTACGTCATTGAGTAAAATTGGGGGGTCATCTGAAAGGAGAAAATTATTTCCATTTAAAATTGTTTTACGGAAATATCATAATATTATGTGGTCTCACAATGTAGACTTTAGTTTTGTATGTGGTAAAATTATCATGTACTCACAAAATTGTCAATATTCATAGCATAATTTCTCAATCAATTTATTTTAGATTGTTTAAATAAATTCACTGAAGCCTATGTTGCGATTTTCTTTTTTTCCTTTTGGTAATTGAGACACAAAATAGCAACATGACTTAAGATTGATGCTGTTCGAAGCAAATGTCGAAATAAAATGGAGGGTATCTCTGATATCAGTACTATAAATTTCTTTTTTATATTATGACAGTTGATACCCGGAAATACGAATTTTAAATAATATAAAAATGGAAATAATTTTCTCCTTTCAGATGGGGCGGCGGAACTTTCGGCCCCATATTGGGTAAGGTACCTGCTAGAAATTTTAGGTCAAGTAATCTTGCAAGAAATTTCGGCCCCAAACATTGCAGGTAATGCGAATTGAACCAAAAAGGTGGATTAGATGCCGTGTTAGCGCTGTTTAACCAATATAAGTCTATAAAAGGGGCAAACAATTAATAATAATATTCCCCGGTGAACTTGAAAAAGGCGAATTGGAACCAAAAAGGTGGATTAGATGCCGTGTTAGCGCTGTTTAACCAATATAAGTCTATAAATATAAAAGATAAAAGATCATAAAAAAATTAAAATGTTATAACGTTAGACCATTGGGGCCGAAAATGCCTGTAATAAAAACGTGACCCTTCCATCCCGGGGCCGAAAGTTCCTGTCAAAATCGGGCTGCTACCTGGCCGGGGCCGAAATTTCCTACGCCCTTCAGATGACCCCCAATTTTACTCAATGACGTAACTGGTTTTTAAACTAATTTTAATTTCCCTTTCCCCCCCCCCCCTTTTTCTTATTAAAATTCTGACCCACCAAAATATAAATCATGTCCCCTCACTGAGTTGTTTCATGAAACGATGATTTTATTGAACTTTCTTAATTTAACATGTTATTGACATCTATATATCATAACATAACTATAAATTATCCCATTAAGAATTTTGGCCTCTATTACTTATTCACATTTAATTTCCTTGATTGCTTAAAGTAACATCACGTTCATAATTATCTGCTGTCGAATCCATTGGCTGCACAAGGTACACGTTATGACCGTATATTGTTGGACCACTCCTCCCCCTCTTCCAATTTGTTTTAGTTTATTTAGGTACATCCTAAAAAAACATATTTCTTAAATACTGGGTTGCTGAAGATGACTTTGTCTAAAGTCGAAACTGGTACAACCCAATGTCAAATTTAAATTATGTATACTCTTTAACTCTTATTTCACCCTAAAAGGACAAATATATTTTATTTTGGTGGTATAGGCAGACCTTGTTTTCTTTCTTTTAAAAACAACTATTATTTTAGGTCATCGATTTAATAATAACGCAGATATAAAGGTTTACATGAGATTTGCAGTGATTTCAGTTTTCTTAATGGAGCAATTCTTTCCAAAATGAGTCTTTCTGATACTGAAAAATTCAATTAATATTTGTGCGCTAAATATCCAAACAAATTGTAACGAATTTATTCAGGAAACAGAAAGTTTTAATTTTCAAACGCAAAAACTTTTTCATTTCCAGTGTCAATCTGCATTGCAAATGTACCAAAACCTACATAAATTCGAGCTACTGGCAGAGTATCCCAATTTTGCTACAGCATTACAAATTTTTCTTACAATTCCAGTCACCAGTGCTTCTTGTGAAAGATCTTTTTCAAAATTGAAACTTATTAAAAATTATTTAAGATCGACCATATCCCAAGAAAGATTATCTAATACTGCCATATTATCCATAGACAGGCTTATTGCAGAATCCATTTCTTTTGATAAATATATATCAGATTTCGCAACACAAAAGCCAGAAAATATTGTTTGTAAAATTATCTTCCTCATCAAATATTTAAGTAGAACGTAGAGTCTATTTGTAAGTATTTTATTTGTACTTACACATTTCCAATATTTCCATTTTTTATTTTATTTTTTTTTAGTTTTACAATACATATATAATCTTATCTTATTATTAAGTAAGGTTAATAATTAACTGATAAAAAAAAATTTAAACCAAAGAATATTAATAAACTTATAACTTCTTTAATAAAAAGTAGAAAAAGTTATACAAATAACTGACAAATCAAAGATTAATATTAGTGTTGCTATTCGGTATGATAACTTTTCTATTAGCCTTGTAATGTAATTTTTCAGTTTGTGATTTTTATAAACAAACGAACACATCTCAAGAACATACAAAGATCGTACATTAAATACATTTCTGGTGTAAAGAAGTTGTGTTGAGAAACGTCTATTTTTTTTTATAAAGTACCTTAAGAATAAAATTTTGTGCCAAATTTAAGGGTTTTAGAGCATTATTGTACAGACCACCACACAGAACTATGCCATATCCTATTAAAGACTCGACAAGAGCTTTATAAACTGCAATTAGTAGAAGTAAATTTTGTGTGTTCTTTAAAACAATGTTAAAGTATCTCCCTACTGCAGCGCATTTCTCTAGGGGGCGCAAAAAAGAAACCTGGCCTATTGTAGAATATCACCTTGTTACGGCCCTGGGTATAAATACCTGATAATATATAAATAACAAATTGATTTTTGTTAATTTTAGTTCCAATTGGTTTTCCGACTAGTGCATTTTGTTATATTACTGTTTGGTTTATCGGCGCGTGATTTTTTTTGTTGTATTAGTGTTAGAACGTGGCATCAATAGGCTCGTGCTGCATTTACCTCTCGATGCTAAAAAAATAATTTAAAATGTGTACCAATCCTTGCTGAAAAGACAATTTAATTCAAATGATGCTTTAGCCGAGACGTCTGCTTTAACAAGTACTCCTTTATCTTCGGTAAAGGATATATCACTGAAACCCACCACTCTTAGAAAGCAACGACGTGACTGTAACACATTGAGAAGTATTGACAAGAATGATTTGGATTTATTAGAAGGAAAATTTATCAAATGTATGATGTATGAAGAACAATATACACCCACCCTGGTTCCCCTGAAAAAGAGGCTTATCAACGACGAAACAAACATTTCTTGTAGCATTTTGCTTAAAATGGGTTTTAAATATCACACAATTACAATTGATAAAAGACAAACCTTAATGGAATCTCAACGTTTGCGGGAGTGGCGTCATAAATATTTCACGGCTATTAAACAATATAGAGCAAGAAATCGACCAATTATCTACCTTGACGAAACATGGTTCGATACACATGACACTGCAAGAAAAGGATGTAATGATTTTTCAAAAAAATGCCAAGCCAAGGCTTCTTCAAATAAAGGCAATAAAATAACAATAATACACGCAGGTTCACAAAATGGATTTGTTCCGAACTCTTTGTTGCTTTCAGCTACAATCATAGCAGATTATTCTCTAGATTACCACACAACTTTTGAAGATTGATTTGAACATCGAATTCATTTAGTAAATTTGGTCTTGTCAAAGTACCGTCAATGAAAAATGGTCCAATGATATGATTACCCAATATTCCAGCCCAGACATTGCTTTTTTTCTTGAATATTGAGTATATAATTCACACATCCAGTGAGGACTACTTCTGCTCCACAATCTGCAATTATGACGGTTGACTTGTCCATTTAAACAGAATATTGCCTCGTCACTTAATAAAATTGTTTGTGTAAAATTAGGGGTTGTATTAATCGTTTCCATCAGTGTCTCAGTAAGCTCCATTCTATGCATTGGGTAAAATTCCAGCAGTTCTTGCAAGTACTGAATTTTGTAGGGTTCGACTTTTTCCTCACTTAGAATAATTCTTACCGATGTTTGACTTATCAATGAATTAAGAGAAATCTGGGTTGTACTTACTTTAGGATTTTCTTGCAATTAAAACACACCCAAAAATTGTAATGGACAATGCTAGTTATCATAGTCGTTAAATAAAAATATTTCCTGGTTCTAACAGTACAAAAGCAGAAATAACAAAATTTTATAATAAATAGTAATATATATTTGGAAGAAACAAACTTACAAAAAACGAGGTATTTTAAAGTATTAAAGGCTTTTAAAATTAATAAAGAATACGTGCCTGATAAGCTTGCAACAGAAAATGGTCGAGCATACAGTGTTGCGTCTTCCCCCCTACTATTGTGCATTTAATCCAATCGAACTAATAGGGCACCAAGTAAAATCAAATATTATAAGGAATAATACTTCCTTCACATGCAAATGCATCTGTAGTAGAATTAATAAAAAACATAATAGGTAACATTTCTGCAGACAGTTGGAAAAACTGTATACAACAATTAACGTAGGAAATTCTTATCTGTGTATGCGTACTAATGTTCAACCCTTAATAATAAGTTTAGATGAAAATAGTGACAGTGACACAGAATTAAATTTCGAGTAAACTAGAATTAAGCTGCCAAAATCGATTATTATAAAACTTTTCAGTGTACACACTTTGTACTGTATTTAAATCTTAAACTTAATTTTAATTTTGTATTAGTGTGCAGTCTAATTCGTAACATTGTACATTTTAATCATAATAACTTGTTAAAATCGTTTTCATATATAGTAGGTACCTAGTGCACTTTGTTGACGACTGTAAAAACTTAATTTTTATTAAAACGTATAAATTTGTATTTCAGTATTTCATTAATTTTTAATGTACCGGGTGTCCCACTAAGAATGGCTGTCGGCCGTATCTCAGAAAGTGTTAGTCGTATGGCTTGCGAAAAAAAAATATATTAGGTAAAGTGGTCATGAGAAATTGCTGGAAATTATTTTCAAGTTTCTCAGACTGGCGCTAGAGGGCGCAACAGTAACGGTAAATATGAATTACGAAGTTTCCTCAAAAGTCGCCTAGTTAAAAGGTATCTCGAAAATAACATTTTTGTATATTTCAAAGATTTATTAACAAAATTCACCTATAGAATGTGTTCGTCACTTTTCAAATAAAGTGGTGGGTGAAGGTTGAACATTATTTGTAATAAATGCTGATAACTCCGGTCTGGCTTAACGTAATTTAGTAAACTTAGTTTTGTTAAAAAGGGCTTTTCTCACCCTGTATATCATCTTATGAACTACGGCAATATGTGTTTTACACTAGGCGCTAGGGGGCGCTGTCTTACAACTTCACAAACAAACGCGTTTTTTCCATAATTGTAAAAATAATAGTATATTCAATTTTACCTGATTACAAGGATGATTAAAAGTCTAAAAAGTCAGCGAAAACTGCAAGTTAATATCTATTTTCAATTCGGAGATATCAACAACAATAATCATAATTACCGAACATTATGATTTTATTTTCAAGTTGCCATTTTTAAGAGTCAAATAGGCCTTGGAAAAATAAAATATGAATTGAAATTGTGCACGCGTGTCACCTTTCATTATTACGTCGAAATTTTTGATGACCACTTTACCTAATATATTTTTTTTCGCAAGCCATACGACTAACACTTTCTAAGATATGGCCGGCAGCCATTCTTAGTGGGACGCCCGGTACTTATAAAGGGTGAGTCGGCAGGAATGGGCCTAACTCTAAGGGTGTAATCTATGCATCAAAATAGTAAGAAAAAACTCAAATGTTGTTATCCAATATTCATTTGTTTTCAAGTTACAGCGTTAAATAAAATAATAATATTGTTAAACCAGAATATCCAACATTAACATTGTTTTAAATAAATCATTGGTTTAGTAAATTTTCAAAAATACCGCCATTGACTTCCAAATATTTCCTGCTTCGTTTACGAAGGGCGCGCGTGGATCTTTCAATTGATTCGTGTCTTTCTTTAATATTGAGTACATCATTTCTAATGCGTCTAATCAATGCATCCCTAGTATCTACTTTTACTTTGTAAACCTCAGTTTTTAACCAACCCCATAAATTGTAGTCCAACTGCGTGAGGTCTGGCGATCTAGGAGGCCAACTAATAGGACCACCGCGACCAATCCAAACCCATGGAAACCTTTGGTCTAAATATTGCTTGACCCGACGATCGAAATGGGCAGGCGCTCCGTCGTGTTGATAATACATTTCAATTCTGATGTTTAAAGGAATCTCCTCCAGTAGTCCTTGGAATTCATTTTGTAAAAAACTTACGTAGTGATGTAAGGTGATTTTCCAAAAGAAATGGGCCAATTAAATTATTATCGATCATGCCGCACTACACGTTAACTGAAAACCTGTGTTGAAAATTACTTTCGACTATTGCGTGAGGATTTTCGTCCGATCATACATGGGGTTTCGATTATTATCGATGCCGTCACGGGTGAATGTAGCTTCGTCAGTAAAAAGTATGTGCGGTAAAAGATGACGATTATTAATTATCCACTCACAAGAGCATACGCTTGGCGTAGTCTCCAGGTTGAAGATTCTGTACACGCTGTACATGGTACGGGTGTAAGCCTTGCTCGTGAAGCGTATTGATCACTCTTTTTTGGGGAATTCCCAACTGAATTCCAATTCTTCGTGAGCTTGTCGTCGCGTCTTCTTCTACTAAAGCTAGAACAATTTCTATTTCTTCTAAATCCTGTTGAATTGCTCGTTCGGATGTTACATTATCACTTGGAAGCGTTCCGGTCTCGCAGAGTTTGTTCAAAACTCTGACAAAGGCCTTTCTGTTCGGTGTTCTTTCATGTGGAAATCGTTCACGATATTCTTCAGCAGCCGCTGTAGCATTGCCATTACACAAACCATAAATAAAAACCATATTGGCGTATTCGAGATGTAAATAAATGTGTGGCATTTTATAAAATTAAAATGATACAAATCCGAAAGTTAATGGTGAATCAATATAACATTTTATACTGACACTAATAGGATAGTAACAGCACAACAATCAAAACAAACAGTAATAACATTTATTATTTACATTAATGCAATATTTTGTTTTTGCCTTATAACTTCAAAACAAATAAATATTGGATAACAACATTTGAGTTTTTTACTATTATTTTGATGCATAGATTACACCCTTAGAGTTAGGCCCATCCCTGCCGACTCACCCTGTATATGCCTCAAAATATTATTATTATTATTATTATAATAATTAATCTTTATTTCCATTAGGTTTAAAATATCTCTGTTAAAAGGTCAACGATATAATGTAAACTTTACTATACACTCTGTTGTAATTAAGAGATTTCAATAGGGTTATAAAAGATTAACAGTAAGAAAAGGATATTTAATGATAAATGTAGTATCAGTGTCATAGGACTTGGTTCACTCAGATATTTTTAGAAATTTACTTTACTCATTCTTATTAACAGATTTATTACAGGTATATTTTTATGCCTAAGCAATAATGACTCTAATTGTGTCGAGCTTAACATGATGAAAATCCATGATAAAATTATGAAAAAAGCACGACTGTCTTTTTATTTTAATAATGTGTATTACTACAAGTAAACTAAACAAATTGTATGCTGTTTTTAATAATTAGCGTCATATAATTTAAGTTTTATTTTGTTCCACTAAAAATTTGATTTGCTTACTTTATTATTGCAAAAATTTACCGCTAATTAATTAAACAACATAATCCCCAATCTATAAAATGTTATAAAAACCTGTAAGCTTATGAGCCCGACTTAAACGAATTAGTTTTAATTAATTAAAGCCTCTGCAGTTTATATTCGTTTTTCCTAAGTGTAAGTAACGCGCAATGTTTATTGCGGTTTTATGAACTTCTCTGGTAGTATTTAAGAAATATGCGTTGTTTTAAATGGCAATTAATTAATATTAGTGTGCAACAAAATTACTTCAAAAAGCTCAACGTTCAACAACAATAATTATAGGGTTACTTCCTCGCTCGCTTCTTTGTATTTTTAAGAGGTCAATATTTACGTAATGGCTGATATTTTCTTAATTTCTCGTTTTTATCGTGTCAATAGGTGTATATCAATTTTTTCTTTACTCAAAGGAAGGCGTAGGTGTCGTAACATATAAAAATAGTCATTCACGTGACAAGTCCGGAAATGCTGTCTTTTTGGACGCCTACTGCTAGTCTTGGAATCTTGTCTACTCGTCCGAAAAACAGTTTCCGGTCGTGTTGCGTAGGTACACCATTTTTTCGGAAAGCGTGTGGAATAGATAAATAAAGGATGCTTCTTTATAATATTTATTTGTAGAACAAAATTAGGAACATTCTAATGCTTGTTTATATTAATATTTACGGTAGAGTCTCTTAATAGCGACCACCCTCGGGGAATCAAATGTTGGTCGGTTAACAGGGGTGGTCGGTAAATAGAGAGAAATTAAAACAACTGGTCTACATTTTAAGTTTTGGTTTATTAATAAGTATCTTTTATCATCATAATATATCATATATGTAAATAATTTGAAATATTTTTCTTTAAATTTATCAGAACTAAAATTATATGAGATGAAGCCGATTTGCCAATATGTATATACTGCACGTGCATACTAACATATATTATACAATGTACTGTATGTTTGCTTTGAAAGTCTTATTTTTTAAAATAGTCGGAAACTAATGATTGCTTCATCTTTTTTATTTTATTTTTATTCAGATTCACATTTTAATAGCAATTAAGAAATATTTGCAGACTTGTCAAAATTGTTAACACTATTAAACAAGTTTTGTAAGTCTCTCAAACTTGCGCAGGCTTCTGATAGACTATTTTCGACACTGGAGCAAGTTCAGGTTCCTCTTCCTCTGTCTCAGAGTTTGGAGTAGTTTCACCCGTGACTTGGATCTCTTCAATACATTCGTTGATAGTCAATTCTGCACTTTCTGTTGCCAAACCGTTATCAATAGAGGAAAGTTGTTTCAACTTCACAAATGTATCCCTAATGTTAGGAAACAGTTGTGCGAGCGGAATATTATCTTCTTCTTCGAAGTCGTCAATGTTATCTATATTACACATAAATCCGGCTTTCATAAAGCATTTTTTTATTGGCACTGGGGAAAAATTGCGCCAGGCCACCGAAATCCATTTTGAGGAGTTGGTTATGGTAACATTATTTTCCATTTCTTCATCTTGGTATCAAATCTGTGAAGCCATGTTGTCATTATGTCTACTGTCCTCCACGCTTTTTTGTTCGAGACCCATTGTAGAGGTAACTTATCGATATATGCGCCCTTAAAAAATCGAGGACTTTTGCTTTTGCCTGTTATAAGTGGTTCTTTCTTTTCACATTCCGTATTTGCACAAGATCATCTTTTATTGCATATGTTTTTGTTGGCAATGCACGATAGTAGAGGCCTGTCTCATCTGCATTAAATACATCTCTTAGGGCTTCCCTAATATATTGGTTGTTCTGCTCGCTACTGAAGACTTCTTGATTTCTTTGCTTTATAACCAACGTTCTTCCTTTTAAGAAATGCGATAACCTTCAGGAACGTCTCTATGTTTACATTATTCTTCACAAAAATTGTACTTTTCAGCATAGAGTTTAACAATTTCTAATTCTTGTGCCAAATAAGCCAAAATTACGTCCTCTGTAATAGTTTTACATTTCCTTATAACCATCGATTTCGTGAACAAATTATAAACAGTTTCGTATCTAAACTCTCATTTTTCAGGTAATAATTGTGCTCTACCAGCAGCTGTTGCATTGGAACTTTCGTCAGGCACAATTATTGTGTTGCAGCAGCAATTGCTGCATTGAAACTTTCGTCAGGCACATTTTTTACTGTTGCTTTCCATTATTTATTGCAATAATCGCGACCAATAAACATGCAAACTTTTTAAAAGCAAAATAGCAACTATTTTAATGTCAAATTGGTAAGTCGGTATTTCGTTGCCATGACAATGATCTGCATTATTCTAAAGCATACCCACCTAGATTGTCATACTGCTATTTGGCTATTAAGTACAAAAACAACAACGATGTAATTCTTCCCGGCCTAATCCGGGAAATACGTTCTTTCCGGACTGGGCCGGAAAAGCGTTACTTTCTCAAAGAACAAACGTCCGGGAAGTGGGTACTTTCCTGACAGTTGCCGAAAATAGCATGAAAGTATGCCGTAGAATCCGAAGAAAATAGTATAAAAATAATAAATTAATTTAAAAAATCTGTTACTTTTAGATCTGAAAGATTTGATGAAATAAAAAAAAAAAAGGAAATACTAAAAAATACAAAAGAGGGAAAAGAAGAAATCAAATTAGAAAATGACTTATTTAAACAAGAAGTTATGAGATTGAAGAAAGAAATTAAATTTTTAACAAAAAAAATAAATTTGAAGAACAGAATTAAGACATAAATAATAATGAAATAAATCCTGAAATAAAAAATGATGAGATCAAACAAATTTTAACCAAAATAAACATTAAAGAAGACGATATAGCACAAATAGAGTCAGAATATAAAAAAAAGATTATTAAAAAGACAAAAGCTTATTTAAGAAAAAGATGAAAAAATTACCATTATCGACCTTAAACTACCAAGACCAGAAACAGGTATTAACATAAGTGAATATTTAATAACAATAAACAAATTTTTACTTGGAAAGACGAACGGATTAAATAAATTTTGCTATAAATTTAAATGGTACAAGAATAGTAAAATATTTGTGAGAAAAAATGAAGAAGAAAAGGTGATTCACATAACAAATAAAAAAGGAATTGAAAAACTTAAAGAAATCTTGTAGTTAAATTATATTTAATTTTCTACTTATTTTCAAATTTAGTATATGTATTTTATTTTTTGTACAATAAGTACACATTTATATATTTTATTTATTTTATGCATAACTTTTTAATATTTTCAATTTAATAATTGATGAATATACATATTATATCAACACAAACTTAAAAAGTTTTTAAAACCGATTTATTTAAATTAAGTAATTATGATATAATTTATAATATTGGAGAGTTTAATAAAAAGTGAGTGGGTTATGGTGTATGTTATGAATAAACATAATTACTCTACTAATTTTATCTCATTATCTCTTTGGGAAAAGTAAGAGTAATTTTCTTAAAACTATCCATTGGAAAGGTAAAACTTTATATGATAAGTATCTATTAACCTCTCCCACCAGATGTTTTCGAATTTACTATAAATTTAAAGAATATTTTTAATACTATAAAATATAATACTTGTAAAAATTAAACAGTAATTTTAGTAGGTGATATAAATATCGATATTTCATCGAAATCCAAAGATGGTAATGAGTGTTTAAACTTTTCGGGTAAATATAATTGTATATCATCTATAAATAAATACACAAAAGAAATGACTGATCATATCTTTATAAAAACTAGAGAATAATAGGATAATTTTATATCAATAATCTTTAAATATGAAATAACGGATCATTACCTAACAATTTTATAAAAAATACTTATTGGTAATAACCCTAACAAATAACTTTTTGTAATATATAAAAATTTCGTTAACAACTACAAATTAGAAGACAATATGACCAAAACAGGTTGGACAAATTTATATTCTTATTCTGAAACAAATGACGTACCTATCTAATAAGTTAATAAAAGAAATACAAAATAATGTACGGAAATGTGCAACCCAAATCAAAATTAAAATTAAATAGAGAATACAATGGATTACTAGTAGCTTACTGAACTTTATTAAGACAAAAAACGAACTTTGTTAAAAAATTACAAAAAAATAAAAATCATCGATTTTTATTACATATATATAAATATAAAATTTGTGGAAACGAATTAACTGAACTAAGAGGCCAGTATATTTTTTAATCAAACACACAGTCTCCAGAATAAATAAACAAGGTATAAAGTTATTATTCTCAGTCGAATAAACAGGTATATAAAACCCTTACAGACAAAATTTTGTAGAAAATTTTATAAATTATAAAATTATAAAGATTATTTTATTATAAAAATTATAAGATTTACTTTACAAAAATTATTTACCAACTAAAACATTACACATTAAATTAAGTTTGAAATCATAAGATAAAATTACATGTTAAAATTTGATATGAAATATTCCTTATAAGAATAAAAGGCATTTGCCATTAAATATTCTTTTACTTTCATTTTTCATAGCTGGCTGATACCGAGGACCTTAGTATTTGTTGGAATCAAGTTAAAGAACTTTATAGCAAGATCTGGTGCCATTTCTAGTTCTCTCAAGACGGCTGAAGTCTGGTACTAAGTTTTTATTATTCCGAGTTGGATAATTATGCAGGTCAAAGTGAGCCTGATAAAGATTTATGTTATATTTGATATGCAACAGACATTGAAATATATACACATGGTACAGTCAAGATCCTCAGGTCCGCAAAACACTGACGGCAGTCGTCTCTAACATCCAAGCCGCTAATAATGCGAACACACTTACGCTGAAGGCCAAATATTTTATCACAAGAATGGCCCCACGATAAGATAGCATAAGATAGGTTGGAGTGAATGTAACCACGATATGCTGTAAGGACAGTTTTTTTTTAGGTGATCTTGAAGTTTGTAAGGAGAAAAAGACATTTTACTAATTTTTTAGAGAGGTGAACCACATGGCCTTCCCAGGTCAGGCCTGGATCCAGATGGACCCCACTCGACTTCATCCACGCACTCCGCCAAAAGGGGATGATCTGGTATTGTATTTCTCAGTGTGAAGTCATAGCCTGAGACTTGGAGCCATTCAGTGAAAGCCTATTGGACAAAAACCATTGCAACAAACCTGCCCCGACACGCTCAAAGCCAATACCACTCACATCGATAGGATGATAAACTTGATAATAGGTGGTATTATCAGCAAATAAGACAATATTTGCTAAGTCCTGAGCATAGACCAGATTATTTATATACACCAGGAACAAGATGGGTCCCAAAACCGAGCCCTGAGGTACTCCAAAATGGAGGGGCTGTTTAGATAAACAGTTTTGATTGAATTTAACATATTGTATCCGGTTTGAGAGGTAGGAGTTTATTAAGAGAACAGCGTCATCATGAAATTTATAAACCTGTAGCAAGAGAATACTATACGTTACACGGTCGAATGCTTTAGTAAGATCCAGAAACGCAGCATTTGTATCAAGAAAGTACTCAAACCCCCCCAAAATGTCACTGGTCAAATGATCTATGGCCAAACTTGTTGTTCTATTTTTTCGAAAGCCAAACTGGCCCGTGGCAAACAATTTATTAGATTCAAAGTGCTCGTTTATTTGATTTTTAATAACACGTTCGTAGACCTTTGATAACATTGGCAAAATAGAGATCGGACGATAATTTGTATAGTCATCTGCAGACCCCTTTCCCTTATATAGGGGAATCACTTTTGTTACTTTAAAAATTGATGGAAATATGCTGCAAGCCATAGACTCATTTATCATTTTTATCAGAGGTACATAAATCAGGTTTTTAAAAGTCTTTATTATTTTGGTGTTCATTTCATAAACAAGGGTCTACAGAATTCTCGAGCATTTACACTACAAATATACCAAGCTGTCTTTTTTGTTATATAAAAGTAGAGTTAAATAGCACATGAGTGCAAAAACCCCAAATAGCAATTCCATATCTCAAATGGTTCTCTTCGAGAGAGAAGTATACGGATTTTGAAACTTAGTCGATTATTAAATCCATCAGGAACTAATTGTAATATTCGACGTCACAACCATCTACACGAATATTATCAAATTTAAATTTAAAGCTAAACACAACAAATTTGCATCAGACCACTTCTCAATCATATCGATAATGACCATAAGCATCTCATGCCTCTCATGAGACCATAAAATAATGGTATCATCCGCAAGGACGGTAAAGCGACTACGTGAGTAAAGGATATAAATATTATGGGTCTGGGGCGCAACTAAGATACTTTCCAACCAGCAGACAGAGCTCGGTGCTAATACTTATTTTAGAGGACTTTAAGAGAGAAACACTTTAGCAGAAAGCCGAGAATCGTATCTGAATCACTTTAAAATATTATAATAATGTAAAAACCAAAAATGTATTTCTTTAAAAGTTGTTCAAAATGACCACCATGAACTTCTTGTCAGTAATAAAGTCGATTTTCGACCCCATTTCTCACATTTTCGAGGATGGCAGGTGATATTTCTCAGCAGACGATAAAATAAGTACAATAATTTCTTTCGTTAAAAATTTGTAGGTCAACCTTTTATTATACTTTAAGGGTAGGGAATTCAGTGACAGTTATAGCGGGAATTCTTAGGTTTATTAATAGATTTCTAAAAAACTTAAGGTGGTGGCTATTATTGGAAAGATTAATATGCCTTTCCCTTCAGTCCAATTATACCGAGAATTTGTAGGTAAGTTAATAGCTGATTGCCAATAATTATTGCGATTTCTAAGAAACTTTAAGTGCCTGATGTTATTGGAAACTATTGTTTTCAGAAACGAGTACCTTATTTTTTATAGGAAATAGTGGTTAAACTTCAGAAAATTTTACCTATACAGAGCTATGGCCATTGTTGGTGAATTAATGCAACTGAACAACTCCTTATTATTGCTGTTTCTGCCTGTTACTTTTAACTGATATACGAATTACGGTTCTCACTACTGAAATAAAAATTAGATAGGTAATTTATATTATTTCAATTAATACAAAATAACCGTATAGGTAAAGCCTGTCCAGAGATATAAGAAAGTTACACTTTGCCTTTGAATGGGATTATCCAAGGGTGGCCATAAACAAACAATGAATGAATGAACAAATGCAGATAAATTATGATCCGTACTTAAAAATGTCTTAAAGTAAACTACGCAGATCCGAAAGACGTAATTTCATTATTAAAGTAATAGTTTGGTAATTTTAAACCGATTTTTACCCGATTCAAAATGATAGGGTTAATCCCATAAAACAAATTATGTTTTAAAGACTATATATAGCCACTCTAGTTAGTTTTAAGCTTAGTAATTATTCTTACTTCGTGTGTAATACAGCGTTTGTTTAATCGTGTGTGAGCCAATGTATCACAGGAGATAACTCTGTCGAAAAGCAGAAAACACTTTTCTATGGAAACTAAGGAAGTTATAAACAATGTTTATTCAACTCGCATTGAACATGCGGTCAGCAAGCAAGCAGCGTTAGAAGAAACGGACACATCAACAAAAATTCCAACATACTTCTGTGATACTTATGCAAAATATCTAGAGCATACAGTTTTAAGGCTTCCACCATACCATTGTATATTTAATCCCATCGAACATGTTTGGCAGCAACTGAAATCTGCCATTCCGTAACAATATTTGCCCTACTATTAACTCCAGTGTACTTAAGCTTACAAAAACTGAAGTTTTTAACATCTCTTCACAAAGTTGGGCAAATTCTGTTACACATGTTGAAAAAGTGGAAAAATCTTGAAAAAAATCTATTTCTTTAAAAGTTGTTCAAAATGACCACCATGAACTTCTTGTCAGTAATAAAGTCGATTTTTGACCCCATTTTTCACATTTTCAAGGATGGCAGGTGATATTTCTCAGCAGACGATGAAATAAGTACAATCATTTCTTTCGTTAAAAATTTGTAGGTTAACCTTTTATTATACTTTAAGGGTAGGGAATTCAGTGACAGTTATAGCGGGAATTCTTAGGTTTATTAATAGATTTCTAAAAAACTTAAGGTGGTGGCTATTATTGGAAAGATTAATATGCCTTTCCCTTCAGTCCAATTATACCGAGAATTTGTAGGTTAGTTAATAGCTGATTGCCAATAATTATTGCGATTTCTAAGAAACTTTAAGTGCCTGATGTTATTGGAAACCATTGTTTTCAGAAACGAGTACCTTATTTTTTATAGGAAATGGTGGTTAAATTTCAGAAAATTTTACCTATACAGAGCTATGGCCATTGTTGGTGAATTAATGCAACTGAACAACTCCTTATTATTGCTGTTTCTGCCTGTTACTTTTAACTGATATACGAATTACGGTTCTCACTACTGAAATAAAAATAGGTAAAGCCTGTCCAGAGATATAAGAAAGTTACACTTTGCCTTTGAATGGGATTATCCAAGGGTGGCCATAAACAAACAATGAATGAATGAATAAATGCAGATAAATTATGGTCCGTACTTAAAAATGTCTTAAAGTAAACTACGCAGATCCGGAAGACGTAATTTCATTATTAAAGTAATAGTTTGGTAATTTTAAACCGATTTTTACCCGATTCAAAATGATAGGGTTAATCACATTAAACAAATTATGTTTTAAAGACTATATATAGCCACTCTAGTTAGTTTTAAGCTTAGTAATTATTCTTACTTCGTGTGTAATACAGCGTTTGTTTAATCGTGTGTGAGCCAATGTATCACAGGAGATAACTCCGTCGAAAAGCAGAAAACACTTTTCTATGGAAACTAAGGAAGTTATAAACAATGTTTATTCAACTCGCATTGAACATGCGGTCAGCAAGCAAGAAGAAACGGACACATCAACAAAAATTCCAACATACTTCTGTGATACTTATGCAAAATATCTAGAGCATACAGTTTTAAGGCTTCCACCATACCATTGTATATTTAATCCCATCGAACATGTTTGGCAGCAACTGAAATCTGCCATTCCGTAACAATATTTGCCCTACTATTAACTCCAGTGTACTTAAGCTTACAAAAACTGAAGTTTTTAACATCCCTTCACAAAGTTGGGCAAATTCTGTTACACATGTTGAAAAAGTGGAAAAATCCTATATCCATAAAAATAATATAGCACAAATAATAATTAGAACAGATGATGATAGCGATAGTGATATTGATATATTAAGTGAATAATTTTTATAAGTACCTACCGAATAATTTGTATATTTTTGTAATCATAAATATAATTTTTAATAATAAAATAACTGTAATTTCATATTTAAACATAAATAAAGTATTATTTAATGTCTTACATATTTTATTACAAACCATGATTAAATTCTAAGCAAAATACGGACCTGTTCGGCCATATTTCAATTTTACAGCTGGCCCGGTCTTTCCTAATAGGAATCAGTTACTCACTTTCTTATATCTCTAAACAGATTTTTTTTTTTATACTATGACCACACAAATAACCCTTTATACTTTTTCATCTGTTCAGACGTTAGTTTCATTTGTTTTGTGAATCCTTTATCTTCGCAGTAAGAAAAGTATTACTTTACTTTTTAATTATCAACGAACTTTTTATATTCAGAAATTTCATTCACATCAATTAAGTTAGTAGTTTTTCAGCCAGATAAATAATTAAAAAACCTCAGTTTTAAATAAAATAAATTTTACTTACCTACCAAAAATGGATTGGGCAGATGCAATATCTCCCTACAGATCATCGCAGTCCTTTTTTGAGGAAATTGTTTTGAAAATTTTAAAATCGTCATAAAAGAACAAACATTCGGAATACCGTAATACACCAGGTAGGTCACTAATAAAAAGAATAGATAAAAAGAGGACCCAAATTGCTACCTTGTGCGACTCCAGAAGTTGGAATAATTTCTTTTGATAAAGTTTTTCCGACTTTCACTCTCTGCGTTCTATCTATTAAGTATGAGCTAATAATGTAATATCACAATCTGAAAAATTAAAGCGATGTAGCTTGTTAAGCGGAATCTGATGGCCAACCTTATCGAACGCCTTGGTACAATCTGTGTACCGTTGTATTGATAGCTTCTTAAGTTGGAGCAAGCTCCTTTACTTCTATTTATGAATGGTTTTTGATTGCCTTTGCTTAATCTTCTTTGCTGTTGTTTCTTTGTTTTAAGCTTTTGTTTCGATGTTTGCAGAACCTTGATTTATTTTATTTGAGATTTTTGAAATTTTAAAATTTTTTAATGATTTTTAGTTTTAATTGAGCCGCGGTCAAGGAGGCATCCAATCTTTGGGATAGCGATATCTCTCATTCTGACCTGATCTTAAATGGGAGGTCAGAATTAAATGGTTTGTTGATGTGTCAGTCCGTTTGAAGTAATTGTTTATTATTTTGTCATAAAATTGTCTTAGTGTGTCTATTTTCATGTCTACTGTTGAAATTTTTAATTTATCTGGAAAGGTGTTAGTTTTTAGTGAGAGGTTTAATATAAGCAATAAGGGTTTTAAGAGTAAGTGGTTGCAGTCTTTATATACAGGGTCGTTGGTATATATGGAAACGGTCGATTATTTCTTAAAGTATAATAGTTAGCAAAAAATATTCAAGACAAAAGTTTTAGGGTTTTTTAAAATCTATGAGAATTTAAAAAAAAATAAGTATACAGGATGAGTCGAAAAGCATAGAGAAACAAAGTTACTTTTTTTTAATGGAAAACTCTTTATTACAAAATAATTTTAATTTAATGCTAAATCCAAAAATATTCTAAGACAGAGAGTGTTCCATTAAAAAAAAAGTAACTTTGTTTTCCTACGGCTTTCTGACTTATCCTGTATACTTATTCTTTTAAAATTTTTATAGACTTTAAAAAGCCCTTAAACTTTTGTCTTAATTATTTTTTGCTAGCTGTTTTACTTTAAGATATAATCGATCGTTTCCACACATACCAACGACCCTGTATGTATGAAGGAATATTGTCTATTCCTACTGCCTTTATTGCATTTAAATTTTTTATGGCATTTAGAAGTTGCGTTTCGGAAATTTCTGAAAAGTTAAAGAGCCTATCGCATTGGTACTTAAATATAGATTTAGATTTAGACCAGCAGTTAGGTTTAGGGTAGAAGGCTCATAGACAGTGTTAAAAAAAATTAGCAAAGGCGGCTGCAACCTCTAATTCACCTTCGTATTTTTGATCATTATGATATATTTATTTAGAATTTCTCTTTGTTGGTGCCTCATGAAAAATACGTGTTTTAAATATTCTACTGCCTGTTTGTTTAATGTTTTTAGTTACTGTCGCTTTTTTTCAATTTTTAAGGTTCTCCTTGTAATTTTTGACTCACCGTTAGTAGTTCGATTTTCTGATGTTGACTCCCACTGCCTAAGTACAGCGTTCTCGTCAAGTTCACTTGCATCTCTAGTATTTATATTACAAACTTTTCTTGTGTCTTTGCTCACTTGCCAGGTACTTTTGGTGTAGATTTTTCAATGAATCTAGTAAAATTCTTTTTTGTCTTTATAATTTTCCTTTCACAACAAGGTCTTTCTTACGCGGGCACATTTTCGTGTTTTCGTCCTTTTCCAAAAACTCGTTCACATATTTTCTTATATCATTGCTAATTTCACTACTGCGTTTTTTTCCCTCATATCGCAACAACTTAAGGTTATTTAGCTGCTTTCTGTGCACTTTATACAAAATTATTTTACTTTCCAAAAAACATTTTTGTCTTTTTGGGTCTCCAGCTAGTCCAGCTTACAGTATTTTCCGAAAGTTGATTTCTCAAAACTTCACCGAATATAAGGCGTTTTTTTTTTATAGCTGGGGGAACATTTATTTCAGCAGTCATTTAATTTACTTTGTCTCAGGCGGATCCAACGATTTTTTAAGTTTTGATATTTCCTTCTCCGATTCTTTTAGTTTTCGGTAGCAAATTACTACTTTGTTTTAACTTTGTACCTCCAATATTTTTTTTTATTGACGTTTTTTCAATAACTTCGTTTTCGTCTTCCACATAGTTGTCTTTAATATTGTTGTACAAAAGTGGTGGATTTAGATCTTGTTCATCATCACTTGAGGGAGAGGCATTTTTTTCAAGATTTGTTTTTGATCTGTAATCTTTTTGTGTCTCTATATCTTTGACTAATTTACGTTCCATTATTTTCGTTGCAGTGCTTGCTTTTTTAGCGACAGTTGTCTTATACTTTTAATCAGATGGATTTGTTTGTCTTTTCTGTATCTTTCTGTATTCTATCTTCGTTTTTCTTGTAACAATAAAAGTTTATGCTATTGCACCCTCATTTTTATGTTTCCCTTTTTTCTTTCAAAGATTTTTTTTTACATTTTTACGGTTTCTAATCCTGAGAGTTTCTTCGTTAGTCGTATCAGTCTTTACCAACTAAAAATAGTTTGTACTTTTTGACCTACAGTATCAGACATGCAAGTACCCCATTATGTGAAATACACCCAGGATCAATTTTTGCTCAGTATTAAGCAATTTCATGGATCCCATAGGTAAATAAGTATTTTAAAATACTAAGTCAATAATCACTCATAATACAAAATCACCAAGAAAAATCGATATCACTGTAAAAATTAGTGTGTCCACCTAAAAAAATATTTTTATCTACTTGGGAATCATAAAGTCTTACTTATGGGTAAGCAATCATTTTAAACACGCATTTTTTATCTTCTTCCTGTTGGTAACAACACAACATGACTGTTTTGAAATTTCGTGGCACGCCTACTTTTTGTTTTAAGAAGTATTTCGGTAGTGGTAAACTTAAATTATCTCTTTTGTACCTATGGGTGGGACTATCTTTAGAAGTAAGACATATTTTATAAAAAATTTCAATTACAAGAAATTAAATAAATTATCTAAATTTAAATGTTTCTCTGGTTGTATAATACAAAATATACGTAGGTATATCTTTACTAAGATCACGCTCACGCTGCTTTACATACATCCACAAACAACATAACCTAGAAAATATGCGACTGTGGTTTACGTATATTTATTTATTTCAAGCACAAAACACTATAATATTAGAATATTAAAATAATAGTGAGACAAAAGTTAAATAGTGCTTATTAAGCTTATTTAGTTACAATTATAGATACTGTGGTATTTTCCTCAATTTTATTTCTCTAAAGAAACGGACTTGGGAAGAGATGAGTGATTATTGTAAATATTTAGTGTTACTGTTGAATGTTCGGTGGCGTTAATGGTTATCCCTGGAATATTCTGGGTAGACACAATATTTTGTGTGAGACCTTGCTCATTTATAATTAATCTAGTCGTTCCACTTGACGTTACAGATGCTGTAGCTGTGGTATTTTGGGATGTACGTGATAAGCAAGGTGTGTGAAGAGTGTGTGGACAAAATATTTGCAACTTCAATCTTGCTTTTCATCAAAGCTTCAATGTAACCTTCCGCCACTGCTGAAGACTTCCAGCCACCATGCTTCTTATTAGTGTTCAAGTCACCCCCACTATTTGCGAAGTGTGTAACACTGGATCGTCAAAAACAATAAATAAAAGTAAATAACTTGGGATTCGGTAATTTTAAGTGAGAAGCAATAACAAAAGGGGCTTTGCCAATTGAGTTAAGACCAATGGGAGTGTTAATGCAGTGTCCATATCTATAAGTCAAGAAAAATCTGCGACTTGTCACGTGATTTGGTCTGAGACTAAAGTACTGTGTTACCATTTGTACCCAGTCACTATTTGTAATTATAAACTGCGTGGTTATGTAATTTTTAGTTTTGGGCACACGTACAATGTATATATCGTCTCCAAATTCAATATCATCTACTGACATATTTGTAATCTCTTCTCTGCGGCAGGCATTATTATAGTCCATTATAAGAATAACCTAAAATTTATATTCAAGATCCACTACATTTATTATGGGTAAGTTTTTTTTTGTCGATACCTATTGTATTTTTGTTTGAGATAAACGTATATCGTTGATAATTCTGAGGAAGGTATTTTGAAGCAAAAATTTTAGGAATCATTCCAATCTTGTTAAATACATTCTTATTTAATGCAATTCTTACTTTGATTGCTAGGCATATTTTATCATCAGCTTGTCCAATGAAGCGATTAATTTGCTCAATCTCTAAAATTTTTGATTTTGTTTGGCGTGTAACCCTCCGAAAGCCTATTTAAATATGCTTGTAATTTTTTTTATATTTCGATATATCAATATTTCTATATATATTTAAACAACTTCTTAACATTAAGTATTTGGAGCAAGCACATCGATGAAGTCTTTTTAATTTTACTTTCTTTGTTAAAAAATGCTATCAGGACATTTTCTGAAATATCTTTTACACTATTTTGCTCACACTATAGCTCAAAATCGGCATATTCTTTTTGATGACATTGGGAGATTTCTTCGGTAATAGTACATTATTTATTATTTAAATTATTTTCCGCGACTTCTCGTAGTTCTGGTGGGGTATGTCTTCCTTCTTGGCTCATTCTTATTCGTTTTTACTACTAACTTATTAAATAATATTTAATGATCCAATACAGCAAAAAGTGACAATTAATTAAAAATATGTATTACTTTTCAAATAATGGCGGCTGGGGTGCCCAATTGTTTTTTCTGTAACAAAGTGTTGCCAACCTCAAAGAAAATAAAAATTTTGACTGGAAATTATTAACTACATTTTTTTTTAATTTGCTTAAAGATGACCCAAATAGAAAAAGTATTATAAAATATTCGTTTCATACACATTTTAGAGCACTCGTCTCATCAACTAAACAGACGCGTGCTCTAAAATTGTGTCTTATGAAACTTATGTTTTAATATAGGTACTATTAAACCATACATGTTCTTATAATAAACCTTAAATATTGTTACATGACATACTATAATAAAAATCAGCAAAGTGGTAAAATGAACTAACCTTTTTTTGTGGGGGTTGGCGAAAAACTCCCTTTGCCAGTAACATTTTGAATATCCAGCCAGGCCAGGCCAATGAGGAAAATTTAAATATTTAAATTTAGGTCACTGAGGCGGTAGCAGTTTTAATTTACCACGTGCTGTATTGATATTCGACCGAACGTTAAAAAATTCAAATTGCGGCGATAAAATTCAAAATGTATTAATATTTAGGCAGGTAATCTTCTACTCTATTTTTTTGGCAAGGTCGTTCCAGCTTGACGAAGATAAACAGGTTGGGCTTATTCCCAGAATTTAAATCCCCGGCTTTATACCTTATCCAGAAAATTACTACATGGCGCATAACAATATTGACCCACTTTGAATGCTTTTATAAGCTTTCCTAGAAATTTCATATAACGTCACTGAACGGGATCAATATTTTTTGTTTGTAAGGTGAACTTTAATCTAACATAACAGACGACACCTCCGCACCACTTTACCACTTTAAAAATCTGAAGAAATAAAAGAGCTCTGGAAAAGGTTAGAAAATACATATTTTAGATACTGCTCACGTCTCAGTTATCTATAGTTAATAGTAGCAACAAAAACATTAGTTGATACAACACAGAAAAATGCTCTGAATTTATGTATATGGGCTCAACATCGCGCTTCTAAATCTGTGATAATAATCATGAAATTCCAATCACCATATTATACGTGTCTGTGAGCGATTCAAGAAAAACGCAATTGTCAGGGTAAATATTTCGGAAAATGCTTAAAAGAAAGTCCAAATAAGCCGTTTGATTGTGAATCGTTCTCAAAGAAGTTGCAGTCCTTTTGTAATATTTTATTGTTTACTGAAGTGGAAAAACATCGGGCCATGTAAACATGGCTCTTGAACTTGAACGTATTTTTTTCCACAAATTTTATAATAATATTGGAGGAAAATTTAACGTATTGAAAAACACAATGCAATGCATAATTTATAAAACATAATAAATCACCCGTTTTTAGAGCCTAATAATTTTGGTGGTAATTATCCTATTGCTAAAATTCAAATGCAGTAGTAACCACTGTTACTGGGCACGCGTTCCCAAAATAGCACTTACTTTAACATTAGAAAATCACCTTGCCTGACACACATGTCACATCAAAATACGTGTTATTATTGTTTTAGCCACGTGGAGTACCTGCTAACGTTGAAGTCTAACAGGACACTGCTTTGTTGGTGGTCTTAATCCAGAAATTATAACAAACATTAGTTTAGCGATAAATTGATATTTTGCAAAAACGGATAGTTCAACGAAAGAAATTATCATTTTTGGGCTTCTGAGGATCGTAAATTATTAGAAAAGACTGGATTACAGTCAGGGGCGTGCGGTCCATGGAAGCGATGGAAGCACTGCTTCCCCTACCGCTTACATAAGACAAAACAAATTTTATATTAATCCATACCTATCCATAATCCATACAATTAAAATACCCAAGTATTTATTTGTATCTAATTTGCGAACCAAATCCGGCCCTGTATGCATTGTCGTATAACTAGTCATTTAATGCTATTTTATCTAGTGCATAACCCCTGTAGTAGTTTTTAAGTTTAATTTAGTTTTCAATTTTTTAGGAATAATAATTTGTTAGTATTATTATTATTTTTTTTTTTAAGGCACAAATAATGAAAAAATTATTTGTCAGAAACAAAAAGTAATTTTGGCAAAAAGTTGTTTTCGATAAAAGTTTTGAAGTGTAAAATGTTAATTCACGGTATGAAGTGTATTTGCCTTCTGTATTGTGGGTCATTTGTGTTTAGTTTTACGAGAAAAGTCGTTAAATGACTTCAGGCGGACAAATGGGATTTGTATTTTTTGGTCTCTGGGATGTTTTTAAATTTGGTTTTCGTGAGCGGCTTTTATGACAGTCAAGTGAAGAATGGGTACAACGATTTCGCGTTTCTATTTATAAGCCATTCAACTCCCTTAACAAGCCCCGCCTTTTGGTCATTTAGCGATGTTTTGTTCATTGATTGGTCGCGTTTTTTGATATACCCCAAAACATTTTCGGCTGGTAAAATTAATGCGTAATTAGCCCTGAGTAAGTCAGGAGGCTCCTCCCTGTTTCATACATATTTTTGACAATTGTTGCTAAAATTTGTATCACTAAACAAATAAAAGTTGATATTTTACTTTAATATAATGTAACCCATCGAAATGCGATATTTTTTCAAAAAAAAAATTATTGATTATAGAAAATATCGAGTTGTAGTTTTTCGCTGGGTTGTCATTGGCTGAAACCGTTTATTGCGTTGTAATTAAATGGATAAGAATATAAAACGCGGCGTTTTTGGTTCATTCGGGACCTGAATTTTGCTTGCTAAAGTACTTCACGTCAGTTTAATTTTTGAAGTTAAACTTAAAATTTTTTTTTTTCAAAATTTTCCACTTGTCATCAAGTGTTGTGCCGTACCTTTCAATAGGGGGGCAATAAAGTTTTCGCGTCTATCGAGGAGGTGATTCCCGTCCTTTTTGATATAGTTATCTTTCCGGGATTTACAGTGATTTGATTGGAATACTATTCAAATGTTATTCCCTTGATTAGTTGGTGGATTCCTGTATGTCAATCAAGTGTTATTCCCTTGATTTGGATTATCAGTGATTTATTTTTTGGATACTTCTGTGGATTAGTATGCTCATACCCATGCGGACCTGGGTCGTGTTACGCGAGGTATTGGGGAATCGGAAGTAGGGGGGAAAATATTTTCGGGCGCGAAATTTAAATGTTTCAGCTCTGGTTTTCACGTCGTCGCTTCGCATACAGGCAAGTAAGGAATTCCAGAGTTGAATAGTTCGTTGGCTGTTACCGGACTAGTCCTGGCACTGCAGGCTAGTTTACGAGGTAACAACCCCTAGATTTCTTTATAAAAATAAGAGAGACGCAGTCCCCCAGACTTGGCCGTCTGCCAAAAAGAGCCATTGCGAATTTATTAAGTGGGGCGCAGCCCCCCAAGTGAAAATAAGCTTGATTATTATTTATTTGTTGTTAATTGTTTATAATAATAGTTTACTGAAACTAATTTCGATAAACCTTTTAGTTTTTATAATTGAAGTTTTAGTTTTAAATCATTTTATTCTTGAGGTAAAGTTTATCGAGATTGGATGTTATATGTTATAAATGTTGGGTTAATATTAAGTTTGTCGATTGTCATTATTGTAATGTAAAAGGTTTTGAAAAAATATTGAAATAAACCAAAACACTTTATTCTCTTTTGCCCTCCGTGGAATTACATATTACAAATTAACATTAATTAAAAGTCCTCCCCTTGCCCCCCCCCATAAATTAGTTAAAAAGAAAATAGAGAAAAAGTATTTAATGATTGGTAATACGTTACCTTCTCTCTTACCATTAACCACCATGAGGTTATTGGTTGACCCCTTTTGATTAAATTTTTGATTTCTCTTCAAATATTTGTATCTTAATTTTGGTGGACCGGTGGCATTTCCGCCATCGGGGTTAAAGGAGGTGGGACCACCCTTAACAAAGAAAAAATTAATTAATATTTTTATGATTGATTTTTCTTATAAATTTAGTTTTTGATTTTTTTTAAAACCAATAAAAAAATCTGGCATCCCTAAATTATCAAAATGACCGAAAAAACCATTGAATGCTCGGGTAGTATAGAGTCCCAAGTAAGCCCTGAGAATCCTGAAGCCCAGGATTTTTCAACAATGGTAGAATCAATCCAAACTTATTTAAATATAACCAAAAATGCCGACCAGGACGCTTTACTTGCTTCCCAAACCAATCCTCGGTGGGACCGAGAATCACTCCCAGGGATAGAAACGCACTCCAATAGGGACATATTGGGCAACGTTAGGCCAACTCGCCCAGCCGAGTTGGCCCCAATGCGAGAAGTAGGAGTCGACCCTCTCTGGAATCCGGCTTTACTTAGGAGAACGCTACTCGGTCAAAAAGACCTCGACTCTGACTCGGGCTCTGAAGGTAGCGTATCTTTCCACAGACCGCCGAAACAAAGACATCCACAGGGCCGTATCGGCGACATGGCATCCCTGGTGGGGAAACAAATTGATGAAATAGTTGCCCCACGTAACCAGTTTGTACAGACCGATGGATCTGGAGGACCCTATACGAAGTTTGCCAACTCCACTTCTTGTGAAACCAAAAAAATGACAGATGTACAGGACCTTGTGCAGGCGATTGGAAGCTTAGTACATATAATCGGTGATCAACGAAGTAATCCCCCCGCCCCCTCAAATAAATTACGAGAAACTTTCAGCGGGTTTCAACACGAAAGCCCCGATTTATTCTTGATAACACTGCAAAGATATTTTTTACAATGCAATATTTTAGATGAAAATGAAAAAATTAATATTGCAGTGGAGCAGCTTCAAAGGGGGGCCCGAAGTTGGATAGAGCCGCTAAAAGGACTAATTTTGAATTTTGAAGAATTCGCTAAGCGCTTAAGCAGACGTTTTAATAGCCCCGAGCTAGTAAGCGACCTAAAATCAAATTTATACGGACTTAAACAAAAGAATAACGAAAAAGTTGAAGAGTTCATACTAAAAAAGAGAGCATTATTTAGGAGGTTGGTGCCCTTTGGGACAGAACAAGAATGTGTTAATGTCATTGTGCCCTTATTAATACCAGCCCTCCGTTCTAGGATAAGATGCGTGGACATATTGGATACCGATCGCCTTACGTGTCTCACGATGGCGATCGAGCAGGACCAGACTGAAGAACGACAACAGACAATTAATACTAACCCCCCCAATCCAACTAATATAGTAAATAATAATGAACGACCAAGGACGAATAATGTCTCGAATAGGCCAAGACCTCCTGTAAGGTCACGCCCCTGCCGACATTGTCAGGGGGAACATTTTGATCATGAATGCCGCCAAAGAACTTATGAAGAAAAGAAGACTCCCCCTGCCCGTGACCAAATTTTGGAAAATCAAAATTCCAAAAAGGAACAGGCCAAAAATAATTCCCAAAAAAACTAAGCGCTGATCGATCCGCCTTGGGGCAGGACGATCCAAGACCATTAAAGACCCCAATTAATGTAATTAAAGAATCAATTAATTCGATAGGCTCGCGGCCCTTAGTCCGAGTGCAAATGTTTGATAAAGATTATGAAGCCCTCATTGACACGGGTTCTGATTTAAATCTGATTTCAGAGGATCTAATCGAATCTGAAATATATATAGAAGATGATCGGGTTCTCATATTAGCAATAGAAGGTGCTAAAGCGAGAGTTCTAGGATTAATTGAAGTCAATTTAGTTTTAGGGAATTATAGTTATAAAGTAGTTTTCAATATTGTTGCAGGATTAACTGCTAAAATTATATTAGGTAGCGAGTTTTTAAGGACAGAACAAGCCCTAATGGACTTCAATAGAAGCTGTATATATATTGGACAGACTCTACGTCAAACCATATATTGGAAACAATTCCATTCGGTAGATATGCCATGCGAATTGCCGGAAATGGGACCGGACGTCCCGGGAAATATCAGGGATCTTATTCAGGAATTCAAAGACATTTTTCTAATCGGATTAGCACAGCCAACAACTCGTACCACCCAACATAGGATCGTCTTAAAGGATAATAAAGTCATCAATCAACGCTGTTATAATTTAAATCCAGACAAGAAAAAAATCTTGAATGATCAGATCCAAGAAATGTTATGCGCAGGCGTAATAGAACCTACACAGTCACCGTTCTCTTCGCCACCTTTGCTTGTTACGAGGCCAGGAAAAAACCCAAGATTCTGTATCGATTTTAGGCGCCTGAACGATATTAGTGTCGCAGAATCCTCGACCTTGCCACGTATACCGGACTCCGTGAAAGCTTTAGCCCAAGCCAAATATTTTACAGTTTTGGACCTTAAGAGCGGATACTGGCAAATTCCCATGGAAGACTCCAGTAAACAGTATACCGCTTTCACTACACCAGACGGGGCAAGTTATCATTTCAATGTGATGCCATTTGGGCTAAAAAACGCACCCAGTACCTTCCAGAAACTTATGTCGACAGAAGTATTGGTAGGCCTGATACAGGAGTTTGTACAGGTCTACCTTGATGACATTATAATATATTCAACCGACAAGGACACTCATGCTAGACATTTACGAATCGTTTTCGAGCGACTTCGGATACATAATTTGAAAGTAAGCGCCGAAAAATGCCAGATTTGCCAAACTAGCATAGACTATTTAGGATATAGGATTTGTGGCGATTACACTGAGCCACAAACCAAACATTTGGAACAAATCAAAGCATGTCCCGAACCAAGGACCAAGAAGCAACTGCAGTCTTTCCTGGGATTATGCAACTGGGTACGGGAGTACATTCCGAATATGGCCGAACTTACTGCCCCGATGACCGAAGCGTTAAAGGGTTCAAAATTTACATGGACTAGCCTGCAAACTGACGCATTTATGAAAACTAAAACTACTGTAGCCCAAGCAAAGCAATTGAGTCGCCCTAATTTTGAAAAAAAATTCATATTACAGACGGACGCCTCAGCTATAGGCATGTCCGCTGTACTGTATCAAGAACCTGAAGATGGCTCGGAAGTACGAAACATTATTTCATACGCTAGCGCAAAATTTCATTCTTCTCAACAGCGTTACCACATTAACGAACAGGAGTGTCTTGCGCTCGTCTGGGCTATTCAATACTTCCGAGCCTATCTGGAAGATCGGCCTTTTATGGTCCGTACGGACAGCAAGTCATTGACCTGGCTCCAAAAATTCAAGGACTCACGAGCCAAGCTGACCAGGTGGGCGCTCCTTCTTCAGGAATTTAAATTTGAAATTCAACATGTTCCCGGATCAAAAAATCATTTACCTGATTTATTAAGCCGCAATCCCGAGGAGACTCCCTATGAAGCGGAACCAGACAATGATCGATTGTTGCCCCCCTCTGTGGAGACGACTAAATCAACGGTAGCTCAATGTGCTGTAGTTATAGCCGACCTGGGTGATTTATACACTAAAATTGCCGAAAACCAGGAGCATGATAAGGCAATTCGGCGTTTAAAAGTCACTTTGGACCTGCTTGCAGGCCAACAACCAACGGATAACAAACAAAGACGTGTATTGGAAGAGTTCGTACTTATTGATAATTTATTATGGCGTAGACATCCACAGGGAGATAGACTTGTTGTGCCCCGACAATATACACAACAAGTTATTTATATGCACCACGATGACCCGGAACAAAGCCATCCTGGAACTGAGGAAACTGTCCGAAAAATCGCAAACAAGTATTTTTGGGGATGTATGCACAAAGAGATCACACAATATGTATCTAAGTGTATAATTTGCTCAATTTGCAAAACCCAGCAAAAGCAAAAGCATGCTCCCCAAACGCCACGCACTCCTACCAATCCCTTCGAGATGATAAGTATCGACTTGTTAGGACCGTATCGCGAAGCCGCCGGAACGCACAATCAATATATTCTTTTTGCCGAAGATGTTTTCTCTAAATGGATAGAGGCACGAACTTATTCGGATGTAAGTGCCAAGGATGTATTAGAATTTCTAAAGACGGAAATAATTGCACGATACGGATATCCTAAGCATATAGTAAGCGATAACGCCAAGATATTTAAGGCGAACGTACTAACGAAATTTTGCGAAGTAAAAAAGATTAGACAACATAACTCCAGTGTATACCATCAACGGGCAAACCCCGTGGAGAGAAGAGTACAAGAATTAAAAAAGGTATTGAGAGTTCTTTTATTAAATAAACAAGAAAACCAGTGGGAGCGAGTTTTGCCTCAAGCCCTCCAAGTATTAAGAAGCAGGCGAAATAGAGCCACCGGGGAAACGCCGGCGTCGATTATATTGGGGTATGAACTCAAATGCCCAGGCGAATGGCAAACTAAATGGACCCAGTACCAAAAAACCCAGACGAAAGAACAAAGGGTATTAACAAGAAGACAAGTTTATGCAAAACAGTTGGATTTTCAACGGAAAGAATTTTCTGAAGCCGGATCTGCCATACTTAAGTTAAATGTTGGAGATATGGTAAATGCAAAGTTTCACCGTACAGGAGCTTTTCAACCTGCCTGGACCGGGCCTCATCAGGTCACAAAAGTCTTGGGGAATTCAGCTTATGAGGTTATAGTGAACGACAACCCCGTTAACTTCCATATCGACGATCTGCGAAAAGCGAAGAACGGAAATCAAGTTGACCTCGACGAATACCCCATATATGAAGAAAGCGATGACAGCGACGCGGAATTCGAATTTTCCGCTGAGGAGGTTCCCCCCCAAAATGTCGAAGACTCTGAGGAAGAACCTGAACAACCTCAAGAAAATAAACAAATGGACGAGACGACGCCTCAATTACATGCAATGCAAATTGATCAATGTTCGAGTAATGTAGAGAAGATCGAAACGTTGGGGCATGAATGTTTGAGAAAACAACGAAAAAACATTGTAGACAAAATTGAGGTTGTAATCGACGATATGTATCTACGCGATCATATCCCCATGAAGACAAATCTACGCGATTGTATTCAACCAGAAACCCAGAAGACAAATCTTACAGTTCCTGCAGCCCTAAAAAAAGAAAAGGACGATCTAATCTCAAAAGCAAGTACGAAGTACTTCTATAACTCCAGGCTAAACAAAGACTCAGTACTACCCGGAGCTTATTGTAATAGGTGGGGTGATTTCTTTAAGTTAAAGGAAGAATTTTGGGAGGGGGTTCTTAATTGTTTTTGAGGGTTCGTAGAAATAAACTTAAAATTAAGTACTTTAAGTTATTTTTCCGTCTTGTGGGGGGGGTGTCGTATAACTAGTCATTTAATGCTATTTTATCTAGTGCATAACCCCTGTAGTAGTTTTTAAGTTTAATTTAGTTTTCAATTTTTTAGGAATAATAATTTGTTAGTATTATTATTATTTTTTTTTTTAAGGCACAAATAATGAAAAAATTATTTGTCAGAAACAAAAAGTAATTTTGGCAAAAAGTTGTTTTCGATAAAAGTTTTGAAGTGTAAAATGTTAATTCACGGTATGAAGTGTATTTGCCTTCTGTATTGTGGGTCATTTGTGTTTAGTTTTACGAGAAAAGTCGTTAAATGACTTCAGGCGGACAAATGGGATTTGTATTTTTTGGTCTCTGGGATGTTTTTAAATTTGGTTTTCGTGAGCGGCTTTTATGACAGTCAAGTGAAGAATGGGTACAACGATTTCGCGTTTCTATTTATAAGCCATTCAACTCCCTTAACAAGCCCCGCCTTTTGGTCATTTAGCGATGTTTTGTTCATTGATTGGTCGCGTTTTTTGATATACCCCAAAACATTTTCGGCTGGTAAAATTAATGCGTAATTAGCCCTGAGTAAGTCAGGAGGCTCCTCCCTGTTTCATACATATTTTTGACAATTGTTGCTAAAATTTGTATCACTAAACAAATAAAAGTTGATATTTTACTTTAATATAATGTAACCCATCGAAATGCGATATTTTTTCAAAAAAAAAATTATTGATTATAGAAAATATCGAGTTGTAGTTTTTCGCTGGGTTGTCATTGGCTGAAACCGTTTATTGCGTTGTAATTAAATGGATAAGAATATAAAACGCGGCGTTTTTGGTTCATTCGGGACCTGAATTTTGCTTGCTAAAGTACTTCACGTCAGTTTAATTTTTGAAGTTAAACTTAAAATTTTTTTTTTTCAAAATTTTCCACTTGTCATCAAGTGTTGTGCCGTACCTTTCAATAGGGGGGCAATAAAGTTTTCGCGTCTATCGAGGAGGTGATTCCCGTCCTTTTTGATATAGTTATCTTTCCGGGATTTACAGTGATTTGATTGGAATACTATTCAAATGTTATTCCCTTGATTAGTTGGTGGATTCCTGTATGTCAATCAAGTGTTATTCCCTTGATTTGGATTATCAGTGATTTATTTTTTGGATACTTCTGTGGATTAGTATGCTCATACCCATGCGGACCTGGGTCGTGTTACGCGAGGTATTGGGGAATCGGAAGTAGGGGGGAAAATATTTTCGGGCGCGAAATTTAAATGTTTCAGCTCTGGTTTTCACGTCGTCGCTTCGCATACAGGCAAGTAAGGAATTCCAGAGTTGAATAGTTCGTTGGCTGTTACCGGACTAGTCCTGGCACTGCAGGCTAGTTTACGAGGTAACAACCCCTAGATTTCTTTATAAAAATAAGAGAGACGCAGTCCCCCAGACTTGGCCGTCTGCCAAAAAGAGCCATTGCGAATTTATTAAGTGGGGCGCAGCCCCCCAAGTGAAAATAAGCTTGATTATTATTTATTTGTTGTTAATTGTTTATAATAATAGTTTACTGAAACTAATTTCGATAAACCTTTTAGTTTTTATAATTGAAGTTTTAGTTTTAAATCATTTTATTCTTGAGGTAAAGTTTATCGAGATTGGATGTTATATGTTATAAATGTTGGGTTAATATTAAGTTTGTCGATTGTCATTATTGTAATGTAAAAGGTTTTGAAAAAATATTGAAATAAACCAAAACACTTTATTCTCTTTTGCCCTCCGTGGAATTACATATTACAAATTAACATTAATTAAAAGTCCTCCCCTTGCCCCCCCCCATAAATTAGTTAAAAAGAAAATAGAGAAAAAGTATTTAATGATTGGTAATACGTTACCTTCTCTCTTACCATTAACCACCATGAGGTTATTGGTTGACCCCTTTTGATTAAATTTTTGATTTCTCTTCAAATATTTGTATCTTAATTTTGGTGGACCGGTGGCATTTCCGCCATCGGGGTTAAAGGAGGTGGGACCACCCTTAACAAAGAAAAAATTAATTAATATTTTTATGATTGATTTTTCTTATAAATTTAGTTTTTGATTTTTTTTAAAACCAATAAAAAAATCTGGCATCCCTAAATTATCAAAATGACCGAAAAAACCATTGAATGCTCGGGTAGTATAGAGTCCCAAGTAAGCCCTGAGAATCCTGAAGCCCAGGATTTTTCAACAATGGTAGAATCAATCCAAACTTATTTAAATATAACCAAAAATGCCGACCAGGACGCTTTACTTGCTTCCCAAACCAATCCTCGGTGGGACCGAGAATCACTCCCAGGGATAGAAACGCACTCCAATAGGGACATATTGGGCAACGTTAGGCCAACTCGCCCAGCCGAGTTGGCCCCAATGCGAGAAGTAGGAGTCGACCCTCTCTGGAATCCGGCTTTACTTAGGAGAACGCTACTCGGTCAAAAAGACCTCGACTCTGACTCGGGCTCTGAAGGTAGCGTATCTTTCCACAGACCGCCGAAACAAAGACATCCACAGGGCCGTATCGGCGACAGCATCCCTGACCAACGCAATATTAAATTTATCGAAGTGAACTCAATACGTGTATACTACACTGTATACGTGTATACGAGTAATAATAATATGGACTGCCGTGCCAAGTAAAGGGTAAATCGTTAGATCTCGGCGATCTCGGTATTTCCTTCGCCGCGATGCGACGCCGGGACAGAGAAACCGGCAAAATATTTAGTTTCCACGCGTTTGTATCGGCGTTTTATGATTATCTGTCGCGATTTTTCGCCAGGAAAACGCGGTATACGGTAGAGCATCTTTATCTGTCTGGCATTTGAGTGTAGTTAAACTAACCTTTATTGTTCTGTGGTGTAGTTCTTCAGTGGTTGTAAATTCTGACAGTATTATTAATTGTGTATTGACTTTGTTTATCGTACTTCTTGATTTATTTTGTCATGGAGCAACCAATTGCCGGCCCATCGAATTCGGGAAATGTAAAGTGTATCTGTTCTGTATGCAAGTTATTGGAAAAAGGATTTTCAACGCTTTCCTTTGATGAAAAAAGGAATATTATTGCAACAGGTAGGCCTACACCAGATTGTAATTTAAAGACAGAAGTGAAGGCGGCTAAAAAATTTACAAGGCATTTTAATAAAGAATATTACGATAAATATAATAGTTATACGAAGATGTAATAGACAAGTTTGCCAGCGTAGATAGAAGGATACTATTAATTACACTACAAATAAAAAGGTAGGTACGTACCTACGTGGTTTTCTTTTTTATTTTTGTTTCACCTCAAATTTTAAAAAAATCTGGCGGTGCCTACATCCCTTTTTTTACCTGAAACACGAAAGACCACGTCGTGATATCCAAACTCCAAACTATAAGTTTACCATCTATCAGGTGCCGTGATATATATATATATTGTAAATTCAGTTTCTTTGTTCATAAACAATGTAAATTTACCACATACCTAATAATTACACACCCAGTATCCGTTTAAAATTAAATCAAACTGTGAATTCAAAGTAAAAATGTATAGATAGTTTTCTGTATTAGTTTCTGTTATAAAATTTTGTTAACTTATTTTTAACGACTCTTAGGCAGGGTTAGGTCACTAAAGAATTGGTTTTCGACGGGCAAATTACGTAAAAATTAATAAAAAAACATAGGTAGCCATTTAGAAAATAGAAGAAATATTAAAAAATCAGGTACATAATCTCACATTTTCGACAGTACCTACATGACAGTATTCTACCTGTATTTAAACGTCGAAAAATTGCCAATATTTGGGCGTGGTCTTAAAAAAATGTTGCGCCTTCGGCGACTTGCCTCCGGCGGGCCTACCGGCGGTGTTCCCCCTTTTCCATAACTCACCGCACGCCCCTGATTACAGTACAACCTTTCGGTTAACGCGCGGCTGAGTTTGTGGGGTAATAAAGTAGTTGGTAATTTTTTTTTAATCAACATTTAAATGGTAGCTGTTATTTGGAAACTTTGAAACATATAAGTAAAATTGTGGTTATGCTCGACGGTGTGCCGCTTCACAACGCTCAAGCAGTAAATAATCACCTTCAACAAACATTTGGTGAGAGATGGATGGGAAATCGTGGTCCAGTCAGATGGCCTGCGAGGAGTCCCAACCTTAATCCGCTTGATTATTTCGCATGGGGAGTTCTAAAAGACAAATAATGTATGCTCTGTCTATCTATTTTACAAACTTATTATAAATGCTAATCCCTTACGGTCATAATAACCTATTGTGTGAGGTGTAAAATTCGGCCACCTGATCTGGGGCTCCAGGTACGGATATATTTAAAGGCTATTATATTATTATATTTTCTCAGTAATCCTCTTAAAATAATTAAGGTAAAATAAAATAGGTTTATTTTAGTTATTTAAATATGCTGATTTTTGGTTTTAAAATTCAGTTAGATGTTTGTGTTGGTTTAGACAAGAAGTTATTTGTTGCCAATTAAACGTGATATCTAAGCATGTTTCGTCCGTGGGAAGAAGCCAGTACGGCCAAGTGGATCTAAGTCTGGATAAAAACCAATTAAAGCGTGATATTTTATCAGTTGACACAAAAAAAGTAATCTTCGACGTTTACACCACCCTTCTTGAACGTGGTTTTTCAAAATTTGGTACAGTGAAGGAAGCGGCAGCTTTGACACGCAAGCCAGTGAGCACAGTGTGGTTTGTTGTAAATAAACCTATAGTGGAGAGAAAAAAGAGAAGAGACTTTTTTACGGCTAAGAAACTGGACGCGACGGATGTTAATATAATTCGTAGAAAAATATATGCCATGTACAGGGAACAAATGATCCCCACTTTAAAAACCCTATTGCAAAGATTAAAAAAAGATGATACAGGAATAGAGTGTTGTCGTGAGACTCTAAGAAAATGTATTTTAAGAAACGGTTTTAAAATGAAAAAGATTAACAAACGACAATTAATTATGGAATCGGCCCGGATAAAAAGATGGAGGATGAAATACCTAATTGCAGTCCATGGATATAGACAGGATGGAAGAGATATTATTTATTTGGACGAGACGTGGTATGACACACACGAAGTTCCAGTTAAAGGTTGGATAGATTTATCGGGTAAATGCAGAACCAGAGCTTCATCAAATAAAGGTAAGCGTATAACAATAATTCATGCTGGGACAAGAAACGGACTTATACCAAACGCTTTGGCCTTATCAGCCAAAAATATAAAGGACTCCTTTATTGATTATCACGATGATAGTACGGTAGAAGTATTTGAAGACTGGTTTAAAAGTAAATTATTACCAAACATACCACCAAATAGTGTTATAGTGATAGATTATGTGAGCTGCCACCAGTCGTAGGTTAAATAAAGTTTCCTGTTCCAATGACACAAAAGTTACCATCCAGGAATATATGATGGAAAATATTATGTATTTAGAGGAAAATTACACAAAAAAGCAGTTGCTCGAAATTTTAAAATAATTTTCAATAAAAATGCAATATTATTGTGATACCTTGGCGGCAGAAATGGGTCATACCGTGTTAAGACTTCCTCCTTATTATTGCATATTCAACCCAATTGAACATATATGGCACCAGCTGAAGAATCAGTAAGGACGAATAATGTTTCGCCAACCTTAAATTCTTCTGCAGCAGCTTTAGTACAGTCAGAGATGCAAAATATTCAAAACAAAAGCTGCGAAAATTGTGTAGCGCATGTTCAAAAAGTAGAAAAATCATACGTAAATATAGAGCTGTTGCCCAGAGAAAGAATTATTGTGAACTTGGATGACGACAGTAACAGTGAAACTGACTTGGGTTAAAATGTAATAATTATTTTCCTGACACGGTACTTTTTTGTAGGTATATGTATATTTTGTTTTAATTAATAACCTAAACGTTATAATTTTAATTGTATTGTATCTTATATGCTGTTATATTATTATTTTATTATTAATACTTATTATTAAAATACGTTTAATAGATATTTACGTTACAAGTCCGGTAAATCAACTTTCACAGTATGAGTGAAATGTTTCGAGACGAGGCGACGAAGGAGCCGAGTCTGGAATTTTGAAACGAAACTGTAAAGGATTTGCCGGGCGAATGACGTACCATATTATATTTCATACTGTTCTGTTGAAAATTATATTATGTTTTGAAATTATAATGAAGTTTTATCCTGCGTCGTATATTTGAAAAGTGCTTATATTTACTGGTGGAAACATTGCGTGTTTGACATTGATTAAACTAAAACTTACAAATTTCAGTCCGGTAAAGAAATTTTACAGGACTAGCCCGGTAAAAAAATGTTACCGGACTTATTGCTGTAAACCCTTATTTTCTGGACTAAATTCAAATATGTAAAGGTGTGTTTTACAATACAGTATGAAATAAAATATGTTTTTGCATTTTTTTTCTAATATAAAAAATCAGTACGACACTTTTGTTGCATACAGGTAGATAACAAAAAATATTTTTTTCCACGTTTTTATTTATATTATTATCTTAAAGCAGCGCAACCTTTAATTCTATCAGCAACGAGTGCGTCACTGCTTTCATTCGATCGCCCGCTGGGTCTTATCGGCATTAGGGATTAGATTTATAATGAGTTTGTAAGATAGATAGACGGACTCTACAGTCATTTGTGGATCTAATTGAATTAAAGCTGACTATTGCTGAAGAGTGTATTGCCATCAATATCCATACCTTATATTTACCTTAAATAATAATAGGTGTGCCTATATTTTTCTGAGAGAAAATTCGTTTTTAATATTAACCTTTCAAAAGTAGTGTGATATATTTCTGGAATGTGAATTAACAAAGGATTCGAAAAAAAATACCAATATAACGTGTTCCATGTAAAAAAATGCAAGTTGGAGTTATTCTGACTGTGTGGTTAGCCCTGTATAGATATAATATGTAAGTAAGAAAATTTTGGCACGTATTCTACAATACTATATTTGAATGTTAACAATAGGACAATTAGCACCAATGCTATTAAGCTTTTAAAGCGGAGGACCCTGTATACCCACTACTTAGAGAGCAAGGTTCCAAAGATATTCCCGACATTCCGTTGGATGAAAAAACAATAAACCTCCGGCCATAAAGATCGAAGGACGAACACTCGTGACAGCTTTAACTAAATATATCTGTATAACTAAAACATCCCAGAAAACTGGAATCACTCAATAAGGATACAAAAGAAAAAATATATTATCGACCTGTAAAATTACAGACCAATAATTATTGTAGCCTACTTAACCACCTTTACCCGCTCTATCTTATACCCGAATGTTGTAAAATTCTTAGCTCTGAGTCAGATGATTAGGGTCACACAGTTTACTGACAAATGCAACAAGGCCATTACATTCTCGACCTTATTTTTAAATAAAAATATTATAAGTATTTTCAAGTTGCTAGCTAAAATGTGAGTCAAAGTAATATCTAAAATGGCTACTTAATATAATTGGAAAAAGGATCATAGACAATACGGTTAGTAATTATGATTAATAGTCTAATGGTAAAACTGGGACCTCATTAGTTAAATAACCCTATACATAATTTATTTTAAAGTAAAAGACATGCGAGTTCTAGAAAGATCTGGATCCTTAAAACTAATTGTTTATTCGTATTTTGACGTTTTCTGTAGAACTTTTCAGCACGTTTTTATACACTTATTGTATCAGTTACTAAAGGCGAGGAGGTATCACTTTCGCTTGCTTCTTGGCAATTTAATTAAACGTCCCGATGGAATAAGTTTATCTAATCCTTTCTAGAAATACAAAACCCTCTTCACATCAAATACGAATTGACATTAGTCCTTAAAGGGCCTCGCCTACTACTAGTTATTCGGTTTAAGGACACGAATTATTAAGTTATACAGCCCTTTGGGGCTGCCATATTCTCAAGTTTAAATGGTAATTTTATAGGTTTTCGAGGTAAATTAATAAGTTAAATATTTATAATAGGAAAAAATTAATTCAGTTATAAAATCATTTCTCGGCCACGCCATCATTTCATAGGTAGGGTTAACCTTATATTTATTGGATTGGACAGCTAACGTTATTTTTTCTTTATCAGTAATTCTTATTGTTACATTTTTGTCTTCCACTATAATTTTTTTTCTTGATATGTTATTTAATATTCTAGCAATTTCTATTTAGTTTATATGAAAAACAAATGAAAGTAGCAAAAAAATTATGAAGTAAACAAATGTACCAAAATGTATGATTATTGGACAATTTTGATTATTATTGGACAGGTACAAGACACTAATAGGACGGACCTTATGTGTAAATATAACATTAATATAAAATGGAAAAAACGTTAAAATACCTAAGTTCTATTGCTCAGATGTAACAAAAACCTGTAACCTAAACTACAAATACAACAGTAATTAATTTTTTTTTATGTGGCCATTATACATATTAAATAATAACAAGGGCTTGCTTTTTCCTTCTGCCAGAGCCAGCCCCAGACGCGTTTCGTTCGTCAGTGAAGCTATAGGTTCTGACAAAAGAAAAAAGCATCGGCGTCTGTTTTAAAACAGAAAAATTGGAATGAAACAGAGAATGAAACTAGATGGCTCCATCTCGTGGTACTGGTAAAGAACACCAATTTCTAAGCATACCTGCTCCCTCCGACATGAACTTATAAAGCCACAAATATAGGAAAACCTGCAAAGACAACACGTCACAATTGCAGGAGTCTTGTCGGTTTAATAACCGAAAACTTAACACAATAACAATAGTTTGCTTTTTCCTTCTGCCATAACTATCCCCAGACGCGTTTTGCTGTATAACAGCTCGTCAGTGATGCTATTGGTTCTGACAAAAGGGAAAAGCATCAGCGTCTGTTTTAAAATAGACAAATTGGAATGTTGCCAACTTATTATGTCTATGTATTATATCCTATTTATAAACAAATTCATCAACAATTAGTTCTCATTCAATCAATTCATAGTAAATTTCCAAATTGTTGTACTTACCAAACAGTACTGCAAACGGTCAGTCTTGACGTAACCTATGAATGACAAAAATTTTCATTATAAACAAACAATTAGATTATCAAATAAATATATAATAAAAACAAGACGACTCATTGTACAAAAAGCTACTTAAAAACAAAACTTAATCGATTTCATGCAGGGAAATTTTAAAAATTATGCTTCATATTACTGGACAATTTCCGTCTTCACTCTTCTCAGTGAAATCTTCAGTATTCTTCTATTTGAATCCTCAGTTAAGCATCTTTATTCAGATGCACCGAGTTTTCTTCTTCGGAGAACCTGCGATATCGTTAAATCTTTAGAAGAATCCATTCCATCGATGTAGATGGGACTTGTTTCGTTTGTGTAAAGAGAGGTTCTTATTTCCTGGTCACGGAAACATGTTTCTTCGAAGTTGAGAGTTTCGACAACAGCTTCTATGTTTTTGTCATCGTCAAGGTCGTTTTCTTCACACTCGAACACTGTTTCTTGTACATTCTCGCAAGTCTCCACCGCAGTTTTGTGTACAACAAAAAGAATTGGTTTAACAAAAAAAATGTTCGGACATAAAATATAGAGAGTTCGCTGCTCTACAATATTTGTTCAGGAAAGTTTCTAACAGGAAATTAGAAATAGCGGCAAAACTAATATCATTATGCTTATTTTGTTTAAATAATGGAATTTTCAGTACGAACAATTGAGTTAATGAATTTTTCAGAGGGATGGTTTTGGAGGTTTTATTTTCCCCTACAAAATGCTTTTTTAATTTTTTTCTAGTAATGATTGAATGTGGCACTGAAGCTAAGGAGGTAAGAACCGTGCAAATTCAGAGTTAAGTTTTCCTAGTAGTACCCTATGCCCATGCAAAATTTCAGCTTTCTGAAAGCATGGTGAAAAGTACAGTTTTCCTGAACTACTTCGGCGAGTGCATTACTTGGAACTTAAGAGCATCTATTTCTTTTTAACGTAATATAGATAAGAACAGAGCAAAGCCGTATCGGCGCTTCGCTAGTACCGATCAAAAATACTGTCAATAGGTCGAGCTAACATGATAATATCAATTTCTAACTGATTTAGCCAATGCGAAGCGGAATAGGGGCTTTGAAGGCCAATAGAATATTCGTAAGAGAAAATTAGAAATAACTTTCTTATCGTCCACGTTGACTCTTAAAGTATTAAAGGGTGCGGACACGCTTGCGAGCGATTTATCGTGAGAGATAAATCGTTCACGACAATGTAGCGGGCGACAGGCGAGAACCTGTCCACAGGAAAGCGACTTATAAATCAGTTTTCGTCATGCGTCTCACACGAGCGCGTCGAATTGCCCTTCTTTTGGAAGATGATCCATTTATAGACCCCTTTTTAAAACGCAAAAGAAAATATGGTGTTCATCCTATCAATAGATATAGAAAAGCACATCACTTGTACAAACAGTTGAGAAAATACCCAGACAGGTTTTTCGAGTACACTAGAATGAGCATAAACACATTTGACTTACTGCTAAATGAGATTAGAACCAGTCTTGTAAAAAAAACTACCAAGTTTGAAAAACCAATTTCAGGTGAAGAAAGGTTAGTGGTCACAATAAGGTAAGTAAAAAAACGATTTATTTATTATAATTCTTAGGGGAGACCAGATCCATATATTTTTAAAATAGTAATTTATATAAAAAACAAATTGAAGCATTGTTTTTATCATCATTTATCTAATGTCGCTAACAAAAGTCGCTAGAAAATCAAACCGTATTGAAAACAGAACGACACGCTTAGCCGCTAAGTGATTTCTCACTGAGCGATTTTGTAGGTATGGCCATTCCAATGAAATTCAATGGGTTTGAAATATTTTTTTGTCGTTCAGTCGTGAACGATTTATCTCTCACGATAAATCGCTCGCAAGCGTGTCCGCACCCTAAACGGGGGTATTGTCGCTTTCTTTGATACATTTTTTGCTGGAGTTTTTATACTGACATTTAAATGTAAATGATAATGTTATATTTGTGGCGCTTACTTGCCTTGTTTAAAGGTTATAATGGTGGTGTAGTATAAGTAGTAATATCTTCTAGATTAATTGTCTTTGATATTATTTCGATGCTTAGATTCATAAGATCTGCATTATAAACACCAAGAAATTCTTTAGATTTTTGAACTCATTAAGTCGTTCTTGACCGGCAGTTTTGACAAAATTATTATAGGACATTACAGAATCTTATATTGAGGGACATTCGTCAGATTTATTACGGTTTAATTCTTGATTTCCACCAGGACATTTCGCTGCTGGTCCATAAGATCATTTAGTCAATGACCCAACCACAAATTTCTGATTTAATTTCTGTTTTTAAACCAACAAATAATAATACTTAAAAAATGTGGAATTTCATACAAAAACTTCCCCTAATAAAGAATCGAGTTACGCAAAGATACAATAAATTATTATTCCTCCGGGCGAGGCAGTATTTTAAATCGACCTCATAGGTTTATGTGGCAGTATAAAACTATATATAAAATAAATAAATAAATAAATAAAATAAATAATAAATAAAGATGTCTTTTATTAGGAATAAAATATAAATTACAATAAAAAAATCATTAGTAAACGTGGCAGTATTTCAACAGAGCTGCTCATACAACGGCTGAAAAAAAACTACATGCAAACAATACGTAAAAGGAAAATAATATGTTCAAGAATGTAGAACTAACCTGTCCTATAATTACTTGAAAAAGAAAAAAAAAGTTTAATGAATAAGAAAAAATTTAATAAGTAATATTAAATGAACAAGAATAAATAAGTCGTGATTCAAGCAGTATATTAAATAAGTTTAAACCCTTTTCTCGAGAATGTGATTTCTTAACAGTGAATTAGAGGTGGCAAGGGTGGGGGCTTCCCTGACATTCCGTGGCAATGTAGAGTTTGGTGGCATTACTGAACTGCCACCAGTAGAATAACAGAGATAATTGCCGACCGATCTAAAAATGTCCCCAGCATGCGTGATTTTTCAGAACTTTAGCTCATGCGCAGTACGTCGGATTTCTACGATTTCTTGATATTTAACGTTTATATTGTCCAGAGCCGGTTGTCACTTAATTCTTTATTTACACAGCATTTGACGTGTTTATTGTGAGATTTCTTAGCGTTATTTTGAGTGATTTTTAGTTATTTCTTGTACTTTGTGGCAGTTTCGTTAAAAACTTATTACTAGATTAGACTTTTATAAATAGTTTAGGTTTATTTAGATTATAGTGCAGTACCTTTTAGTGTAAGTTTATGAGGAAAAACAAGTATATGGTGTTGCTTTGCAAGCCACCGACCCAAATTCAGTTCTTCAGTTAAGTATATAGATATTATGACACAATCATTAGTTTCGTGTTGTAACGTTTAGTACTTATGTTTTTACACATTCATTTTATTAGCACCTTCATTTTTTTTCCTGTAATTTCGGGCACGAAAAAAGCTCTAACATCAAATATTGATAAAAACACTTTACCAATATATGTTTCTTACCGATATATTTATGCTAACTTCTGTGTACTTTCAATTAAGTTGAGTTGGAATAACGTTTTTTTTTTTTATTAATTCCATAAGTACCCATTAATATATTTATACTTTGTAATACTACAGTCATGGTTGCCTATTTACTTTTCAGTGTCAATCTATGGATACCATCATAATTCACGGCGCACATTAGTTATTAAATGTCTAGTAGTGAAATATTTTAAAAACGCTTTTCTCTTCATGCCACCCTAACAAAATAATTTACAATATATCTAATTATGTGCTTCGTCAATACGGCTGCTATTTTACTCTTGCCTTCATATTTTAACGTAAAAACTTTTATTTTTGTTTAAAGATTGCATAATACATTCAAATACTACGTTTATTACCCCTCTTTTGTTTTTTTTAGTGTGCTGAACATTAACATTTTTTTTTCTACTAAAACCTTAACTGTCGTTTTATTATATAAATAAATATATTAACAGCATATTTGTTTGTTTCACTGTTTTATAGTTTTTATAATGCGCTGCATTAGGGCTTTTCACTATTATATGCTTTCTATGGGGGCATTTGAAAAAGAGAGTATATCAGAATAGACCAGACAACATTGAAGACCTAAAAGATAGAATATGGATGGAGATAAATAATATAAACAAAAGTGTCGTGCGGTAGATAGTATTTACCACAGACTTGGTGCATGTCAAGTGGAAGGTGGAGGCGAGTTTCAGCATTATTTGTTAAAATAAGTCGAATCAGGTGACTGCTAAATTTCGAATAGCTCATAAATTCAATGGTAGAGGAAATTAAAGTCATGCCTGTTATATTTTACACCCTTGCGGATCATTATCAAAGGCATATAAGACTACATATACTAAATTTTACATGTCATTAAAATAAAAATTGACAGATGATGGGTTATTTTGGTCCTTAATTTACAGGTATTGGCCAAAGGTACAACTAAATTACAGGTGTGATTATAGAGGTATTTACATCTAAGTAATAAAATTTAAAAAATTATATTGTGTATATAATTATGAGTTCTTTCGCTCGAAATTATTGACAGTGTTTATTGCATATTTATCTTAATTTATTAGGCTATTAAGTATTAGATTGGCACCTGAAGGTATTTCAATTTGATTATTAACAACATTACATCGATTTTTTAAGGCTTTTTTGATTGCTAATGTTTCTAATAGGTTCAGTTTTCTGACCTTGTGTATATATCTGCTTTATTTTGTTGGATATTGAGTGGTTATTTATTATACAGTGGTCCGCTATTCCTGTTATATCTTGTTTTTCTTTAAAATGAGTGGTTTATGTTCTTTAAGCCTAGTTTTAAAGTTTCTACCTGTTTGACCTATATAAATTGTATCACAGCCATCATATTGTAAAAAGCCTTAAAAAATCGATGAAGTGTTATTAATAATCGAATTAAAATACCTTCAGGTGCCAATCTAATACTTAATAGCCTAATAACTTAAGATAAATATGCAATAAACACTGTCAATAATTACGAGCGAAAAACCCCATAATTATATACACAATATCATTTTCTTAACTTTATTACTTAGATGTAAGTACCTCTATAATCACACCTGTAATTTAGTTGTACCTTTGGCCAATACCTGTAAATTGAGGACCAAAATAACCCATCATCTGTCAATTTTTATTTTAATGATATGTAGAATTTAGTATTGTCTTATATGCCTTTGATAATAATCCGCAAGGATTGAAACACGTGTCAGGAAACTGAATTAAATTGTGAAATATAACAAGTACGACTTTAATTTCCTCTACCATGGAATATCCATTTCACCAAGCATGTAGCCCATCACAAATCATTTATAAATTCAATTATTTATTAAAAAAATGGATTGTTTTACAGGTTCGAAATGAGGAAACCTCTACTTTTTTGGTACCTACCATGGGAATTCAGATTTTGAATCAAATCAAATCATTGAGCCTCCATGTGGTCTAGATTTCCATTAAAAAAAAAGTTTGGGTAGCTACAGGTTAAGGGGTTGAAGGGAGGCAGCTGAACTAAACCTTTGAACAACGCCGTATACTGCTTCAGTAAAACGGGCTCTAGCAAGCAGCTAGACAAGTTAATACGAATAATCCGTACTGTACTGTTATTATTTCGATAGTTAATGTTATGCTTTATCGCAATCATTCTCTGATTTGTTTGTTCCTTTTCACATTCCCGAAATTGTTTTAAACAGGTCATTTGTGTGCAAATTATCCAACCTGTTGTAAACCGAAATTCTTAACAGCAATTTTCCCCGAAATACTTCCATTGGCGAAAAGGGCTGTAAGCACATCCTTTTTCATATGCAAATCGCTCACGGGTCCATTCTAACGAGCAGCCACAATTCTCAAAGCAAATAAATTAATATTGGTTGAATAAAGCCAAATTTGTTCAGACCTTTATCGCTTTGTTATGGCCGGGAAAAAATTCGCATCGTCGGTTTTTATGTGTTCTGTAATCCTAAGTTATTGAGGCAGAAAAAGGAAATAATTTTATTTTGTGTCGCGAACAAGGAACCATCCCCATGTGGATTTTTTCCAATAAGTATGGGTATTTGCCTAAAAAATAAGCGACTTTATGTTTGCTTTAGGTTGGTGCACTGCTGGACCGCCTTGGAATATGTGGTTGGGAATTTTTACTACTTTGTGGTAATTTTGCTTTTTCTTGTTTCTCTTGTAATTCCTTTTGATCAATTAATCAATCAATATAATATGCTTTATCGCTTAGAAAACTAAATTCCTATTAACAAAGCGAGTATATATTAAGTTCGTAAAATATAAGTAAAAATAAAAACAAAAACATATGTACAGTGTGTCCCCGGATCGACGCAACGATAGGTGAAAAAGGCTGAAATTTTTTGAGTTGAAACTATATCTTCTGGGGTTCAGCCCTGCTTGAAAAGAAACTAATTTGTGGCATAATTTTAATTTCGAAAAATCAAGTGTGCTTTGGAAATTTTCAAAAAACTTTTTTTCCCACCAGTGGCGGCTCGTGGGCGAACATATAGAGGAAGAGGCAAATATCAAAATGATATAAAAATAAAAAAAAAACTTACCTATTTTTTGTATATTAAATCGATCCTTCTGTTCTTTAACCCTGTGTACTTGTCAATAATATCGTCATAGAAAGGCACTTTCATTTTAAGTTCTTCTAAAAGTTCTTTTTGAATAGATATACTTGCCAAAGAAGAGAGCCTGTCCTGGCCAATTTTATTTCTAGAATAAATTCATTTTGTCTATGAATTTTACACAATTAAATAATTGTCCACGAAATAAATTTAATAATCACGATAACAAACTAACACTAATAGTTAAATAATTAAATTAAACTCCCTAAAACTAAAATAGTCTTTAGAGACTGATGATCGTTACTGATCAATAATATATCTCCGAAGAGTTCCCGCCCACGGCAACTTAACGACTACACGCGTCACGCACGAAAGGAAGGTGCAAGTGCCGAATCTTCACGAAGGCTTGTCGTGGTCCATACTGACGCCTACGCAACGCGATCGTTGCCATAGCAACTTCCTTGTTTTTGGACGACGTCTGCTTACGTGTCGGAAGCGGATTCAGCTATAAGTCGACACAAATGAGAATGAGAATACTGTTACTGCTTTAACATTTTGTTCGATTTGTAAGCGACAACATTTTTGGTTGTGTTTGCCACTGTGTGTTTTAGATGCAGTTTGTAGTATTAGACCATTAAAACTACTAGAGGCACAACGAATAATTATTAATAATGCAATAATAAAATTAATAAAAGTATCTTATTGAAGTTTAAAATAAAATGTATTAATGAATAAGTTAATTGCTTTGTTGTTGTTTTTTTTTGAGGAAGGGGCACTTCCCCTACTTCCTCTGAAAAGCCGCCACTGTTTCCCACCAGTAAAGTGCTTGATTTCTAGGAGATACGAAAAAATTGTATTAAGAAAGATGTTCGGAAATAATAAATGAGTTAGAATACAAAGTTTTAAAATCCTATGCCTAATTTGATGTTTTGCATTATTTTTATTGCACGCACCTCCCTATTGAAGATAATAAAAAATTTCGTTAAGAAAAGTTGTTCAAAATAATAAATGAAACACGATATTATAGATAGATAATTAAAGAAATGTGAACATAAAAATAACAAGCAATTCACTTCCTTCAAAATATGAATAAATTTGTTTCAATGCTATTCAGAAAAAAATAGTATGCCATGGAAGGAAAAAGAATAAAATAATATTTTGACAGTTTGTTGTCAAAAATAGTTTGGTATTTTTAATATTGTTGTAGTGTTCTGTGCTCTAAAACTGATCCGAACTTTCGAAAACATTACTGGGAAATATCAATTATGCTTACTATACCAGAACGGATCTACCTAATTTAATGTTATGGTATAGGTGAATTATCTATTCCAGAGGTTATCAGGCGATTTAATATGAAATTTCCGAACACAGTTTTAGTCAAATCTGCAGTATCCAGACTGGTTAAAAGTTTGTTACTACCGGTACTGTACATAATAAACTAAAAAAGAAGAAGAACTTTGATAAAGATGATGTAGGTACTGTGTTAGCAATGGATTCATTACGCGAAAATCCAAAGCTGTCACTAAGAAAGCGGTACGAGGAGACTCGTGTTAGAAAATCACATTTGCAACGCATTTGTGAAGCAAATAAGGTAAAACCATATAAAGTTAGATTTCGTCACACGTTAGAAGAAGGGGATGAATCCCGAAGGTTGGAGTTTTGCCTAACTTTAGGTGAGAAGATTCTAGAAGATCGAAATTTTCATAAAAATATTATTTTCTCAGGCGAATCGATTTTTACCACTAACGGTGTACCCTTATCACAGAATTGCCGATATTGGTCTAAAGATAATCCAAATTATGTAATAAATTCTAGGCGGCAGTATTTTAAAAAGGTTAATGTTTGGTGTGCCATTTTCTATCATTGTGGTGTAATTGGGCCATATTTTATTGGGGGAAGACTTAATCAACATACTTATTTAAATATCCTAAATCAGTTTCTTGACGAACTACCATACGAACCAAGATATTTTTCATATTTTCAACACGACGGCTGCCCTGCCCACTCGACATTTCGGGTATGTAAATGGCTCAATGAGCATTTTCAAGAAAGATGGATAGCCAATGCTGGTCCCATTTTGTGGCCGCCCAGATCTCCGGATCTAACAATAATGGATTTTTATTTTTGGGGTCGAATAAAACAAATTGTATATTTGAATAGGCTTCCAAATGACGTAGAGGTTTTGAAAAATCGCATTACAGATGCAATAAACTCTATTCCCCTGGAGGAGATAAGAGCAGCTTTCACTGCATTTCGGGAAAACATTGAGGAATGTGCGAATAAAGGCGGCGAACTTATTGAATAAATAAATCTTTCAGTTGATGTAAGTATTGAAATAAATGAATTTTTTGATGTATTGTATAAACCGTTGTTAATGTTACTATTGAAATAAATTAATTTTTTGATGTATCTTATAAACCGATCGTGTTTAATTTATTATTTTGAACAACATTTCTTAACGAAATTTTTTAGCATCTTCAATAGGGAGGTGCGTGCAATAAAAATAATGCATAACATCAAAGTAGGCATAGGATTTTAAAATTTTCTATTCTTACTCATTTATTATCATTATTTCCGAACATTTTTTCTTAATAAAATTTTTTTGTATCTCCTACAAATCAATTACTTTACTGGTGGGAAAAGAAAGTTTTTTGGAAATTTCCAAACCACACTTGATTTTTCGAAATTAAAATTATGCCACAAATTAGTTTCTATCCAAGCAGGGCTCAACCCCAGAAGATAAAGTTTTAACTCAAAACATTTCAGCCTTTTTCACCCATCGTCGATCCGGGGACACACTGTATATGTATACGGAGTGGCAAAATAGTCGCGCATAATACCTGTAACTTTTGAATTACCTCGTATACGAAAAAGTGACCTTTATGAAAGTTGTTCAGTAAATTATTCCCCACATTTCTACCTGCATGAATTTTTTCTGTCATTTCTGGTTTGATTGCCATAGAGACTAACTCACTTTTTTTAAATGGAACACCCTGCATGTGATTGCATATTTGGATTCTACTGGGAAAACTCTGAATTTTTGGTATTTCAAATTTTTATTTATATAATTTCAGCACTAATTCTGACTTTTAAAGATTCTAAGTCATTTAGACGGTTAACGTAGACTTTTTTCTTTAAGTGTCCCCACAAAAAGATGTCGAGCGGGGTTAAGTTCGGAGATCGCGCTGGCCAGTGAATAGCACCTCTTCTGCCTATCCAACGTCCTGGAAATCGTTCGCTTACGTATTGTCTAACATTTGCCGCATAATGCGCAGCTGCTCTATCTTGCTGGAATCATACCTGTTCGTTTATGCCATTATTTACACCTGGTATAACCATTCTGCAAGAAGGAATTATGTGATTTCTGAGGAGGTCCAGACATTTTTCGCGATTCAAATTTCAATCTATGAAAAAGGGTCCCACAATATGTCTACCAACTATGCCCGCCCAAACATTAACTTTTTCGGGCCTCTGAGTATGACCTTTCTGGAACCAGTAAGTATTCTCAGCAGACCAATAACGATAATTGTGTCTATTAACAATGCCATTTAAATGGAAAGTAGCTTTATCCGAGAAAATTATATTTGTTGCGAAGTTATTATCGTTATTGCATCTTTCCATCATCAGCTCACAAAATTCAGCTCTTCTATCAAAATCGTCCTTGTTTAACTCATGCACCGACTTTATCTTGTAGGGCTGCAACTTCTCCTGCTTAAACAAATTTTTCACTCACTGATGAGATACATTAAAATCCATTGCCATTGGCCTGGATGATTGTGTTGGATTTTCATGTATTGAGAGCATGATATCCAAAGCTTTGTCTGCCCCGGTTGCTATTTTGGGTCGACTTGATCTAGCGGATTCCCTAACACTGTTTCTCGAAATTTATTTACCACTTGACACACCGTTGACTGATTTATTGAAGGCCTATTTGGATATAATTTATTGAAGGTTGACAAACCTGATCTTGCGATCTCTTCATATTTTTGTAACCGCTCATTATTAAAATTTCAACTCGTTGTTTCTCATTCAGATGAACCATAGTGTAAACAAACTAAAAATCAGATAACAGAAAATTAAACAGGAACTCAAAATTGACACGTCTAAAGTCGCTGTCATGAAAACACCTTGACTCAACTAGTGGGTATTAGGTAGGAATAATTATAATTAGAAACTTTCTCATTTTTAAGCTGTCATTATCTCAGAAACGCTTGCAGATAGGTGAAAATTTGAAATATAAAAAAAGTTGAATCCAAATAAGCAATCACGTGCAGGGTGTTTTATTTAAAAAAACTAAGTTAGCCTCTATGGCAACCAAAGCAGAAATGACAGAAAAAGTTCATGTAGGTAGAAGTGAACAACTTTCATAAAGGTCACTTTTTTTATACGAGGTGATTCAAAAGTTACAGGCATTATGCGCGACTTTCTTGCCACTCTGTATACACATACACATACATACATGTATGCACCTACACCAATACGAATAACGTCACTGTAATACTCATCTAAACTGTAGCAGGGTTTCTGCAATAAGATGTCTTTGACATTTTTCCGAAACTGGCCGAAGTTTACAATTGATTTCAGCTCATTACTTAAATGATTAAACATCTTTTTACTCTCGTAAAAATAGTCTTAGGAATATGTAGTCAAAAATTTAGTATGCTGGTTCTAGTACTGTAGCTAAATTCCTCAGCATCTGATCTAGACCATCTTTCGTGCAACAAGCAAACAGTTTCCAAAATGAATAAAGACGGTACAGTTAAAATTCTTTCTGCTCTAAATAAAGGTTGACAGTGTTCACAGTTATTTGCTCTGCACAAATATCGAAGTGCTCTTTTCTGCAACACAAATATGGAGTTTAGCAACTGCCTGTTTGCAAATCCCCAAAAAACAATACCGAACCGCACGTGCGATTCAAACAAGGAATAATATACCATTTTAGCGGTTGAGTTACTAAGTTCATTACAGACTATCCTTATTCCATAACAGCCAGCTGTCAATTTTTTGCTTAATACATTTATGTGTTCCTCATATTTTAATTTATTTTCTAACGTTAGACCTAAAAACTTTGTAAGTGCTTTATTTTATATTTGTTAATCATTAAGATTTAACTCACTAAAACTAAAACCAAAAGCCATTATATTTGTTTTGTTAATATTAAAACATAATAAGTTTGTATCACACCATTTTTTAACCTCACGTAGATTACTGTCACTAACCAACCTTAAATCCTTTATCCTTACCATGCCACAGGAGACTAGTGTCATCTGCAAATAATGTAAACGAGCCCTGAATATCTAAAAATGCTAAATCGTTTAAATTTAAGAGAAACAAGGCTGGTCCTAGCACCGAGTCCTGAAGCACTCCTCTCGTAACGATAGAGGTATCAGAGCATGCTGAGCCTACCCTTTCCACTTGCCTTCTTTCATGGAAATAGGAAGGAAACCACTTAGTTGTTAATGTTTCATGGTCCACACAATCGAAAACTTTCGAAAAATCACAAAATATAGCCGCAACCGCCTCACCACCACCATCTTAAGTAGAGATCACATGTATACAGGGTGACGTTGATATTTAAGGGAGTCATTTGGTACACTTATTAGTTTTTGGAATATCTGCAATAAAATGTCTAAATTGCCAGAGGCAGTATACAAAGTGTTACATTTTATGCGCTGCCAACATTTTCACTCTCCTGGACTTTTGTTTTGGGATACCCTATATACATAGTGATATTATATATAGACTCCCCGTTATCTTCTCATTCTTTTTGATTCTCTTACATTTTTCTCGTTATCTGTTATCGTTTTCTAGTTATTGACGGAAATAGCCGTCGATACAAGTTTTATCCACGTAACAAAATAAAAAAAAAAAGTAGTAACACTACAATCGCTGGATTGGTCAAGGGTCTAAGAATTTTTGGAATACAGGTCTCTTGTCTGGTGCCTGCTTATGAGGTTATTCTAATGCTGTAGAGAAAATCCAAACGTTCCTTGTTAAGTACCTGTGGTTTAGGTTGGATGGTGCCTATAGATATAATATGGCTGCCATCTGTAAAGGCAGATAATATTCTGCAGTTCTTTTACTTTATAAATTATTATTAAACAAAACAAATTGTCGGGACTGTTTGCATAGTCATAATATATTTATAAACTTTTGTGAAGACTCTTTTTTAGCATCCGTTTAAGTAGACTTAAACATCTCGGACCACCTGGGACAACAACTGGAGCTTGCTACTGATGAGGTGCCTGATGTTTTTCAACAAGAAAAAAAGGTGTGTCGGCCACTAACAGGGAGAGGAATGTCAATGTTTCACGACTGCATAGCTGCAGAGTCGTGGAATTTTATAGGTTATATTGGTGCTGATGTCAACAATCAGTTTGCACACTTTGTAGGTACTCTGAAACGGGCCTATTTACAGTCATTCCCAGAAAAAACTTACACGGTTAGATCGGATCAGGATCACAATATTAGCTGGTTTAATAACACACTAAGAGGTATGCGCGAGCATCTTCACTTGTTGGGTGAGCTTAGTAGGCAGTATGGTCATCCCGGCCTTCTAGAAAATAGTACAAAAGAGCTATAAGCAATGCCAAGATAAATTCAAATGACAAATTAATTAAATCATCAAATAATCCATCCAGATGTATGTGACAGACATCATTGACGGCCTTAAAAATAAGAATAGTCGAGATGCTTATGGACTTAGCACTAAGCTTATAAAATCGATAAAAAACCAAATTGTGTCTCCTCTCACCAGGCTAATAAACCTCTTTTGAACAAAATAACCTTTTCTCTGAATGTCAGTTTGGTTTCAGGAAAGACAAAAGTACGGCTCTGGGCATTGTGGATCTGATTTTATACGTTCTGGACTCATTTGAGAACATGGAATATACTGCCACCATTTTTTGCGATCTCAGCAAGGCGTTCGATTGCATCTCGCTTGACATCCTCCTTCGGAAACTGCAATTGTACTCTTTTCATCAAGGCAGTTTAGCTCTTCTTAGCTCGTACCTATCAGGGAGGACACAGGCGGTGAGGGCTGGCGTGGTGACGTCAGTGCAGAGCGCTATTACAATCGGTGTCCCGCAGGGATCTGTCCTGGGGCCCATTATTTTTCTTTTATATATAAATGACCTGCCAAAGGTGGCTACAGACGCGAAGTTTACGCTCTTTGCTGACGATACCACGATATCTCTCAGCGCGCCGGTGCTTGAAGATGCCGTGGAGGGGTCTGCTGAACTGCGGAAGGCGGTCGAGAGATGGTTTGCTGCTAATATGCTGCTTCTAAACAGGGAAAAGACCAACAGGGTGGTGTTCTCGCTGAGAGATGTTGACGACGAGAATGAGGGCATTGACGGGGTTAGATTTCTGGGGTCCAGCTTGGTCCGGGACTTCTTTGGGCTGGTCATATCGACTACATGACTGCGAAGCTGGTTGTGTGTCCCGGGATGTCCTAAGAACGGCTTACTTTAGCCTTTTCCATTCCAGCTTGACATACGCTATTATTACATGGGGTTATGCAGCACAAGCTCGGAGGGCATTTGGATTGCAGAGAAAGGCCGTGCGTTTGGTGTTCGGCCTGGGATTCAGGGACGATTGCAGGGACGCATTTCGAGCTCTGGGAATAGTTACACTACCATCGGCTTATATTCTGGAGAGCCTGCTTTATGTGAGGAAAAACGCTGAGCTTTATAGGATGAATGGTGAGGTCCACCCTTACCATACTCGTGGTCAAAACGATCTTATTACAGGATATTGTAGACTAAGGAGGTGTCAGGATGGCCGAGGTACTGGGCCATTAAATTCTTTAATCATTGTAATATTGTGACATAGGTTATAAGTTTCATTCAGTTTTAATCAGTATTGTAACTTACATATTTCTGTAATTTTTTTTTAAGTGTCACTGCAAAAAATGACTGTAAAATTACAGTTTGGTTCCATAACATATTCACTATTTATCCTCAATATATTATGGTATTTTATTATTACAAAATTAATTATTTAAATTTCATTTGTAAAAGAAATTAATTTATATAATATTTAAATTCACAAAGTAAAATAAAATTACAAATTAAAATTACAGTTTATATTCTGAAATGTAATACTTCGCTAATTAACGTCAATTTTTACATTATATGTTCTGTAAATCTGTCACGCCGCCCTGCTACAAGTTAGCTCTTGAAGGAATCGCATAACTTGTTAAGAAAAATGACGCCACAAGACGAAAGCCCAAACCGCGTGGTCATTTCTTTGTGAGTTCTGCAACGATAAGCAATCATTTTGTGTAGCTCATTATTGGTGTGATAGTTTTGTATATTACAAACAAAGGAAGAATAATATTTAGTTATGTTTATGTGCAATACAGAGTTTGTTGTCCTTAAAAACGTTACAAGTCGTTTGTGAAATGATTATGTTTAAGTATAATATGGTGAACATGAAAAGTATAATACGCATTTTAAATTTCTTATTTGTATTTTTCATATTTATTATTATTTGTTTCTTAAAACTTGTGACTTATATAGTTATATTTTTGGAGTAAAAAAATTGAATTTGCAATGCATATACTAAAAGTCCGGACCTATTAGGATACCTATAATATGTACCCCTAAGAAAAATTACATACTTAATTTAGGAGTGGTTGTTAACAATTAGGCACTGTTTCTTAAGTTTTTTAAGACATTATTTCTTTTGTTAAAAATAATAACAAATAAGAATTTATTGCTATTTTTATGTTTTTAAAATGTTCTACATTTTCGAAAATACTGTTTGTCTCTGTAGGTGCCAGAGCATATTTCATAATTTTGTTTATAATAAAATGCAAACAACATATTTATTTATTTATTTCTATATAACCTTTTTTCCACCGATATAAGCAGTTGTAAATTTTCTAAATATGTACAGCAAAATTAGCAAGTAAAATTAAATATTATATTACTTAAATGAAATGTACTTCAAGTAACCGTCACTAAATGTTAAGTATTACATTACGCTATTTTAAGTGGTAAATATAATGAATTCGGGTACCGATAACTGAAAAAAACGCATTTCAGTAATATATAAAGTAATTTTAAAAGGGAAATTTCAGGTATACGTTAACAATAATCAAAAATAATAAATATATTGTGTAAAAATTTACTTCATATAACAGTGAATTTTACCAAAAATATATAGGAAAATAAGATCAGGATGTTTGTGTAAATTTACGGTATTTTACGTGGGTCCATTTGTGACCAACGTAAAATAACTGAATTTTACCAAGTTGTTTTTTGTAGTGTACTCTTGAAATGTATTTTGTATCTGTATCGACGTATGTAAACAAACCTGTACTGACATCAATAAAAGTATCAATCAATTATCAATCAATAGAATTTGGTATTGCGTTCCATCCCTGCACTAGTTGCATTCAGTTTTTTTATGTTTACCCGTTCCCAAACTAATTTGTCAATTTATTCACGGTTGTATGTTTTGAATAATAGTTATGAAAGAAACACGCAAATTATTGATTTTTCCTCAAGTATAGTATGTTAAGGCTACGAAATGGTTGAAACTGATATTTTTAGACTATTTAATATGTCACTACATACTAAATGATAATAATCATGCAGCACGTATACCAAGATCAAATACAAAAGCTACATGATGCTCTAATCAATAAAGTCAAAGTCCTAGCTCCTTATAATTTAAATAATTTGATATCTCTAGATAATCCCGCCATATATAATGAATTAATGTTATTTCTACGTGAAACCAATTTAAAAATTTAATAATAAAAATAATCCTAACGGTGGTTCCTACTGTTTAATCCTTTCCATTCTGCGGTCCTCTATGTTTGTCTAAGTTTAAAAAGTCGCCCTGATGGACCCCAGAGGCGTGAAGAGTGTATCCCTGTCTATGTGTCTATTCCTTCAACTTTGAAAAAAACTATCGATAGGTTACAATATATATCATTATACATTATAGTGACTGGCTGTATGGCTGATCAGCCTAAAGCCAAAAAAAAAAAAAAAAAAAAAAAATGCAGCACGTCAACAAACATTTGACTCCTAATTATATTGAGCATATATTATTTAGAAACAAATACAGATCTCAAGTCAACGTAGAGAGGCTAGAGCGTTCTATGATCAAGGAAGAGAATAATATTCGGTTTCCAAAATATTATTGTATATTTTAAAGCTAATTATTTCTTTACATTGTTAAATAATGATTTTCCAACAAATAAAGTTGCCACATTTCACAATGACTTGTCGAGCAAATTACAATTTTTAAAAACAAACATTACAAGATATTGGTAATGTTCCTGCTATATTATTAAAGTTATAGTATGCTATAAGTGTGAACAGTGAACACTTATATATTTATATATTTTTATCCGATTGTGTCAAAAAATGACGTTTTATAGATCAGATATTTGGACGAAAAGGTAACCTTTTCAATAAGGTATTGATTATTGCGCTGGTAGCTAGGCAACCTTTGTCGTCCTAGTCCGAAAAACATTTTGTCGGACGCTAAAATATTTTCAACAGTTTATTTTATTCAATTATTTACAATATTTATATTAAATGTACAATTAGAACAATTTTGAACAAGAACGGGGTGATGTAAATTTGATTTTGAGGATGTGTTATTATTTTTGGTCTCCGTTATGATATTATTCTCCAATGTTGAACTCGATTGGGAGACGGATTGCGACACCTGAGTCGAGACTGACTGCAGGTCAGATTGTGGAATGTTGAATATTTTCTTGGTCAGCTCTAACTTATTACTTAAGGAATCATCTATGTAGCCCTCGGCTACTCCCGAAGACTTCCAGCCTCCATGCCGTTTTAGAGATGTTATGTCTGCTCCCGCATCTACAAGTAATGTGGCCGATGTTCTTCTGAAACAATGTCCCGTGAATTCCTTGGCATTCGGCAGTTTTAAGTAAGATGCTATTTCCTGAGGTATAGAGCCAAATTTGTGTATACCGACAACTTGCTTATGGCATTTTCCATTGCGATAAGACACAAAAAATCGCCCATCACTCATATTTGTTGGACGTAAAGCCAGATAATTTCTATAATACTTTAGATATTCTCCAGCCACCGTAAATGATCTCGGTTTGTTTGTTTTATTATAGGGAATTTTTATTAACAAAGCCGTTCCCCAATCTTGTATGTCATCAATTTTCATATGAGCCAGTTTTTCTCGACGACATGCGCCCGCGATTCCAAAAATAAAAGCAACCTGTAATTAAGAAAATTGTTAGTCAGAAATTTAAAATACTATTATATAGTTACATTTACCTTCAACATTAAGTATTTGTCATCTGGAGCATGGCAAAGGAATTTGTGAACCTCTTCTCTAGTTAGGATCCTTGATTTCTTTGGACAATATCCAACACTTTTTTGTTTCAACAATGCTCGTAATCTCATGTATTTAGATATATCAATATTCTGTTTTACATTTACCACTGCACGTAGCATAGAATACTGCGACCACAGAGTAGATGACTTCATAGTTTTCGATAATTCCGCCATATAGACCAAGAAGACGTTTTCGAAGAACGACTGTATATTTTTTTCTTGCCGGTAATCCATAAATTTTTTATAAGCTCTTTCATATATTTCCTTAGATTTTTGTGGCAACAAATGTAACATTACTTCCTTGGCAGTTTCTTGAATGTCAGGTGGTGTACCTTCTATAAGATCATCGTCTATTTCCATTTTTAATTGTGTTTTTCAGGTTTTAAAACTAGCAGAACACGAAAGATTAGTTAAAACTATCGCCTGATTGATAAAACGTCAGTTGATAATATTAATTTAATTATTTGTTAGATCCATGGATACGCATATTACAGGTTTCATTGTTCAAACATTCAAGGGACAAAAAATTACAATGCAAGATGAAATATATTGGTTTTCTTAATTTTTACATTATTTTATAATCCGAGCAAAAACACAATCGGATAAAAAATAACGTATGTTATACGGACGAAAAATGTATTTCGGACTATGCGGGTTACTGGCCTCGGCTTTGCCTCGTCCAGTAATCTCCCGCAATACGTCCGAAATACTGCATTTTTCGTCCTTGTAACATAATATACTATTGTGTACTTTTATTTTTCCTTTCAATGGAATTTTTTGTCGGGGCGGTTGGTATAATAAAATTTAAAAAAATCTCAAATAAATAATATTTGCTTACAGTTTTTATAAGGCATAGAAATCCACAATAAAGGATAACAAAGTTTTATTTGTGGGTATCAAAGGATCAGCCTCCGATTTTCAATAAAGGTTCAGAAGTATTTGTAAATAATTCTTACTTATCGGTTTTGACCCCACTGGATGTTGGATGGATCATCATTTTTGCTCTTTTAGAATAAGAAAATGACAAAATATGGGTTGTGAGCTATTTAAAATTACGTTATTATGCATGAATGAAACCAGAACTCAAAATATAATGGGATGATATTCATTTTTGTGTTAAATATAATTTTCTTTAAGCATACAACATGATTTTCTAATTAATATGCAGTGTATTTTTAAAAAATTGACTTTTACTGAGGTTAGAAAAATTACCAATTGTTGTTGCAAGATAATTGTACCTATTGATAATAGTTCTCCTTAACTATAAGTCATATTGTTCACAAATCAATTAAGCTTTCTTGAAGGCTTTCTAAAGAGTCGCACTCACAAGGTTGTATTAAGAAAGGGGTGGTCAATATAATTTTTCTCAGAGTGAAATCATTGTTGTTTATTGTTTTTATCAATGATATATTTAATCTGATGCACCTCGAAATTTTCCCTTATTTGTTGATGATACGATTCATACTATCGGCTGGATGTATTGAGGAACGCATTGAAAAAATAATGCTATAAATGACTTATTTATTTTTCACTAAGAGATTTGAATTAAATCCTTCTTGTGAGGATTAACGATAAATCCATTGCAGGTGTGTGGTTAAATATTTTGGCATTTCAGTTGCGAATTCTAACATTTTCATCAATATTTATTATATTTTAAAGTGTGTAAACTATTGGAAATCTAGTCCCTCTAATTTTGAAATGACTCGTGATAAGAATGGTAATTATAACTTGAACATTTATCTTCCTCAACACAAACTTGCATTGGTTGCTAAATGTCTCCTTGTGTACCAATAATAATATTTGACCGGCTACCACTTAGTGTAAAACGCATAAACAGCTTTAATAGTTTTAATGTGGAAGTTAAAAACTTTTAACAAATAATATTTTTTATTCAGTTCTATTTTAATCATTTGTATTTACTAACAAGCCGGTGAGTTTTTATTGTTGTTGTAGGTGTATGTTTGTGTACAATGTGTTTTTCTACAATATGTTTGTATACAGTGTTCTCCTTTGCAAATTTCAGATATTTTATTGTTTTATATTTGTACTGCTTATTTATATTGTCAACAAAATGGCGGCACCCAACTTTCACATGACTCGACCACTGTGCGTTGAGGTCGCGGACCACTGTGCCATCCAATGTCAAGGTTAATAGAACAAGACTTAGCACTTTCGGTGTATAAATACCCGAACATTGGATGGACAAGGCACCTTCGTCTTTCGACTTGGTCAACCTTCCCTATCCTGGAGCGGCAATAGCCAATACGGTCTACGCCAACTCTCCATCCCCCTTCCTGCCTACAACCCTATCCTGGAGCGGCAATAGCCAATACGGTCTACGCCAACTCTCCATCCTGCCAAACCCGTCGGGGCGCCAAGGCCACCCGACTGACCACGGTACCCGTCCTAGTTAACATCCCCTAGTAGGACTCCGCCACGTCCCCCAGATAAGGCCCCCCGGAACATGCTAAGCAGTCTCTGGGCTACTGGGTAAATCATTGTAGAATACTTGTCATTAATAAAAGGGTACTCTGTTTTTTAGACGAGCGTCTTATTTCCCACTCCACGCCCCCTCTAGGACCAAAACGGCACTAAGTCGTGACAATATTATGTATATCATTTATATGGACCAAATCCTTGATTGATTTATTTATTTTTTAAGTTAATTTTAGTTAGTTTTGTTAAACACATTTTGTATTTGACATTATCATATACTAACTTGGGTGAGTCTGATGGAAATAAATGATATTTGTGTTTGTATTTGTATTTGATTGAAAGTCGCAGCTAGAATCGAATTTATTCGTTTTCGTATTTCATTACAACGTTACTTTAACAAGTTATTTAAGGAACATGAAAATCAGAAGACCACAAAATTATGAATTAAGGTTTAACTTTAAGAATAACATTTTATCTCCAAAATCAAACTGTTACCTATGGGGAAAATATCTCAATTAGAGCTTTCATCTAAAAAAAGTTTGGCTCTGGCATGATTCGTTTTAGCTATAGACAAAACGCATATTGGAGTAAAAAATCACCAGATGTGGAAATCATTTAGCATATGTTAGATTACTTAATCTTTTTGGAGTGTTGTCTTGTTTGACTTTTCTATGTGTTAGGTCTTAAAAATGTTTGATTTAAATACAATGTTTGCAACAAATTTATACAATCATTTTAAGCAAATAATGCATTTATTTGACTATTAATTTGAACGGTTGAGCATCGGTACCACAGATACTTAACCAAGAAGGTTTGGGTTTTCTCTAGAGCATTCATAAGCGGAGCGCTAGACAAGAGACCTGTATTCCAGCTTTTGGAAAAATTCTTAGAACCTCGACCAATGCAATGGTTGTAGTGTTGATTTAAAATCTCTCTTACCACCAAACTAATATATGGCGGTGCACCATCGTGCCTAAACTACAATTGGTTTGTTAGTTCAAGTGGTACCTCTTCAAACAGAATCGGGAGTTCCTCTTTTAAAAATTGACGATAATATCGCCCATTTAATCTTCTTGGCAGGAAAAATGGCCCCACCAAGTAGTCTCCAAATAATGCCAGCCCACATATTTACTCTAAACTGATAAAGGAAATGACTTTGGACCGTCACATGAAAATTATTTTCTTTCCAAAAACGATTGTAATAAAAATTTCTGATTGCATTTTTTGATTTTAATTTATTCGAAAATGACTTCGCTTATTATTTCACATAATATATTTAACAAGGACTTACACAATGCGTTCTTAAAATACTGCACTAGATATCCTTAGATCTAATATATTTTGGAATAGTATATACAGTGACCGGCAGAAAGTACGCACCAAAGGGGATTTTTTTTTATTTCAAAACTTACCAATTTTTTTTAACGGTGGAAATGTTCTGCATGTTCTCAAACAAAAAAGAGCATAAACAAAACTAGTAAATAATGCGTCGTATACGAGGGGGAGGTGAAAAAAAAGAATAAAGTGCCCTTATTTTAATATAATGAAATTTTTTTCTACGGTGAAAAATAACGGCACTTTATTCTTGAGTGAATTTAACGTTTTCACCTCTCCCTCGTATACGACGCAATATTTAATAGTTTTGTTTATGCTATTTTTTGTTTAAGAACATGCAGAACAATGCCGCCGTCAAAAAAATTTGGTTAGTTTTGAAATAAAAAAGAAATCTTCTTTGGTGCGTGCTTTCTGCCGGTCACTGTATATGTTTTTTGATTTTTTGTTAAAATAAGTGTTGTAAACCAATGAATGATTTAGCTACATTTAAATTTATGTATATGATAAATTCAGGTAGAAAGAATATGTTAATATAACTCAAGAAAACATCAAAGTAGTTAGTACTTACAGCCACGAACTCATGGATCACTATCCCCCTATCCACACCAGATATAGGCTTGCGAAATAACATAGACTCTGTTTAAAACAGTCCTATTCAAAACAGCCATGCTTAGAGCAGGCCCTGTTAAAAACAGCACTGTTTAGAACAAACTTAAAACAGGCCCTATTTAAAACAGCCACATTTAAAACAGCGTCTAGGGCTGTTTTGAACAGGATCTGTTTTCAGCAGGGTCTGTTCTAAATAGGGTTTTATAGCATTTTCCAATTAAATAAAATCAAATACAGTACAATTTTTTTTTTCAAATCAAATCAAATTTATTGATAAGCATCGCAATACTGTACAATATTTCGCAAGCGTGGTAGGTGTGGGTAGGGGGATAGTGATTAATAAGTTCGTGGCTGTGAATTATACCTATTCATTGAGTATTATATAATATGTTCCTTTCCATAAAATAGAAAATTATCCCCAGAACTCCAAAAATTATATACGTCATAATATTAGTCATAGATAACGGGTCCATTCCTCAGAAAGAATTTTTTACATAATAAATAGGGTCTTGGGCGCTGGTACGACATCCATAAAATCTTAAATATTAAATCAATGGGATTAATACAATACACGTTACGGAACTGATCCTAATATAAAGCGGTGGGGACCCCTTGAATCCAGTGGTGTAGCCGTTATATTTACTTTCCTTAAAAGCCATAGGTGTGTCATGCGCAGCGAATCTGAAGCTTCAATCATAATGATCCAGGTGGATTAATCTGATACAGAGCGGCTTGCTGACGATCAAGGGCGCCCGCCATACTACTTGCAAGTGTACCGCCATAATAATACCGTGGAGTGAAAAACGTAGGGCTTGATTTAGATCACAATTTTATTATAAAGGGACGATATGTCTTACCAAATCTAGGTTAAAATTGTGTCAAATTTATCTTATTACTTGATATGCCAAAGTGATAATTATGAAAATAAGTAAAAAATAGAAATATATTTTTGTTTACAAATTTAACAAAGTAAGAATATAGAGAAGGGAAAAACATGACAGAAATTGCTAAAAATGCTCCAAGATTCACACGTCTCTTCATATTTTCGAAATCGTTGACCAGCATCTCTGGAGATATGTTACCACTCTCTTGGATAATCCTTTCTTGTAACTGTAAATTTTTAACTGGTGTTTAAAAAATATTTGTTCCTGAAATACTGAAAATTGTCAATAAGTTAGGGGGAAAAAGTAACATCGCTCCTATGGCTAGTACTCTTAATGCAAATGACTTTTTATTGCACAGTTGCTGACGGTTTAGGTCGAGGGATCTCTTCTGGGACTGATTTAAGATCTTACTTAGGACATTTATCCGTTTCTGTCACATTTTTTCTCGTGCCTACTTGCGTTGAGGAAATTAGAGGCATATTTAGCCAAGTAAATAACAGGAATGCTTGTGCTTGGAATGAGATGTCATTAAGAATTCTTTTGGCACTACCAGCCAACGCATTGATGGCCTTGGCTGGGATCCGTACTTGGTCCTCTCCTTTCCCTTATCTATATTAACGATATGCTCCATCTTGATATAGCGGGGCCGTTCACCATTTTCGCCGATGACACGACCATCCTTTGGCATGATACGGTTGCCGATAGACTTTCTTTGAATGTAAGGAATGATTTGTGGAAAATCAAAGAGCAGTGCGATGCGAAAACACTTTGTTGATAATAATTTTTGCTCGCACGGTAGTTTTCTAATCAGGTAACATTATTTTTTTAAAGGGCAATTTTAATATCTCGATCGTTACGTCAAAATATTTCAGGCCGATTTTATACCGCACTCAAATTTTAGTGCCTATTTAACGATCTTTAAAGCGAATATGTTTAACAACCAGGATGTTTTTATAGATTTTTAATGGCAAAATCGACAGATACAGACCACACCGATCATCGCTTTTTAATAGGTATTTTATAAATCCTAAAAATCACGACGATATAACATATAAATAAGGGCGTAACCCAGCGCTTGTGAGGTCAAAAAATGTTTAAAAATTTAATGTGATTTCTACTTCTTTATCATCTTTCTTTTGACATTGTAACCCTGTTTTTGATTTATGATTTTCAATTCGAGTTATATCTGTGTTTTCTGGATAGCATAAGCATACCAAACAGATTTTAATTTATATATTATTATATAGTTGATGCAAAACAAGAACCGATGCACGTCATACCCTTCGAGTGACGTCAGTTATCGACAGTGTTGCCAGCTTGTAACCAAAATATCCGAGTGAGGGAATTACACTATTTTTTTTCATAAAACCACGATAAATATACAATAATTTTTCATAAATTATATACTTATTTGTTTACTGCATAATACCTTTTACCATCAACTTTAGTAGATCTAACACTTCTTTTATTTTCATCGTGCCAAGATCGACCATTCTGAAAAGTCCATGTTTCATCCAAGAAAACGAATTGGTACTAGAATGCTTCTTTTATTTAATATATTCTTCCAAAAAGTACCAGTCGTTTGAAGGCTATATGGGAAATGTCCATAAACCCTCGCCTCAGTTCATCTTTACCATCCGAAGCCTATTTTCTTGAAGAGGTTTCTTAAAGAGTTAAGACAACCATCAAACAGTTCTCTGTCTTTTAATTTCTGACTTAAAATTGTCAAAATTACATGATGTTCTAAAGAAAGTTACAGCTTATTAATAAGCGATGTAAAATATTATAATTTTTAAGTAATACAATTTACTTGTGTCACGGATAGAACTTATATCCAATCTTCACACATTTACAACTCTCTTTGAACTAGGACGTTTGTTTTAAGGTGATTCTGACAATTTATTTTCCTGAACTGTTGTTGAAATTGCGCTTACAGTAGAAATATTCGAATTTAGGGTAGCTGCTACCCGCTAGAAAATAGTGAAGTAGAAGTAAAATATCTAAGCCTTAACATACTTTTGAAATTTGTTTCTCTGTACTGCTGTCAAGGGTAACAATAGGCCATTGTTGTTAAGTTCTTCCTGAAAATAGCTTCTTAGAGAAGGTATTAGCTCTTTTCATCGACTATTTAAATTCTTCGGCATTTTTCACAAATAGTAAACAACGTAATCGACAGAGATATGTATGTGCACTTTTGTTTCATTCAATATAACAGTTTTTTAAAATGCCATTTATGAAAAGATCTGGAGTTTTTGTTAAAAAATAGACGCACAGAAACACGGAACGACAAACAATTAAGGTTAGTTTTGAATGAAACGTCAAACCAAACCAACAAACGAGCTGGCGCCACCGCACGCACCGTTTACAGTTGTGTTGTCGACTATCGACCAATAAAATTTAAATTATATTAATTTTTACAAGCTTAAAAAAACAAAATATTTGCTATAAGTGGGTTCGTAACAAAGAAGAATATTTTAAGTTTGTAGTAAATTCAATATCGCATAAAGTTTTAATACTTTTTGCCCAAATTTAATTTCCTCGTGTTATCTTACGGATTTACAATTATCAGCTGATTGATGACGTGCACCGGTATTTGTTTTGCATCAACTGTACTTTAAAATTTTTACGGGCACCCAAAATGAAATTACAATTTATTTATTTTACAAACACAACAAATTTACATAGAAAACTAACCTATTTACATAAAACTAAATAAATTACACTCAAAAATTACTTTTACTATTCTTTAGCCTGTTAACATATTCCATTAAGTATTGATCTGAGTCTACTTACTCAGCTTATATTCCATATATCAAACTGCAGTCGTTTTTGATTATATAATTTGCACATTACAATAATAATAGGTGAATTGCTGTTGTAGTTAGTACGAGTATTATCAATATAAAAACTTAGAGGATTTCGTGTTCTATGTGCTGGAGTATAATAAATCAGGAGCATTTATCATGTTATTTAATGTTTTGTACAATAAGGATGGCAGAAACTTCTTGCTTTTTGCCATGCAGCCAGTCACACAGTATATATGCCTAATTTTAAAAGTTACATACAAACATCCATACCCTAGCCGGGATTCGAACCAGGGACCTATCGGTTAACACTTACTTTTAAATTCGTTTATATCCGATTCATTAACAATACTAACTTATATCTAATTAGTCTAATCTAGCCTAGATATACCTATTCTAAATATATACTAATTTACAAGTTATGGGCGCATATGGACCGTAATGACCGGGCATGCCCGGCGGCCGGTATTCCTGCCCATTGGATTTAATTTGATATTTAGGACTAAAGAATATCACGCGCATTCCGGCAGTGCCTTAGCAGATATTTCTATGTAAAGTATGGATCACTAACACAGCGCATACAACTTGCTTCACTTTTATTAGTAGTCAATTGTTATACCAATGGGTATATTGCAAAATATTAAAATTTTTATCAAACCAGTCTATTATTTATTGAAGAAATATTGTTATGATTTCTGTCGTGGAATATCTTAATAAATTATAATTTAATCTAATTATCCAAATGTGGACAATAAAAAATTATTTCATTGACACAGGTTTCACATAACCAAAAAATATTTGGTGTGCTGTACATCTGGGAAGCGTCTGGTTTCTAGGCGTGTGTTGATTGTCCGTCATTGTCATTAGCGTGGCATTGGAAATTCGATTTTTAAGATGAATATGTAGACACTTTACGCGTTGTAATTATTGTTTTCATGTTTATAAATTTAGAGAGACCTCAAGCGATTCGCTGCGTCTAGTTTATTTTATTTTCATATAATTGCGTATTTTTTTTTTAATAAATCTTAAATTTATAATAAAAAAATCATATTCGGAAAGTTGTACGCACGTTCATCACACTCTGCTTAAAACTTTATATTTATCAAGCGGCGGACTTTACATTTGCTCTCTAACCAACACATTAAAATCCGACACTGTTTGGTTTAGGTACATCGCGCACTTATCAAATTATGTAAGAAACTTCAAATAGAATCCAGAAATCAAGAAATTTACCAGTTGTTCGATGCTAAAAAAAACTTAAGGATTATAAATTATGTTTTGCTTTGTTGGGCTACCCTGTATACCTAGTAAAACAAATCCATAAAGAACTTATTTTTCCATTAACGCATTTATTTTATACTTAAATAACTATATTGAAGCGCCGAGTGATACGTTTTGTTAATTAATTAATTAACTTTATTTATAGCAATATACGTGGTAAAAGATCACAGTATAAAATATTAAGTAAATTGATTAATTTTCGTTAAAAATAAAGTTTAGTAATTGAAATATTTATCGAAAAATAATTATATTATCCATACATCAAACTAAACCTGGGCCATAATGATATTCGCGCAATTAATCATTTCTGACGTTACCTGACCGAAAATATATTTCGGTTCATAAGGTAATTGATGTTGTAGTACCTACTTTGTATACACAGTTATAAAAATATGGAAATTGCTTTTATCTAAAAATATAATTGAATCAATATTATATATACCTAAGCTGTTTCGTATTCATAATTGGATGAGTATGTCAATATTTTTATGCAAGAGTATATTGCCTTTATTTTGATTGTGGTACGTGTAAATCATGTAATCGTGTTTAATCATGTAATATCACCAAAGTGAACAAAAATAGTATAATAAAAAGTATAATAAGTATATTATTTAATGAGCGTGTAATGTTCGGTATTACTCATCGATACTAGAATAGAATAGAATAGAAAAAATCTTTATTTCAAATAACATTAATTCATACAGAATATATAAACTAACATAAAATGAAATGACGTCAGACAAAGTTGTAACCAATGCATTTTAACAAAATATGTCCACCTAGATTGACAGAATATACATACCAAAAACACTACATTATGTATTCTACCTAAATAAATTTCCAATTTCTAACTTTTAATCCGCATCACATTTCCAAGAAGTCTTTTACACAGTAAGGCTCTAAGTCTAACAGTAGTTCTTTTACCTTTCTCTTAAATATATTTTCTGTAGGGGCATTTTTAATATCATAATTCAATTTGTTATAAAATTTAATACCAGTATAGTGTGGACTTTTCTCAGATAAAGTTAATCGATGAATTGAGTAATTTGTGTTACTAGTTCGGGTGTTATACTTGTGTTGACTTTGCTCACTTAACACATTCTTGTTTTTGTAGAAAAATACAATAGTTTAATAAATATACAAACTAAAAATTGTGAGAATTTTATTTTTTTTTTTTTGAAAATTTATTTATTAACACAGTATAACACTAATTACAATATACATATCCCTATTCCTCTAGACAGTGTTTTTAAACACTGGTATTGAGGAGAATTATTTTTATAATAACAGTACGATTTCTTATAAACTAAACATTTTTCATGTAAACGTTCTAAGACACATTGAGAAACTCCTTTAGGTGTTTGACAAACCTACCGTAATTTCTAATACTTTTTATATTCTCTGGTAAACTATCATATTCCCGCGATGCCTGATATATAGGATTATTTAATCCTTTATTACTTCTGACATTATTGTGGAATACATTTTCTCGTGATCTAGTATTGTGGGAATCGATATCTCTTGAAAATATTATGTTAATATTTGATTTTTGTGTTTTATTTATTATCCTGTGTATAAGTTTGCCCTGTTCAAATTTTAATACCTTATGTAATTGCCATACTCTTAAATTCTCATACAGATCCACAGTGTGAGTCAGTGGATCATAATTAAATAGAACTTTTAGTATTTTGTTTTGTAGTACTTGCATAGAATTGTAGTTTGTAGTCCCACATGTGCCCCATACGGGGATCAGATATCGAAAACGTGATAATACGAAGGCATTGTAAACATTTAGTTTGCTTTTATGCGAGAGATAGTTTCTGTTTTTATATAAGGCACTCACCATCGGAAGTACTTTACCAGATATATAATTTATATGTTCTGACCAACTTAGCAGATTATCCATTATTAATCCTAAATATTTAATTTTTGCTACATGCTCAATTTGTATATTATTTATTTTTAAATTTGGTAATGTTACAGACTTATTTTTTTGTTTAAAAAGCATATATTTCGTTTTATCTGCGTTAATTTTTAATTTATTACTTAAGAGCCAGTCTGTATACCTTCTAAGATCTAAATTCACTATATTTTCCATTTCATTCGCATTTTCAAAATCATACATCAATACGGTATCATCTGCAAATGTATAATAATTAGCGACCAATCCAGCACATTGTAAATTTAACACATAAAGGGAATAAAATAGAGGTCCAAGAACCGAACCTTGGGGCACCCCGCACTCATTTATTTTGGTTTCACTTATAAAGGAATCTAGTTTGACATATTGTTTCCTATTTGATAAGTATGACTTAATAATACTATACATTTTGTCCCTAAATCCCATTTTATATAGTTTGTCTAATAATATATCTATATCAACTACATCAAATGCCTTTTGGAGATCCACAAATACTGCAATAACTATTTTACCCATATCTAACTTTGACGAGATGTTATCTGTTAGATCAAAAGTTGCACTAAGAGTGTTACTCTGCTTGATGAACCCATATTGGAATTCATCCATAGTTATATATTTACTTATAAAGGACATCATTCTATTTTTTATTACAGTTTCCAAAATCTTTGCAAAAACACTAATTACACTAATAGGGCGATAGTTGCTCATACAGGATTTGGGACCCGCCTTGAATATGGGAGTCACTCTATTGATTTTTAATTCATCTGGAAAGGAAGCTGTTTCAAAGCACTTATTTATCAATTTGGTTAGAATTGAGATTAGCCCATTTTTTAGATTAAGTATATCATGAACGGTAATCCGATCATGCCCCGGAGCAGAGGATTTTTTTAGATCCAATATAATATTCGCAACCTCCTCTTCAGTGCAGAACTCTAAAAATAAAGTTTTATCGCAGTGGATGTCCCTAGACTTGATGTTTTGACGAGTTTCATATCCTAAATTATTTATTTCAGAGTCTAATTCTCTTATAATTTTTTTGCCTACAGTACAAAAATGATTATTCAGTTCATTGGTTATATCTATCTGATTTTCTATTGTTATGTTATTGACCACTAAAGTTTCAATGTTTGTTGTGCTTTTTTTGCCTTTAACTAAACTGTTAATGAAACGCCATTGCTTTTTTGGGTCAGTTCCGCACTCGGACCATTTATTTCTAAAATATTGATTTTTAAGTGATTTAATTTTATTTGTTATTTTATTTTTTAGGGTATTATATTCACTGTCAAATACGTCACTTCTAGGAAACCTTTTTTTCTTTTTATACAACCTGTCTCTATCCTTAATCAAATTTATGAGGCCACTATTCACCCATCTGTTATTTTCATGGCAACGAATTACTTCTAAATATTCAGCCTCCTGTCTACATAGATTAATTAGATCAGTTAGCTCTTGAAAAGTTTGTATGTTATTATTTGATTTGAAGATACCTCTACATGACTTTAAATATGGCATGTTATATAGCACTCTTAACACCCGTTTTTGATTGACAAATATTTTGTGTACTTTTGAATTTGCACCCCAAAAAATAATACCAAATCTAGCTGATGATTCAAAATTTGCAAAATACAGTGTTCTTCTTAAAGTTTCGTTTAGGTATTTAAAAACAATACGCAGACAATAACAAATTCTATTTAATTTACAGTTGAGGTACTCAATTTGACCTGACCAATCAAGAAACTCATCAATATGAATTCCGAGAAATTTTGTATTTTTTTGTATGGCTAGCTGATTTTTATCTATTTCAATAAATTCTGGTTTTTCTGTTCTAGACAATTTTGTTCGAAATAATACCGTACCTGTTTTCTCTTTATTTAAAAGTAGTTTATTACTTTGAAACCAATTTTTACTAGTCAAAAAAATACCTTTTGCATTATTTATTATTTCATCAATCTTTCCCCACCCGCTAATAGATAAGTATCATCAGCATAAGCTGTGATACTAGTGTTAGCATTGTTTATTTCAAAGTTTAAATCGTTGACGAAAATTATAAATAAGATTGGCCCAAGTATACTCCCCTGCGGAATATCCACTGTATTTTGCAGTATTCCGGATTTGTCAATATTTTTATGCAAGAGTATTTTGCCTTTATTTTGATTGTGGTACGTGCAAATCATGTAATCGTGTTTATTCATGTAATATCACCAAAGTGAACAAAAATAGTATAATAAAAAGTATAATAAGTATGATAATGCCTGCGATACAACCAACATGGGGTTAATACTATACTTTTTCTACAACTATTTTAATATTTAGATTTATAATTGGAAACAGCTCAAAGTGCGTTTCGCAATATATTAAAATTATAACGTATACACAAGAAAAACATTTTCCTACAACCGAGCGCAAAGTACAGCTTTGCGCGAGTAAAATGTAGCACTTTTCAGAGGAGTTGTTCAGGTTAGTTCAAGTCAAACTTCTCCCTCAGAGAATACACAAATAGTTATTGCACTCAATTATTCGTGGCGCATTTTAAGTGAGTCAATAACAAGGGCTTAATGGATATGGATAATATATCCGATCATTTTTTAGTCACTTGTAAGATAAAAAAAACTTTTTAAAATCTAAATCTAGGCTATTTCTTAAAACTTACAAAGACTTCGAATTTCAATTAATATTATGATAATTTTGTTAAAGATATTTACATTATTAACTGGGATTACATTTATTTGCTATAATATAATATATATAATAATACATTGTACTGATTCGGCGGTTGGTTCCTTGTGAAACATTTTAATAATAACTTTTAAATAAGATAAAAAATTTTGCTTTTTAATGTTTCAATTTATTTAGAGAATAAATCACTCTACATGTTTCGGCTTATTAGACCTTTTTCAAGAGCAATACAAGATGAATACTAAATCTAAAAGTAACAATACGGGTGTTTATAAACTTAATAATAAAGGAAGGTTTTTATTGCACCTATCTAAATGTTGGGATTTTCCTAGTGGTTGTTATGGGTAGACTTAATGAGGGTATCTATTATCGGGGTATTTATAAAATTTTGTTGATCATTGGTGGTACACGGATTATTTTTTATAGATTTTTTGATTTCATATTGTTCTAGTAAATCTAGACGTTTTCCTTTTCTTTCACTGTGTAATAATTTAAAATTGTCAGTATCTATGAAGTGATTTTGTTCTATGCAGTGTGCTGCGATGCCGGTATTTTTTATGTTGTTTAAGATGGAGTTTCTATGTTCTTTTATTCTTGTTTTGAGATCTCCACCGGTTTGCCCAATATAGACAGCCTTACAGTCTTTACATTTAATCTCGTAAACACCAGACTTATTTAATATAGGGGTTTTATCTTTATTGTTAACTAACGTTTGTCCTAAGTTACGTTTATTTACAATTATTGGAGTACAGCCTAGATTTTTAAGTTTTTTTGATACTCTATTACTATATTTAGGTATATAATTAATAAATCTGAAGTTTTCTTCGATCTGGTTCGCGATGCTATAGAATTCTCTATTTAACAATTTACGCTTTTTGTTTTTAACCATATTGTCTATTAAAGACTCACTATAACCATTGTTTCTGGCAATCTGTTTAATTAAGGATAGCTCAATATTGTAGTTTAATGTGTTTAAGGGGAAATGTAATAATCTATGTATTAGGCTATGAAAGGGTGACATTTTAATTTTCCATGATTGTTGGGAATTTTTATGGATAACCGTGTCGGTGGTTGTCGGTTTCCTATATATATTATATTCTAGTTTGTTATTACATTTTTTTAAATTGATATCTAAAAAGTTTATTTCATTATTGTTTTCTAGTTCCATTGTAAATTGAACTCTTTTATTTAGTGAGTTGATAAAATTTAAAAATTGGTTTAATTTTCTTTCAGTGCTGTCCCAAATACAAAATATGTCGTCAACATAACGAGTCCAATAAACAACATGGTTTTTTAAAACGTTATCATTGTTAAAGATTAACTTTTCGAGGTGTGACATAAATATTTCTGCTAATAAAGGAGATATGGGGGAACCCATAGGTAAACCTTCTTTTTGATTATAAATTTTGTTGTTAAACTGGAAATAGCTTTGATATACGCATATATTATATAGGTTTTTTAATTCGATTTTTTCTTTTGTTGTTATTTCTAACTTTTCTATTAGATTAAAAACGATATGTGATAATTCTTTAATAGGTATAGAGGTAAATATACTTTTTACGTCGAAAGAAACTAATTTAGCATTATTGGGTATATTGATGATTCTGGTTTTTTCTATAAATTCGGAAGAATTTTGAATGGAATGTTTACAATTAAAATTGATTAATTTGGGAAGAACATTGCTTAACTCTTTGCAAAGTTTATAGGAAGGTGCATTCACATAAGATACTATTGGTCTAATTGGTGCGTTTTCTTTATGTATTTTGGGGAGGCCATACAATATGGGTGCTGAAGGATTCATTGTTTTTAGTTTATAGATATTTATATTGGATAGTATTGTTTTGTTTTCTTTTAGTGCTTTGACTATTTCTTGTTGGTATTTATTGGTAGGGTTGTAATTAAATTTTTCAAATTCGTGGGAATTTAGTATGGTATCGATTTTTGTTGTGTATTTTGATTTTTTAAGAATTGGTGTTGTATTACCTTTATCTGCTTTGCAAAGTATCAGGTCGCTGTTCTTCAATTTATTTTTGATGTTTTTTATAATACCCATTTCTCCTTTATCGATCTTACATTCCGTTTTTTTAAAAATATTAGCTACCTCGTATTTATGAAATTGAGAAACATTGCCTAACGAGTTAATTGCAAGTTCAGTATTAACGGTTAAGAGTTCTAAGTCTTTATTGTTAGTAATATTGAGTGAATACTTTAAACCTTTGTTAAGTAAGTTTTGTTCGGATTTGGTAAAGGTTACATCTGTCAGATTTACTACTCTGGGGTAAAATTCAAAATTGGATCTGTGGGTGTTAGGTTCGTTGTTTTTTGTTTCATTCTTCTTGTTGTTTTTATTTTCGTAGAGGTTCTTTTGACTAATTAAATTATTTAGTTTGGTAGATTGAATTCTATGCATTTTGTCTATTTCTTTATTTATGTTCTTTCATCTCTAATTTTCTCTAATTTGTCTATCTAAGTGTTGAAAAATAAAGGAATTTTCTTTGAAAAGAAGTTCGGTGTGTATCAATTTTAAATGCATACCCAGGTTGTCTCTTCTTGAAAATCAATGTTCTTCTTCTTTGTGGAGCCATGTTTTGTATCCTGTTTTTACTGCTGATAGGGCTTGGGGAGATTTGTGATTTGTTATTATTTTCATATGTTTTGGAATAACGTTGTTCACTAAACACTGTTTTATAAACCATATATGATTGGAGCACTTTTTGAACTTTAGTATACATCGACGATACATAACCGCTAGTGTCGCGTTGCTGGCGTTTTTAATACATTGTACTGATTCGGCGGTTGGTTCCATTTATAAACACCCGTATTGTTACTTTTAGATTTAGTATTCATCTTGTATTGCTCTTGGAAAAGGCCTAATAAGCCGAAACATGTAGAGTGATTTATTCTCTAAATAAATTGAAACATTAAAAAGCAAAATTTTTTATCTTATTTAAAAGTTATATATAATAATATTCTTCAATTATTTAACATGCATGCACCGTTTAGAACGGCTAGAATTACAAAGCCACCAGCACAGTAGCTCACAGAAAATCTAAAATTCATGATGAAATTAAGAAATACTGCTTTAAGTAAATACAAAAAACTTAGAACAGAGCCATATCTGGAACGATTACAAATCACTTAGAAACTTAATAAATATACTAAGTACTAATCCTAGAACCTTTTGGCAGACCTTAAAATATTTAAATATTGGTACCAGTTCAATTCTCAACCTCATGATTTTTTAAATTACACACCCGACGCATTTAATGACTTTTTCGTCAATAGCATCCCTCTTTTTGTTTCTAATGATCATGATCATTATTTTATAATTAACACTTACTTAAATAAATCCTATTCAGAGATACAACCTAGTCCTACATTTCGCCAAGTCACTGTAGACGAATTTGAAAAAATAATTAATAAATTTAAGAGCAATGCCACAGGTGCTGATAAAATAAATCTTAAAATGATTTTACTTTTAATGCCATATCTAAACTTACATTTTACTTTTGTTCTTAACCAATGTTTAAAAACCAATAAATTTCTTACTTGATCGAAAATAGCAAATATATTACCCATTCCCAAGACTAACAACCCTACAGAACTGTCACACTTTAGACCCATTAGTATTTTGCAAACAATGTCCAAAATTTTGGAAAGAGTCATGTCGGATCAATTAAATGATTTCCTAACTCATCAACAAATTTTGCCATCTACACAATCTGGGTTTAGAAAAAATCATAGTACTGCAACTGCCCTCATGTCGATAACTGACGATATTCTTAGAGCACATGACCAAGATAGAGACACTTGTTTGGTCTTGTTAGATTATAGCAAGGCTTTTGATACGCTTGATCATAAGATTTTAAATGTTAAGTCAAAATATTTTGGTCTAAGTGAACATGCACTGAAGTTGTTTGAAAGCTATTTCTCAGGTCGACAGCAGAGAACCGTAATTAATAATCGTACTTCTAATTCATTAGGAGTATCTATAGGTATCGTGCAGGGCAGTATACTAGGTTCCCTTATTTTTTCTCTGTATACGGCTGAATTTTATAAAATTTTAAGGAATTGTAAATCTTATCAATACGCCGACGATGCCCAGGTTTTCTATTCTTTTTACCCGGATCAAGTTGATGCTGCGGTTACCAACATAAATAAGGATCTCGAAGTTATCTCAAAAATTTCTGCTGCTCATGGTTTAATTTTAAATGAAAACAAGACCCAGATGGTGATATTTAGCAAAAGTAGGCGTGTTTATGATTTAAACATAAAATTGAACGATGTAAAACTGGAAGTCAAGTCAACTTGTAAGAACCTTCGGATTGTACTGGACAGTAGTTTGAGATTTAATGATCATATTTCCAATATAATACAAAAATGTATGTTTAAACTAAAACTTTTATATCTGTATAAAGATATTCTCGATCCCAAGAATAAATTAACATTAACTAATACGTTAGTGCTTTCCCATTTGGCTTACTGTAAAATAGCGTATTGGCCTGCACTGTTGCAAAACGATAAGGACAGTCTTCAAAAGCTTCAAAACTACTGTCTAATATTTGTTTTTAATGTACATAAATATGGTCATATTTCTCAATACTTATTACAATCACAAAGACACAGCACCGCACTTTTTCAGCGCTCCTTCACCTACAATGCCACCAAACTCTTCAACTCTTTGCCACGGAATGTCAGGGAAGCCCCCACCCTTGCCACCTTTAATTCACTGCTGAGAAATCACATTCTCGAGAAAAGGGTTTGAGTTTATTTAATATACTGATTGAATCACGACTTATTTATTCTTGTACATTTAATATTTATTAAGTTTTTTCTTATTTATTAATTTTTTTTTTGTTTTTCAAGCAATTGTAGGACAGGTTAGTTCTACATTCTACATTCTTAAACATAATATTTTTTTTCCTTTTAATTATTGTTTGTATGTAGTTTTTTTCCAGTGGTTGTATGAGCTAGTATTCTTCTGATATGCAGTTAACGAAATTTAAACGACTATAACACTGACAACTACTGTCATGCAGACAGACAACAATTTGCTAAGGTCAGGCGTTTTAAACAAAACTATTTATTTATACTTTTTCTTTTATTTCATATCAGTAAAAACATTTTAACATCAATTTTTAACATCTCCTACATTAATGTTTTTTTACATTATCAAGAAATAAACAGTATTACTTATTAGTCTTTAGCGTGTTGTAAATTTTTGCAACAAGTAACGTTCACCATTTAAATTTTGTCGAGAGAAAAGAGGTCCTATTATTCTATTTTTGTAAAGCCGAAATTTGCTCTCATTTAATATTTTTGAAATCTTAGTTTTCCCTACATCATTTGGTAATGTTGTTGACCTTTTTCGCAATGATTTTTTAGGATCTTCTACTACAGACAACATTACTTGGTTCACAGTTTCATTATTTGCAAACCTTGGTCTACGTTTCTTATTGTAGTTACTTTCACACTTCCAAAGATCTTGAATTTAGTCACCATGTTCCCGACTGTTGCAAAAGAAATCATTTTATCAGGATAATATCTGTAGTTAAAAATTTCGGCAGTTTCCCGATACGTTTCATAATTTTTACCAACAATTAAAATTATTTCAATTTTATCTTGCGTACTTAATTTCAACGGAATATTTATCTAATTAAATATTCAAACTGATGTTTCAGACAAATAACGTAGCTGACAGTTAAAATTCAAATTCATCAGAATCATCTCTCATGGAAAATATGCTTTCGTAAGTGGACCACCCAGTATATCAGATATTCTAATACACAGTATCAGAACCTTCTTATAATAGGTATTAGAACCTTTCTTATATTGGGTATAAACTATCTTTTAAGTGGAAAGAACAGTATGATATTCGATATTATCTAGATTATCACTGATATTAGCAATTATTATAAACGGTACAATGTAAATTATTACCAATATAACTTCATTTTAGCAAAGCGAGATTAGTTACAGTAGCAAACTGTCGCGCTGTCCAAATACGTATGCGGAATTCTAATAACTGATGTAATATTTCTTATATCAGGTATTGGATAATTTTCTCAGTGTAATAGATAAAAACAGCGAAGCATTTCGTTTGCTCTGGTTAATGTTCTAAGCAATCTAGTTTTCGTAAAAAATAAAAGTTTATCCGATAAAAAAAAAGCTCTTGTGGTTTTACATATGATAAATAATGTTCAGGTTAGTTAAGATGTTAAGAATATGTAACAATGTAATATATAATATTTATTTTTTACACCTTTTGATATGTAAGATTGGGTCTTAATTGATGTTTTCTTAAAAGAAAACAAGCCTGCATTACTTCCACTTCGTGTCGTTGCAAATTACAAAACTTATCGGAAACAGATTCGGGTGTATTAAGAGTATATTTTATCATATTAAATGTTATTAAACTTTTTGTATGGTAAAATGTCTTATTTCGAAATTAAATTGAACTAAATAAATAAATAAAAGGCCGTAGCCTGACTTAAGAATTTCAGTGAAGATCATATATACATTTTAGTTCTTCTTGATAAACTCCCCACAATTTTTTTTAATAAATTTTTTATGAAAATTAAAGAAATATTAACTGAAACCATCAAAAATCAAATTAAAATATATTTTGTTATCGGTCACGTCTATTCACTTTATCATTTATTTCTAAGCTACTTATAAAATTGAAACCATCCAAAAACTCTTTAAGCCATTTAATTTTTAAGTACGAGAAGTCGGAGAAGATGGTAATCCGCAAAGGGCAAACCTAGCAGATCCATTTTCAAGATACCACACGAAAACGAAATATTAAGAAACAAATTTAATTGAGATTTCTACATTTCGCTGAATATTATGAATCGCAATTAAGGAAATATTTTTAATTAATTTAAAAGAATGTTATTTACTTTCAGGCTGTGATTTTCGAGGAAATCGAACTCACCGACCTGTGCCTAGCCGAGTGTTCAACTAAAAACGTCAATCACAGTTTTCAGGTAAGTTTAATAACATATTATTTTTTTTTAAATTTGACAGAAATAGTAATATTCTTTTGGGGTTATTCAAAATTTCTGTATGGTGCCGTACGAGGCTAACACAACGACGTATAAAGAGAAAGGGGAAATAAAAACCATTCAACTTATCCGAATGTGATTTTTTTTTTAAATTTAGGTTGTATTAAAAATAAAATACAGAATTATGTGAAAATCAAATAAACTAAGCACAACAGCTCGCTTGAGACGTCTCTGAATATATAAACAATAAAACAATTAGAACGCGTGTACACATTCATCTTAAAAATCGCATTTACAATGCTACGCTAATGACAAACAATCAGCACACGCATGACATCTCTCAGATGCACAGTATATCAAATATTTTTTGATTATATAATAATTGTATACATAGAATAATAAATATAATACTTAGATGTTCTTTATTGGAATGTGTGCTTGTGCTAGTCAAATCGGCAAAATTGGGTTTTCACTGAGAAAATTATGTCTTAAATTTAAAAATAATTATATTTATTTTAGATAGATTTTATTCGTCCATTAAATTTGGGACAGCCATACAATATATTTAGAATAACATTAAAAATATTTTAGATGGGGTTCCTAAATTTAAAATATTGTATTTTAAAATGTTAAATACTTTTTATTCCTGAAATAAACATACACACGCAGGGTGTTACTTAATAATTATCCAATATTTTACAGGACGATCCCTGAGTTATTTATAAGGTGAAAAGTTCATATAAGCATGCCCTTCATTTTTGAGATACAGGGTGTTAAATATTTATTTTTATTTTTGCTCCTCGTAAATAATTTTTGAAACAATGTCTATATTTGGAGGAAAACTGGTGTTTGGGATTTTTTTAATATGAGAAATTCAAATTTGATCTTAGTTTGACTCTTAATTGTAGGGGGCGCCACCTACAGGTCTCTTTCTCTTTTGGGGAGTCACAACTTTTTCGTGCATGTATGTATCACATTTTCTAGAAGAATAATCGATTGTTCTATAATAATAATAGCATTTATTTGCAGTTCAAAAGTTCACAAAAATATACATTACATAATACATAAAAAAAAATAGGAAATGCAAATAGGAACTGAAAGCAATTTAAAAAAGATCTAGTTCAGTCCCTAGAAACCATAAAACAACAAAATTAGATTGTTCACAATGAGAATAAATTTGTTTCCTATAAATACCCATAATTTATATAAATAATAAATAAAGAATCAAAACTTATCATAAACTTATCATAGCATGCAGGAATGAGACAAAGGCTCAAAAAGAAACCAACTGACCAAAAAAAAAACATAATTGTATTAGTTAGAAAAGTTAATAAGGAAATTCGCGCTTTAGCCTCCTTTTAAAAATCGATGGTTTCAGAGATCTCAGAGAGGTATGTACATTGTTGTATAGCTTAAAAATAGTGTATGCAAAACTTCTTTTAAATGAAGTAGACCTATGGAGAGGTGGTGATATAAGCCCCTTAAATCTTAAGTTTAGCCTGTGGACATCTGTGCGATAACCTATCTTATTTGTCAGGTATTCCGGACATTTATTGTATATAATAGTATGGAAAAGAACCAAAGAGTGAACCTTACGCCTTTCTTGCATACTAAGCCAAACTGCATCCCTCAGCTTATAGGAAACTGCATCAAACCTTCTAATGCCATATATAAACCTTAAGCAACTTTTCTGGACTTTTTCAATCTTAGCTATGCCAGCCCTGTCCAGACATGGCCCATATACAGCATCACAAAAATTAAAATGGCAAAGTACAAGAGAGTCGCACAGTTTTATTTTAAGATTTTCAGACAGTATATGACGATGTGGGTATAACATTTTTAAAGATAAGTAAGCTTTTCGAATACACTAATCAATGTGTTTTCTGAATCTAAGATCAGTATCCAAAATAATTCCTAAATTTTCTGCACTCGCTAAAAACTCCAATACCCGTCCGGCGATTTGAACCCTTACCAATCCTTGAACTCTGTCCTTGTGCCTTCCAAATGCCATAACTGATGACTTCTCCGGGTTTATCTGCAATCCGTGTCGCGTCGAGAATACAGTTAAGTTGTGCAAATCACTCGCAATACGCCGTTCCGCCGCAAGACAGTCGTCAGGAAAAAACGAGTATCATCCGCATAAAAGTGAGCTGTCATATGTGCCAAACAGGAAGCAAAGTTATTTGTATATATTGTAAACAACAATGGCCCCAGTATTTAACCTTAAGGAATACCGCATCTCACTCCATCTCTTGACGACTGACCCACTGACGTCTCAACGTACTGCACGCGACCCTTAAGGTAATCGCCAATAAAGCCTATTGCGCTCTCAGAAAATCCGACAAAATTCAAGATGCCTAGTAATAATGCGTGACTAATAGTATCAAATGCCTTTGAATAATCTAACAGAACTGATATGGTCGTTTTACCAACATCAGACGCACGAAAAATATCGTTGGTGATGTTCAAAATTGCAGTTGTGCAACTATAACCCGCTCTAAATCCCGAGTGGTTGACGGGCAACACAGAATATTTATCTAAATAGCTATACGAATTTGCTTATCCATAATTGTTTCCAATAATTTTGACAAACAGGGTAGTATGCTAATTGGTCGCAATTCATTAAAATAACTAATATTTTTCTTTTTAGGTGGCGGGATTACTCGAGGTACTTTCCACTCATCTGGAAACTTTCCTTCCAACAAACAAGAATACCTATGTATTTCAAAGGAGGGTTTCAACGAAACGTAAAATTTCCAATCTTTTCACTTCATCTACTATTGCTAGTCGTCCTAATCGTCGTCTATCTTTCCAATTTCAAGTTTCTTTGAACCGTCGGACAGTTTTTAAAACAGTGGCTTTTGAAATTGGATTTCGGTTTGGAAATGCGTCATTAAATAAAAATTATAATTCTTTCACTTTCAGTCAAAGATATTTTTGCATGTAAAAATTACAGCTTTTATGACTTTACATCAAAAGTGAACTGGTGTTTTATTTATTAATAAGTAAAACACAATTTGTTGATAATTTTCAAAACACGTCATCATTTCGAAAACTACTGATATTAGGAACAAAGCATATTATATTAAAAGTATGACAAATGCAACGTAGAATCTATAAATCAAAAAATATACAGGGTGTTACATATAAAAACTTAAAATTTATTTGATTTTCAACGACAACTGTACCAAATTTACTTTAAATTGGCCAATAAATTGTAATGTTAATAAGCAGTTTCCAGACTTTATGTGATCATACTAATCAAGTAGGTACTGTTTTTCATTTCTAACTGACATAATATATTATTTTATGATCGACTTTTTGACTATTAAAAACAAATCCTTAAATAACAGAATGAGGAAAGTTAACAAGAAAAAAAAATTAACTATATAAATTACTTTGGGTCTTTGGGTTATCCTCTATTTAAAAGGTTATGTTTTGCCTACAACATTTAATCCTATATTATGCATGTACGTATATTATTAAATTTCAAGCACACATATGCTGACATAAAGTGGATTTATATAGTAACTCGGAAATGAAATGGGAAATTCTAGGCGCGTAATAAGCGCGTTCGTATTTTGATTTCCTTTTTCAGATTCTAATTGAAAATTTCATAAACCGCTAAACCAAAGTGATGCTCTATTGCGCAATACTGCGGGTTTATAGACAAATGAATGGTATCATCCAGTTTATCATCAATAGAAAACGCCATTAACCTACTTGGCCACTGTGTGCGAGTTCCATTTTGATTTTGGCGCCTCTACATGTATTTGATTTGCCGAGAAGCGAGGCATTTTCTTAAAGACTCATCAATAATATCTTTATTTACGGACAAGCCATTTACTACAATGTTTAGTTAGGTACAATATAATAAAAATATAAAATTTGTTTATTAAATATAAAAAAAAGAAACGAAAATGTCTATCAAACATTGTAATCTCACAGGTACCATTATATTACTTACAATAAAATCATACATACATTCACAGGCGGTTGCACATACATTTAAATCTGGCAATGGACATATTAAATAGATCAATGCCATCTGGCAAAGCATTAGCCATCCTACAAATCCCCATTGGACAGAAATATCCATAATTGGTGCGGTGATAGTTCACATTAAATAGCTGAGTCTGCCTTGTGTGTCTAGGAGGTGCACGAAAACCAATGTTGCTTAACAACTCGGGGCAATCAATTAGATTATTTATAAATTTAAAAAGGAGGCAATCAAAGGTAGCTCTGCGTCTTTCCAAACTGGTAACATTTAATAAAAGAGACAAATCATTGTAATCAACATCATCAGATGGAATATGCAACTTATAAACAATATGTCTCAAAAAACGCTTCTGAACTATCTCTAACAAACTAATATAGACATTGTAATGGGGTGACCATACAGGGCAAGCATACTCTAATATAGACCTCACAAGTGCACAGTATACATTTTTAAGCATAAAAATATTATTAAATTCTTTTAAAGATCTGAGAACAAATCCCAACATCTTCATAGCCTTATTACAAACCATCTCAATATGACCTGAAAATTGTAAGTCATGACATGACTAAAAGTCAACCCCAAGTCTTTTATGGACTGGGCCCTTTCAACAATTTCATTGTTTATTTTATAGGGATAGAAAATAGTACTCTGTAGCTTGGAGAAAGTAATTGTTTTACATTTTTGTATATTTAAAGTCAAATCATTTAAGTCACACCACGAAGCAAAGCTATTCAGATCCAGCTGTAGTTGCTCACAATCAAACACCGAATCAATACACCTAAAAAATTTTAAATCATCTGCGTATAACAATTTATCACAATAACAAATGAACTCCTCGACATCATTGATATAGCAATTAAACAATAAAGGAAAAAGGTGACCCCCTTGAGGCACACCAGAATGAGCGATTATAGCAGGTGAAACGAAATTTCTTATTTTAACATATTGTATTCTGTCATTCAAGAAACTTGCCAACCAAAGCAATAGATTTCCGCCCAAGCCAAAGGCTTCCATTTTTCTTACTAAAATTGAAATGTTAAGTCTATCAAATGCTCTACTAAGGTCAGTATAAACTGAATCAACCTGACAACGATCTTCCATTGAGTTTAATAAGCTATGCTGGTATACCAAAAGATTGGTGACTGTTGACCTTCCCTTAACAAACCCATGCTGAGTAGAAGAGAGAATGTGCTTGAAATATGGTGTGATCTTATCTGTTACTATTGCCTTAAAAACTTTTGGAATAACCGAAAATTTACTTATAGGACGATAATTTGTGATGTCAGACCGATCACCCCTTTAAAATAGGGGTTTTATAAAGCTTACTTTCCATTTCTTAGGAAATACTGCACTTGATAAGGACAAGTTAAATAGATTACAAAGTACAACTGACAATGTGCATTTAGTGTTCATCAAAAAATAAGCCGGAATACCATCTGGTCCGCATCCAAAACTACCATCCAAATCACTTACAAATTACGTGGAGGCTGATGTGAACGTTGCGACAGTTCCGCGGTAGTGTCTGAAGAACAGGTTGTACTTTTTAAATTACTAAAAATTCTGAAAATTTTCTAAAATATAATTTATTTTTAAACAATTAAATAATCATGATTATAAAAATGATTACCCTCTACAACTTCACACTCACAATGTTTTTTCCCAGATCTTAATCTCACATTTAACCAGAACTTCATTTATTTCTTAAGATAATTAAACCTCTCACATACCAAGTCTTCAACTTTTAAGTTACTATGAGTTGTACTCATTAATTTGAGACAACGTTTTTTCTACAAAACTCGATGTTAGGTAAGTCCTTAAAAATTTTCTTTTATATTCATTGGTCGTTTTAACTTTGTACTTTCCTTTATAGTATCCTCTGATGATGAGTGCTTAAGCGCTCGAAACATGTAGGGAACCTTTTCATCTATCATCATTTTTATTGAACTGTGGAGAAGGACTGCTTGGTTTTATTTATATTACATCAACTCCACTGAAAGTATGGACTATTTTTTCAACTTCAATATTACAGTATACCGGGTGTTGCATCGTCGAGCGGGACATAGGAAATCCCATGTAATTTTAAATGGGGTGAATTATTGGCTTCCCTAATTATTTTAGAGAAAAATTCTATTTAGGTTTATTAAAGAGCACTAAAACCCACATTCAAAAGAATAACTCTAGATATTTTTGATGAGCCCGTTTACGGGTTATCGCCGATTTCTTTTTAACTATTTCTCCTTTTTATGGCCCCGTATTTGCGGGCACCAGTCAAGGTAAAAGATGACTGTCAAATAAAGTTGTCATTTTGAAATGTGTGCTTTATTGTTATAAAAACTCGTACATTGAAAATATTAAAGGTGTATTTATGAGTACAAATTAATCTGAATAAAACTAAAATAAGGTATCCAATTACAAGGTTAATTATGACATTTTACATGTTTCAATATTTTACTAATTAATAGGTAATTAATAATTCTTGCATCTCTTCTTTGTTCCTGCCTTTCTTCACATCTGCAGTTATTTATTACAGTGCCTTTTGTCTCAAATTTCTTGATAGTCCTTTCGACTGTAGATATTGCAGGTATCGGTCTATTCGGATACAGAGCAGCAAACATGTCTGACACATTTTGATAACTATTTCCTTGATAATACCATTTAATCATCAATATTTTTTCTTTAGAAGTGTAACTCATGGCTAATATTTTCGATGTACGAGTTTTTATAACAATAAAGCACACATTTCAAAATGACAACTTTATTTGACAGTCATCTTTTACCTTGACTGGTGCCCGCAAATACGGGGCCATAAAAAGGAGAAATGGTTAAAAAGAAATCGGCGATAACCCGTAAACGGGCTCATCAAAAATATCTAAAGTTATTCTTTTTAATGTGGGTTTTAGTGGTCTTTAATAAACTTAAATAGAATTTTTCTCTAAAATAATTAGGGAAGCCAATAATTGACCCCATTTAAAATTAAATGGGATTTCCTATGTAATAGGGTTTTTAAAGTGGGGATCATTTGTTCCCTGTACATAGCATATATTTTTCTACGAATTATATCGACATCCGTCGCGTCCAGTTTCTTAAAAGTAAAAGAGTAATTCCTCTTTCTTCTCTCCACTATAGGTTTATTTACCACAGACCATACTGTGCTCACTGGCCTGTGTGTCAAAGCTGCAGCTTCCTTTACTGCACCAAATTTTGAGAAACCAGGTTCAAGAATGTGGTGTAAACGTCGAAGATTACTTTTTTTGTGTCAACTGATAAAATATCACGCTTTAACTGGTTTTTATCACGACCCGTAGATCCACTTGGCATACTGGTTTCTTCCCACGGACGAAACATTCTTAGATATCACGTTTGATTGGCAACAAATAACTTCCCGTCTAAACCTAAACAAACATTATTAAAGAAAATATTGATCAACATTTCTATTTATTTTTAACAATTTTTTACATAATATTATTCTGTTTTTCCTATGTTAAATGTACAATTTTTGAATTTTCCTGAGAAAGAAGCTGGACCAACTATGAAATTTTGCGACTCGATTGCTGAGTTTCTCGATGTGCATGCGGATTCCTGCTCTATTTCAACATTAATTAACATATTTTCTTTTTCGGTAACAAAGCTAGCTATCATTTTTGCTATTTGGTTTTCGACGTGATGCTTTCCTCTATATAACCCTCCGCTACGCTAGTACTCTTCCACTTTCCGTGTAGCTTAAGGGTTGCAAGGGAAGCACCACCCTCGATAAGAAGTGTGGACGAGGTCCGACGTAGGCAATGTCCTGTATATTCCTTGGAGTTTTCTAAATTAGGAAATTTTGCTATGATTGAAGGAACACGTCCTGTATTTTTACCTGCAGGCATAGCCATGCATTTACCATTCCGGTATGTAAGAAAAAAATCTGCGTTCCTTAATTCCTTTTGGAATGTTAATGTTTTCCTTTAAGGCTTACGCACACCGACGCGGCCACGGCCACGGTAGCGGTGGCGGCCGCGGTGGCGATCACATTAGCGGTCGGGCGTATTCACACCAAAGCGGTGACTGGAGCTGTAAGGTAGTTGCCGTTTACAGATTTTATGTATACGAAAATATATTTTTAAACGTCCAGGTTTCATTTTTATTTCTATTGTTTGTTATTATGATAGACGATGTTGAAGAAGAGACTTTGTTACTATTAGCTCTTTGTCCCACACTTTGTTTTTAGCCCTTATATTTTTATAATTTGGATGGGATATAATTTAACATTTTTTATTAATAATTCTATTATATTATTTGACATTACTACTGTCACTTCTCGCAGTCAAAGTTGACACGTTGTATTTGACCGTCACCGCATATCAGAACGCTGCCCTAGGCCGCTTGATCTAGACCTGCCCGCGCTGGTATGATTTCATTCCCTTATTTCCATAGGCATCGTAACTATAGATCCGACACGCCATTCATAAATGTTATAAAATTGTGATGCCAAAATCGTTTGGTGGCGAGACGCCGTGAGGAGCTAGGTGGGGTCGGGAGTGGGGATTACTCTGAATTTACATATGCATGCGACAAAACCACAAAACAATAAAGGTTAGGTTGACAAAACTCCAGGAAAACCCACAGAAAAACGCTGTCACAAATCCGAGTATTGCCGAGTCAATGCGGATGGCCACGAAAATGATGGGATCTGGGCGGATTCTGTTTTGCTGCGTTGCCATACTACAAATTTTTTACAAGGTTTTAGGCAATGTTATATATTTCCCACATCATGTTATTCTAGTAAATCATAGAAGTTAATACTTTTAACAGAGTAAGCCCAGAAAACTACGTTTTCTGTGGCGTAAGTCTGGCAGACCAAGTGGAGGGGAGCAGCTTGAATGTTGATTTACTTTACACTGGAATACAATGATGACAACACGTTTATTTGTTATTGTTCGGTCTAATAGTTACGAGGTCTATGTTTATTTCTATGTGTTTAGATTGGCCGCCACCGCTACCGTGGCCGTAGCCGCGTCGGTGTGTTGAAGCCTTAACTGTTGGTTCAGACTTCACCTGGAGCGCTATTCTGTACACGGCATCGACAATCGTCGGTATCGGTATGTTACCGACAGCCATCGGTTGCGGGGCCGACGGGATCTAGACGACGCTATTCTGTATGCCACTGTTACCGACTAGCGATGGGATAATTCGAATTAAAAATCCTCGGTATTCCGATTATCAAAATCCTCGGTACATTCCGATTATTAATTTCGAGGATACTCGTAATCGAAATCTGAATTTCAGCCGAGTATATCCACAGAAAAATAAAGGTTAGTTACAGGATAATATTGTCTGACTGAAGAACCGAGGCGCGGTCGGTTCGGTCACAAAATGACAAAACAGCCAGACAAACGTGAATTTTAATTCGAGGGCGTGGGGCGTGCATACAGCGCAGTGAAAGAGTGAAATGAACAGCGAGAAATGCGAGAAATAAGATAATAAGAATGCAATGCAAAATTAGTACAGGGATGTCGAGTATACTCGGTTATGGGTCGAGGATGTACTCGGGTCGATTTCGAGTCGACAGACGGCGCCGCGGTCAGATTTTACGACCGGCCGGCGAGCGAGCATGCAAAGCGATTACGATTTCGAGTATCATCCGGTTATGAAAATCCTCGAATCGCCAGTATCCGATTATTGAAATATACCGATTATGCCCATCGCTATTACCGACTCTCGGAAATGCAACCGACAACTATCGGCTCGTGAGTGATGTGGCTCGATTCGGTACGTTCAGCCAATAAGCGTTGATGAGAGCCATGAACGTCACCGTGACACCGTCACCCGGTAAAGGTATACCCAATTGCACAGAGTGCCACAACAAGTTTAAAAAAACTAATAAAATAAAAAATACAATTGAAATAAAATAAAAACTAAATAATAAACAGATCTAGACATTAAGTTTAATAAACCAAAAAACAACTTTATTTAAACATCTGTAAACAAGATGGCGATCATAACTCCCAAGAAAAGTAAAAATATGTAATTTTATGATAATATCTTATTATATTTCTCCACCTCTACCATATCTTCTGACAATAAATGTGTCCTGTATTCGAACAAAAATTGGCGAAAATAGTTTTAAACAAATGCAGGACTTCAACTATTTATATTTTAAATTAATGTCTAATAATCAGGCGAAAACTATCCTTCGGGCCAAAGGCCCTCGGGCTAGTTGCTTTCGCCTTCTGGGCATTATAGTCTACTTAACGCCCTTGGTACATAAATAACCATTTATCTCCCTCTTACCAGGGCCTGTTTTAGTAACAAATACTTTGCTTAGGGTAGGGCGCCGCCTCTAGGAAAATTTGGGAACCCGCTGCCTTAACTTATTTTCCATTACTTAAAGTTGATTTTGTTAATTAACAGACCTTACCGCCTTTTAATTAATATAGAAGAAAATTATTAAACCGGTACTCAATCAACATAAACGTGCACCTAACTAAAAAGTGACCCGTGTCATAAGAACCTAACCTGAACTAACATTTTTCTGCGATGAAAAATCACTAAGTTTTATCCAAATGTTCAATCTTTCCTTGAATCGTATTCTAACTACAAAGTTCTGGCTTATCCCAGATTTTTGGTAGCATGTTATTTAATAATTAATAAATTGTTAGGTTACCCACTCACCAAAATTATATTAATTAAGTTGGTTGTCATACATACACGCGTTATAATTTTTTTCAATTAATATTCATTTAAAACATTTCGGTTTACTGTCGTGACATTTAAAACAGTTACGTGAGCTTGTAACCAGATATATTTAGCTAGTTATGTTTTATTAGCTGGTTTCCGCCGGCAACTTGAGTACTTTTAATATGCTTTGTGTCCTGGTTTTAAAAAAATTGGGCTTTTGTATGGCTAAGGTAAAAAATTTAATTTGATATTTAGATATATTAAAAAATATTTACAAAAAAAAAAATTTAATGGATCTATTGCAAAAGTTAAAAAAAATACACCAAAATGTTGAGACTTTCTGTTTTATGCCAGATTTTGTGTTGTTATTGTATCAAGGTTTACGAGTATTTAAAGAACTGTTTCAGGGTTTGAAAGGAAATAAGACGCTTTTAACATTTCACTTTCCGTTTCTGTATTATATGTACTTATATGAGCGAAAATCTAAACAGAATTAAATGTCACAGCAACTTACGAAGAAGCTTATTATTTAATCATATTAAAGCTCCATCACGTCGAGGGGAAACAATACGCGAAGAAGATACTCCTCCAAAGCCAATTTTATTTAGTACAAATGAGACAAAAGATCAACTTGGTGGTTTCGCATACTTAATTACTCCTTACTTAGCAGCATTAACATGAATTAAAAAGTAAATCTACTTGAGAAATTTAACAACAGCTAATTTTCTTAGTGCAGGTGATGAATCGGCAACGTGGCGTACCGATTACAAGTTGTCTATCCCATAGGAGTATTGCCGAGTCGATGCGGATGGCCACGAAAATGATGGGATCTGGGCGGATTCTTTTTTGCTGCGTTGCCATACTACAGATTTTTTGCAAGGTTTTAGGCAATGTTATATATTTCCCACATCATGTTATTCTAGTAAATCATAGAAGTTAATACTTTTAACAGAGTAAGCCCAGAAAACTACGTTTTCTGTGGCGTAAGTCTGGCAAACCAAGTGGAGGGGAGCATCTTGAATGTTCATTTACTTTACACTGGAATACAATGATGACAACACGTTTATTTGTTATTGTTCGGTCTAATAGTTACGAGGTCTATGGTCTATCCAATAGGTTGGCAATGCAAAGTATTGGCCTACTTTGCCCGTTACAGGAATGACGTTGTAACAAAAATATAAAAACCAAATGCGATTTAAATCGAAACATGTCCATGACATTTGACGTGTAATAGAGACTGAAAAAAAGAGATTATCTACAATTTCATGCTTCCGATTCGACCTACCGGTTGTCCCATGATATTTTTGACTCATTTTTAATGCTTATAAGTTAAACACGAATTAAGATTTTTGGTTGCGGTTTTTACAGAGTGTTTTAAACAGGGGTTCGCCCTGGCCTCACATAGATACTGTATTACCCACAGTATAAGGTTGGTTCATTATATTTTTGCTAGGCCAATTAAACACAAATTATTATGATATGTCTTATTCTTCCACTATTGACTACCCTTACAATATTACACTTTTTACATTGTTAAACACGAATACATCATCTTAACAACCCTAAGGCACTGCACCCAGATACCGTTAGGATTTCATTGTATGAAATGTTTTCAAATTTTCGTCAGGTCTATTATAACTCACCAATAGAGCCAATTTTTACTCCAGCAGAATTTAAAAACAATGCACCCCTTACAAACATTAATTGTTCACATCAAAGAGACTTGTTGCAAACGGGTCCTGTAACAATGAGGATTGAACTTGAAACAAAAGAAAAAATTGCTGCTAAAACAGCAGCCTATTGTCTCATAGTACATGATAAAATTTTTAGCTATAATCCACTCACAAAAATTGTTAAACAACTATAATCCCCTCCCTTATAAACTAAGCTTATTTAAGTTTCTTAACTAGTACTTGTTTAGTCATAAGCATGTCTTCACCTAACATGCCACACATTGAAATTTTTATTCAAAAATTAAAGGTTTTAAAAAATCAAATTCAAGAATATACATCTAAAAAATTTATCTTAAAGAAATTTTCTTCTTTGAAAATATGCGATTAGTTTTGGATGTGCAAGGATTTAAAGATGAGCATAACAAGTTTATTCCAAAATAGTTGGCAGCATATGATGGAAATAGAATTAGTCACTATGTGTTTAAACAGCCATTTCCATTAAGTTTACTCTCACCCGATTTACACAGGCAAGCTGTGTGGTTATGAAAAATTTCCATTGTATAAACTGGAATGCTGGATATGCCCCTCTTCATTATTTTCCTACTATTATCGAGGAGTTGACCAAAGATGTAGAGTTCGTTTATGTTAAAGGAAGCGAAAAAGTTGACTATATTAAGAAATACTGTACCAAGCCAATAGTAGAAATAAATGAACAACCAATTCTACATTTATCAACACCTAAATGTTTTTTTCATTCTAAGTCACCAGCTATGTGTGCACTTTATAATGTATTTTATATGTATAATAATTTTTTCATGAATGAATAAAAAATCAAATTTTATTTATTGTTTTATTTCATCATATTTCCTTTTTATAATATTTATATCTTCATATAATTTTAACTTCTTAAGTTCTATCACTAATTTTATTAAATTCTTTGTCTTTAAAAAGTTTAAGCAAGCCTTGGCAGCTTTTTTACAGAGGGCAACGTACTCCATATAGTCTATGTACCATGGAAAATTTTGTGCTTCAGCATCATCATCATCACCCACTAGAGCATAATAACGCGAACAAGCTTCTGACATAATAAAGTTTTCATACATTTCAGTAACTATTGTCTCCATGTTTAATATTTTCACTTCACTAATCACACATAATGAAATACCGGACTGGGACCCATCTCAGCAAGTCACGCCTCTTCCACAACACTTAATATTAGTTTATATGCAGCCGTATCATTTGGTGACACAAATTCTTTAAACTCGAACAACTCTTCAATAAAACCATTTGTCCTACAATCTTCAACGAGCTTGAGCATATCTTCTGTTTCATAGTATTTCTGTATCATTTCCACACCACGTCTAAAATAATCAGCATCACCTTCGTACATATGACAGGATTCTGGATTGCACTGCATTGCATTTTCTACACATTCATTAACTAGATCATAAAAATCTTGTTCAATTTTTTTAAGGGTTTCAAATAACCTCTCTCGCACAGGATCTGCCATTATTCTAAACTAGCCTTAAAGATTTGTAATATCTTTTATACATCTTTACCACTGCCTAGTGGGAATTTCTGTCCTTGTTAATTGAGTATAGTTGCTGTGTGTTCTTTCACTATGTTAAAAATGTGGTATTTGCTATAATTTTAAAATGAGGCGGAGGAGGTTTTTGCCCCAACCTATTTGGAGGACCTCATTGTGTGCCCCATGCTTTATTTTTCTCCTCATTTCCTCCTCTTTCCCCAACAATATACTACTGTTTTTACCGTAGAGAATGAATCAGAACTTGAATTAATTACAGCCTCATTGCCGTCTGAATATCACGAGGGTTATTTGAAAGCCTTGTTCTATATATAATGAAACATTTCACGTATAAAAGAATAGTAACCTGTATTACCGGGCATGTCAGATCAAAATACGTGCTATTATTGTTTTACCTAGGTGGAACATTTGCTTACGTTGAAGTCTAACAGGACACTGCTTTGTTTATGGTGCTACAGCGCTCTAGTCTGGTAGAGAATATAATATTTTGGGAAATAATTGTTTTCTTTACATCTTGCCATCGCAATCGCCCATCGAAATCGTCGTCAAGAAGTTTCTCGACAACATGCACTTTATAGGAGTATACTCCTGGCTTTTTAAAAGTCTGTATGGATGAAGCTCTTCTCACTTACTGCTAGGAGTATATCAAGTCCTTTATCTTCAGTTTTGGCGGATGATCGGTCACTTTTAGGCAAATCACATACTTTCTCATGGTCTTCAAATTTGGGAAACTCACAGTTGACTGCGTCATATTAATATTTCAAAACGCTGCGTTTCTAACTAACCTAAGCTACCGAAATATTAACATTTGCTTACAATAAAAGGTGATAAAGAACAAAACGGTGCAAAAAAGAATTTTTTATTTTATTTACTAAAAAAACATGTTTTACAATTTAAATAGGGTATCCTTTTTTAATGTAATTGTCAAACGCAAATGATGTAGACTTTTGTGAATTAATAACAGATTTTTGGGAAAACTTATTTGGATTGGTTTCACCGTAACAAAATGAGCATGAGCATATGATTTAGATAGCTAGAAGTTAAGGTGTTGGCTAAAAATATTACAGGAAGATGAACAACAATTTAAATTAATTTCCGTACTTCAGCGTTTTTCTTAAAAATAACTTAAGCTCTTGTTTTCTCGAAAGCAGCAACGTCACATAGCGGCCGTCAAAATCCGGTAAATTACGTCACAACGATAGCTTCTGTGTGAGTTAAGTACAAGTGGTTTCCAACAATAAACTAGTCAACTCAGTCAGTGTTTAATTTTTTAATAAACCTTGAAATGTTTGATGATTTGATGTTATGCTGCAAACGTCAAACACGACTGGGAATAGTTCTTTGTTATTTACTTGGTAATTGTCATGCGACATACCACCTAGAGGACTGGAAGGTGCACGAAGTATTTGAAGATGATCGTAAAGAGTGAAAGAGACGTGACAACCGAATTATATCCCTTTCTGCAAAGTGTACCACGAGCTTAGAAGGAAGGCAGAAGCTGCATGGTGTCTATATATATATATCTTCTATTTTTGGTGGGCACTTTATTAAACACCTAAGATATGGATGGCGCTGTCCAGTCCCTTATGTCTATTTATGGTTGTTATCATTGTTATTGCCAATGTTGCCATGAACATTAACATTTAGCAAACGCAAAATCGAAATTTCTTGCTCTACAGCCAAAAAAATAAATACATATTTTGCAATAGAAAATACATCGATAAATTCAATAAATATCGACGCTTTTTAGTAGATGTTTTTTCGACAATATTCGCTAGTCTATATATATACACTATTGGACAAAAGTAGAGCAACAAAGTGCTTTTATTTCTTTAAATTTAAAAAATTAATTATATGATTGTGATCCCCAGCTAATTTTAATGAAATATTATCCCCACAATATTAGTTATATTTCACAATATTTTGGTACACTTTGAACGAAATGAAGGTAGAGAAATATTTATAATTATAAAAATCGACGAAATGAAGTGCGACAAAAGTAAAGCAACAAACTGTGTCAACAGTATTTTATTTTACATATTACGATAAAAAACATTAAACACATTTATTAATTACAATAGCTAGAAATATTATGTTAGTAGTTAATAGAATATCCATTATTTTTATTACTTGCCGACAACGTCGCGGCATTGAGGCAATCAATTTTTGAACAGTATTTTCGGGTAGGTTTGTCTAAACTTCATTGATTTCATTTACCAACGATTGTTTATTTGGAAATAATTGTGTACGAATTCTACGTTCAACTTCTTCCCATATATTTTCAATGGGGTTAAGGTCTGGGGATTGTGCCGGCCACTGCAAAACTCGAACGTTATTTTTTGAAACCACTCTTGAACAACTGGTGAAGAGTGTTTTGGATGGTTATCCTGTTGGAAAATAAAACGCAACGGCATTTCCCACTCTGCATAAGGCAACATTACATTTTGCATTATATCTCTATAGACAAATCGATCCGTGGTGTCATTAATGAAGTTTAAAGGACCCACCCCATTTCATGAGAAACAACCCGATAGAAAAACACTGCCTTTGCCATGTTTAACTGTGGGTGTTACTTATTTGGGATTAAACCTTGTGTTAATTGGCTGTCTTACACGCTTCATTCCATCAGAATTGAAAATTTTATAACGCGTTTCATCGCTAAATAAAACTTTATTTCACTCGTCTACTTCCAATTTAAATGTCGACGTGCAAATTCAAGTCTAGCCACTCTATTTCTTGCCGAAATAAGGGGCTTTTTAGCCGGGCGTTTACTCTAAATAACTTTGCGTCTATAATCCTTCTTTGAACTGTGTGTATTAACCATAATTTCGGGAATTTCAGCAACAATTCTAGGTGCAGACATCCAAGGATCGTTTGGAGAAATTCTTTTAATGCGTCTGTCTGTCCAAAATGTTATTTTTCTCGGCCTTCCCGATTTCGGAAGATTCTCTAAATGTCCCCTTTGAATGTAACTTGAAATTATTTTGGATACGCTATGTCTTGGTAAAACAAACCGTCTTGAAATTGTGGCTTGTATTGTACCTTCCAAGTGTGCATTCACTACTCTCTGCTTTAATTCTTTTGAAATTGAAATACATGATTAATCCAGCACAGAAATATTAATTAAACATAAAATAAACTCTGCAAAAGTATTTTAACCTTTACTTTCACCAAAACCTTTCTTTTTTAGGAAAATATTAAAATGTTGCTTTACTTTTGACGCGCATTACAATACTGTATTTGAAAGTTTACGTCAATATCAGCTCATTTGTTTTGATTGTTGGAAAAAACTGTTGCCGCCGATAACAGCAGCCCACTTTGAAATTTAAGACACGATGTATTTAAGTACGATATTGTGCATTTAATATTATAAAATCGAGATTTCTTTCATTTCTCGAAAGTGCTGCTCTACTTTTGTCCGATACTTTATATATATATATATATGAATGGTAAATGAAGCTCCATGTTTCTGCTACAGCGACGGAAAGAAATTTGATGCATCGATTTTCGAGGTATTTTGAATTTTGTACATCCCCATATATAATATGCTTTATTGTACCAGAAATATTGCTTTAGGTTCTTAAGTTTAGAGTGTAAAACAGAACTGTTAAATACAAAAATAGACTTTTCTGGATTTAATGTGGGCAAATGGTGATTTAGACAGTCTTGGCCCAACGTGTTTCTTAACTCATTTTTAATACGCTTTAGTGTTGATAAAGAACGTTCGCCACTGCAGTTGGTGATTATGAGAGACCGGTAAATGCGCAAGACAATTTCTACGTTTGGAAAACACGATTGTAATGAATTATCCATTGAAAGTTTATAAAATTGCAATTCCAGAGCTTCGTGCCTCTTGCTCTCAATAGCACTAGCCACATCTGTTTTGAGCAGCTCAGAGAACCGCACTAATTCATCGCCTAGGCTGTCTTCCAAATCATATGCGTAAGCACTGACGATAATTGGAGTTCTTTTCAACATCTCTTCTGATGTTAGAGATTTTACCTGTCGGAATACTCCAAAACACTAGTTAGTTTATAGTATGCTTTCGTACGCTTAGCTAACGTTCACGTTATCAATAATGACAACAACCACCTGAATTTCAAAACGTTGTCCAGGTGTTTGATTTTCAACAAATTCGTCGAGTGTAGTGGAGCCGCTGAAACGGTCGTACTTTTTATTTTGCTTGCCTCGTCTTGAGGTCTGTTGTTGATATTGTTCACAGCGGGTCAGGTCTTTGGCTTTTGCTCCAATATCTGAAAATGTAGACCGCATTGCTTGGACGTACCTATGTAACGATTCATAAAGGGCGTATCCCGTGTTAAGGTCTTGATCAGATGACTGCGCTTACAAGCGTTCTAGGATTCCGTTCCACGCAATTGTCATTATTCCCGTTGTTGGAAATGCCATACAAAACTTGCTTGATAGTGGTAGAACCACATAAATGTACCTTCGTAGCATCATCTCGGGCCGACCACTTATAGTGTGCGACAACCTTTTCAAAATCGGAATTTTTCAAGAGTATCTTTAAGTGCTTTCGCAAGAAGACCGCATCAATTGATAGAAGCGGAAAAAAATGTATATCTTTATTAAAAAAAGTATTTTTACCCTTTTAATTGAAAAGAACTTTTACACTCAGGCAGGCGTGGGTGCGCGGGGCCCCCCAATGCACGAGGCTCGTAGCATTTGCTACTCTTGCTACGTGGCTAATCCGACACTACGGTCGAGTCTTGATATTTGGACCGCCGGTTCGTTAGTCTTCGGTCCGTATCGCAAATGTATTCGAGTTCCGATTCAAGTCGGCGGTTTTTTGTCAGTTAGCGGACTGGTGGTGTGTACTAACTGAAATGGATCACAAAGCATTTACCAGACAGTTTACTACAGAATTTATTGAACTAGATGCAGGATTTCCATATCTGTGTAAAATTAGGTCCACCGAATATTGGGATAGAAACAAAAGATGTCTCTTTTCTTACTTGGAACAGCAGCTGTCGCCATTACTGCTAACAGATGTACCCGTCTCATTATAACATTATAATATAAACGGTCAAATGTTAGTTTATCAAAGCAGTGTATGGGAGAAAGTTCCGGCAATGATTACCGTTCGGACGGATGAAAAGAACGAAATGTGTATGAGGCACTTAAGATAGCGCTGCCGTCATATTCAAAGCGGTGTCAGTGTAACAGTTAGTTCAACGTTTTTTGATCTAGGTCGAGATAAATTCATATGCGCCTTCTTCTGCGCGTTTTTGATATAACTCCGATTCTTCCTCTCTCCTTTTAACCTCTGCTTCATCTTCTTCTAAAATGACTAGAAGCGCGAGATCGTTGTCATCCATATTATTATGTTTACAAAAACCGCACTGTTTCCCATCTTTCGTCTCTTTTCTGACTTTACACTTGACGCAACCGCTTGCCGCATTTTTCCACCGCTGTATAACGTAATTCACCGCGTTTTGACGGCCGCTATATGACGGTGCGCCTTCGAGCAAACCGTAGCTTTATTAAAAAGATATGAATTTTATGCAGGACTTTTAAATAACCCTGTATATAAGTGCATAGGTTTTTTTCTTATTCATCGGAAAAGATCATTTAAATATTGTTTAGATAATGGGGTCACGTTAACTCCGCAACTAAAAATCTTTGTTCGTATTTAACTTACAACTATTTAAAATATGGCAAAATACCTTCAGACACCCGGTATTTATTAGTCTTCCTGCTTCATAATACCATTTTGTGGTCATTTTATTTGGGTCAAAATTTGGACATATAATATATTAAACGAGTTGACCTAAATCTGACTGAAATCTTCATTACTTTAACCCATTTCATTTGCAGTTCAACCAAGAATTTCATTATTTATCAAGAATTCTATTACAAGCTTCCCGTGTTTAAATTATAGTAGATATGCATATTATATAACGTATAACGTAAACCTTGAACTTTTTTGACAACTTTTTTTTATTGTCGTACGTATATACTTGTTATTCAAAAAAAATGTGGTGTTTATTATAATGACAGGGGCCTAGAAAAGTGGGGGAGGGGCGAATAGAAAGAGTTTAATATTTAAACATCGTCATTTACTTTAGTATAACTTTAGGTTGATTAATAATATTTCAATCTAACCTAGAGAAATTTTTAATAAAAGTTCTTATTGTTGTATAACTGCTAACACTACTTGATATCCAATAAGTTTTGATGTCTTTCTTGAGGGTATAACTTTAAATAATTAGGCATTCACAACTACAATAAGTATGGTTTTCTAAAAATGAAAAGTTTTTTGCCGCAAATTAACTTTAAATATCAAAAAGTCACACAATATTACCCTCTCTCTAAATTCTGTAAATCCACCTTATTTCAATCAAATTGCAATTCCTGATGTTAGTGAACCACTATTGAAGGTCAATCGTCTTAAATATTTAGGTATTGTCGTTGACAAGCACCTTAAATGGGACCAACACGTTTTATATTTGTACACAAAAGTTAGATGTGTAATACACCAACTGTATACTCTGAGAGAAATTCCCAACAAAAAGCTCATCATCACAAAGAACTTGTCAAACCTCAATAAGATGGTATTTAGGTCTGGGGAGGAATATATAGCTATCTGGAACTACTCCGAGTTGCCCAAAATTGTATTGCAAAAATTAGTCTTAAGAAACCCAAAGTTTTCCCTATAATTCAACTTTATTCCAAAGAACTTTTATTATAACATTGTATATTGTTACGGTAATAAACAAAAATGTTGAAAAATTAAAACTGTTACACGATCATCAGACCAGAGGCAATACAAATGAAGTAGTATACATTTATAGAAGTAGGGCAACAATGATGCATTATTTTATAGCGTATAGTCCGACACAAGATAAATGGTCATGCTTTTACCTGCTTTATAACGGTCGTTTAACTTTACCCGCCTCTAAAGCAATTAAGGGCTGGTTTGTAACAGGAGGTATTATGTTTTTATTTGGATAATTTACGTATTTTAGGTATAATTAATTATACCTGTCGCCACATTACAAATTGTCAAATTATTATTAAATCATTTGAAAATAACAAACCATAAGCAGCAAAAATGAGGTACTGCAAGAGTTCCTTAGCCAACATGGCCTCTATTTTGAAGATAATTATACAAAAAAAAAAAACTAGTTGAGGTACTAAAAACCAAATCGTAAGATAAAATACATTGCGTAGATAAGGCTATAAAAGCATCGGGTAACATACCACTTAGATTGCCCCTCTACCATTGCGATTTAAATCCTATAGAATTGATATGGTCCGAGTTAAAAAACAAAGTTAGACGCAATAATGTAAACCCAAAAATGTCCGCTAATGTAATTGAAGTAATTAAGTGTGAATTTATACCACAGAGCAGCTGGAGAGCATGCGTTAATCATGTACTTAAACATAAAATCTTTAATTATATCAGTTAATAATACTGATAGTATAGATTCAAACTATTGAGATAACTCATTTTACGTTACCCATACGGTTTTATACAGGGCGTTCCACGTAGAAGCTCCGTATTTTCAACCCGGTAATTACACAGATGTTTGTCATTTGTTTTCAAATGTACTGTCATCAGCGAAGCTATATATAGGATTTTTAGTTTTTTCTAAAAGATCGTTAAGGTATAGTAAAAAGAAGGTGGGCGATAATATAGAACCTTGAGGGACTACTATAATTTTCCCGACATCCCGGCATACAACCGGAATACTATTGACTACTGTACTTTTCTTGCATTTGGATTTTTTTTTTTTAATTCCGATGTAAGCTGAACTATAATTTATCTTTTATAAGTAAATAAACAACACAATTTGTTAGAAAGTTTCCACTACATATTGTCTAAAATACCATCACAATTGTTTCGACACACAGTGTCTTCTTCGTATAATAACCTATAATGGTAAAATAACTCAATAACTCAACAAGTCGCAAAAAATCTACAGAAACGAAATATAAAAATCGCGTATAAAACGAATAACAAACTAGGTAAACTAATTAAAAATAACAAAACTAAAAATAAAAAAGGGACAAAATGTGGTGTTTTCAAATTGTTAAAAAAGTTGTCCTAAAATATACATCGGTCAAACAGGTAGAAATTTTAATAAGCGTATTAAAGAGCACAAAAACAGTTATATTAAAAAACATAGAGATTCTCAATATGCATTACATCCAAATAACGAACAACATAACTTTGATGATAATTTTCAAATTTCACACCAAGAACCCAAATCCATCAAATTAAATTTACTTGAAATAATGTAAATAAACCGATATAAGAAATTTAATGTACTTTTAAATGACCAACTGGGTTTGAATAGTTCCCCATTGTTAAATTTATAGGTACACCTTGTCCCTTTGTCGAGCACTATGTTTGTTTGGATTTCCCATTATTAACAACCTTAATGTGGATATATTTTATTGTACCATAATTAGTATTATCAATTTTAAGCTTTCTATACCTACATAGATCTAGAAACGAAAGTTGTTACTTAAGTTAGTTAAATCCATGCGAAGAAGACACTGTGTGTCGAAAAAATTTTCATGGTATTTTAGACAATATATAGTGGAAATTTTATAACAAATTGTGTTATTTATTTACTTATAAAATAAATTTCTATCAAGTATCAGCTACTTCAATAGAATAATTTATCTTTCTTTTTAGTTAATATGCCGCTGTATTCTTCCATTATCTTTACGGTTCTTTCTACTATATCATTAACAACTTTTAAGTTTTTAACTAACGCCAATCTTTAATTATAATTATCATTTTAATTATAGTCTGATGGATCAATCATTAAAAAATCACTTTTTATCTCGAATCGTTTGAAAATATCGTAATTGAGATATGTTATAAACAAATCAATGTCTAGGTCATATAAGGTGTTCATATTTCATATGTATACGTATCGGACAATCTTCATCATCAATAATATTTGATTTATCTAAAAAAAAAATAAACAAATTTAAGAATTAATGATAACATACGTAAAACTGACAATATTCTTCGAAAGGCATATTATACGAATAAAGATTAATTTGTTATTAATTTCAACAAATTCTGGAAAATCATAAAAAAAAAATTTTATCTAGCTAAAAGTCAAAAATTATAATAGCTACGAATCTGTTAAAATTCTAAGAAATAGCTGCTTATAAGATTGAAGTCTGCCAAACAACCCCCATGTTATTTAGATAGGCAACTTACATTGCAAGTCGACACGGGTTAATATTAAGATTCCTAAAACATGGAGAATACTTTTTTAAATATATTTTGAATCCTATAAGACCCTGAGAGCATAAAAATTCAGTTGCACTCAATAACAACACCTGGCGGTATCTATGACATGCGGCTCTGACGTCAGAGCACCGAGTCCTTTTGTATTGTAGATGTAATTTAATGAGCTAGTTCAATATCAGCTGATTTTTAGTAACACGCACTTTTTTTGTTTCAGCTTATAACCCCATTCAGATCCTTAGTACTTTGCTGCGAGTCTCGGAGAGAGATGGAAGAGTGGCTCGGCGCCCTCACTGCCGCTTCCCAACGCCGATACCACGAACTTGAGCCCGATTGTCTTTCAGGCCAACATCATTGGTAGGTCTTCGATAAAATAAGAACTTAACTTTTTTATATTATTAAAAAATTAGCAAATGAATACGATTTGACAAGTGGCAATCATAATATGACATATAAATATGTATTTATGTGACAAACGTTATTCTCTAACCACTTGCTGAAAGCTTATACAATAAGGATTAACCAAATTATGCTAAAACAGTTATTTTCTGGGCTATATTCCCAAACGAGTGCTGTGCCATCCGGTAGTTCTTATTTCAGATTGCTGGAAACTGCTGGAAGCTAACGCTATCCATATTGTACTGCCTATGCAAATCAATATTGTAGCTATAAGATGTTTCGATTTTTCAATGATCAGTATGCTCACTGGTTATGCTTGCTCTGTACTGACGAGAACCAAAGAGTTCGAAACTGGTCTACAAGTAGCAGCAGTGTAGCATCCTATCATTGGAAATAAAAAGTAAATTCTTTCTTTCCGGTAGTTTCTGCAATCTGTGTTTATATTTTTTAGTGCGTTAGTCAAAGCACGTCAAATTTTGCTTTATAATTCAGCGCTCGTTGGGGAAGAATAAAGCTGTTTTAGCCTAATTTGATTATTCGCTGTTATATAAGGTCTCAGCAAGTGGCTAGAGAACAGAGTTTGTCATACATGTTTATATGTTATATTATTAAAAAGTTGGTTTTAACTCCATAATAACTGCACAAAAACCGAGCCAAAAGTACTTAATTGATGTAACCCCTGGGGAATTAACCCAGTGACCCATCAGCAAGAGTTTTTTGCAGTAAATAAAACGTTATATTGCTAAAGTATCGTGGGTAGTACTGATTTTAAAGAATTTTTTTTTTTTTTTTTATTTATTTATTTATTTTATTCAACACACTATTATACATTTTGTCTTATTACCTAATCATCAATAAACAAATAAAAATTGGGTGTGATATAAGCTTAAATAAAGATTCAACAATAATAATCAGAATTGAAATTCTTTAGAATTTTGTTTTTTAATGTACCAGAAACAGAAAAAAGTAGTTTAGAATGTACCGAAATTTACAAAGCCAAAGGCTTGACTGCACATCTCGGTATATTAATCCTACAGTGTGCTTATGGTGAGTGAATAATGTATTCTAGATAAATGATAAATGAAAGATGTTATCATAATAGACTTAAATTAAGCAATTTGTATGTTCGACAAGTCGAGAAAGAAAGAAAACTGAAGACTGAAAGGAGAAGCTGAGAAAAGGCAAAAAAGAGAATTTGAGATAGACAGTAAATGAAGTTCCTATTTCCAAACTTGAGAATCCCGCTAGAATCTGTAAGTTAATTTTGTTTACAACGAGTCATCGAGTGTCGTTGTATATTTATTTAATTAATATTTTTGTGTTTTTAATAAGTTTTTAACAATATATAATTTATACTTATTATGTAGGTCTACAATCAAACAAAAATTTATAATATTTTAGGTGAGTATTCGATTAGCCATTCAGATATTACTTTTTTAAATTTTTTGTTATGAATAATATTTTTCAGGTGTAGAGGCAGTAAATTGTATATTTTTTGTCCTAAATACAGAAAGCTGCGTTGCCCGATCGCTCTATTTGAGCGAGGTAAAATTAAGTTCTGATTTTCTTTATATCTTGTATGGTGAATAATTACGTCGTTATCTGTCTGCATTGCATCATGTCTTATTGACTGCATAATAGCATCTTTGTAATAGAGATTTCTGACACTGAGAAAGTTGCAGTGTTTAAATAATAAGTTTGAAGGGTAGCGGATGTTTAATTTGTAAATAAGTTTTATGATTCTTTTTTGTGCTACAATCAAAGGATTCAAGACATTATCATAAGCTGCGCCCCATCCTATAATGCCGTAAGACAAAATAGACTGGACAAGAGCAAAATAGATTTTACGAAGGTTTTGTAAGTCAATAATTTTTCTGATTTGTTTAAAAATATGCAATAGTGATCTTATCCTTTTTGTTAGCATTTGGATTTGATAGTCCCATTTAAGATGATTGTCCAGTATTATGCCCAAATATTCCGCATGGTCAGTACGGTGGAGAGACCAAGTTTTATTTTTTCTGAAGGGTAGGAAGATTTCGATTGTTGGATCCCTTGGGAGACGAGTTTTATTGTTTGAAAATGGTAAATATTTAGTTTTATTTAAGTTTATAGTTAGTAGATTCTTATCAAACCATTTCGTTATTGTAGTAAGATCTGAGGAAATATTTTCTTGAACTTCAGCCCACGTATTTCCCTCCACAAACAATACCGTATCGTCCGCAAAGGAGATCACCGTGCCCTTATATTTTTGCATTAGCAATTGATTTAGATATAGGATAAATAAGATGGGTCCCATTACAGTTCCCTGGGGGACACCGTACTTAATTTGCATTTCAACACTCAGCGTCTGATTTATTTGGACCTTTTGTACCCGTGTCTGGAGATAGCTCTTGATTAACTGCAGTGCCGGCCCTCGAATGCCAACATCTTCCAGTTTAGAGAACAGAATTTTGTGACTAACCGTGTCGAATGCTTTGGCCAAATCCACAAAAATCGCCGCACAAGGTCGACTTGAATCAAGACTATTGGTAATTTTATTTAGTAATAGCGAAATGGCATCGTTTGTTGACTTGCCATTTTGAAATCCAAATTGATATCTTGAATAAGTTTTATTTTTCACTAAAAAATTAACAAGTCTGGTTTTAAGAGCTTTCTCGAAAATTTTGCAAACATTTGAAATAAGACTTATGGGCCTATAGTTTTCAATTTCAGTTTTTTTTCCCTTTTTAAAGATAGGCTTTACTATGGCTATTTTAAATGTTGTGGGACATATGCCTTGCGAAAATATTAGATTCATTAAAAAACATAAAGGTTTAGCTAGGACATCTTTATTCTGCTTTAGGATTTTATTCGTTATTCCGTCTAAGCCTGGGCACGAGTCATCCTTAAGGGAATGAATTATATTTTTTATCTCTACTTCACAGACCGGTCTTAAAAAAATTGAGGTATTACTAATTGATTCTTTCAAGAGTTCCTGTTGTTCGATAAAGCTATTGTCAAGGTTATTTTTAATGTCGTTGGCCAATCTTTCTCCTAATGTAGTATAATGGGTGTTGAACAGTTCACTTACCTTGGTTGGGTCTCCTTCAATTTTATTTTCTTCATTCCGAACGTGGAAGGAGGATACAGCAGTGTTTTTTTTCTTTTTACCTGTAAAGTCATTAAACGTTTGCCATATTTTTCTGCTGTTATTCTGATTATTTAAAAACATATTTTTGTAGTAGTTCTCCTTCTGGATTCTAATTATTGCCGTTATCCTATTTCTATAAGTTTTGTAAGCCCGAAAGTTTTGTTCCGTTTTATTCCTTATGTATTGTCTATAGAGCTTATCCCTGTTTTCCATAGACTTTATTAGACCCTGAGATATCCAAGGTTTCTTTTTGGCGGCAACTATTTTTAAAAACTTAGATTTATCGACAGTATCAGACAGTGTCTTTATTAACTTATTTGTAACAATCTCTGGGTCGTTCAAAGAGTAAAGAAACTCAAAATTTGTTTGCATTAATAATGTCTTTACTCGGTTATAATTTATGAATACTTTCCTCGTGTTGTCGTAACCGTCGTTTTTATTTGCATCGAACTGTAAAATGGTGGGATAGTGATCTGTAATTTTAGAATTTAAGACTATAGGAACCAGAGAGTTGTATTTGTCCTGTGCGCTACGAAAAAATATATGATCCAAACAGCTTTCTGTATTTTTGTCCACCCTTGTACATTTATTTATCGTTGAAATAAAACCATTTTCATAAAGTATGTTTAAGTATTCATGACTCTCAGGAGAGGTCATATCGAGGATATTTATATTAATATCACCTAGAAATATTTCGGTATCAGAAAATTTTTGCGTTTTGAAGAAGTTGGAGAGCTCAGTGTTAAAAACATCTATATTTATGGACGGTGACTTATATATCGCTGTAATAGAAATTGTTTTATTGGTGGGTCTAAGATATATTTGGCTTCTTATACATCTAACACCAGCAATGTCGACCAGAGCAACATCAAAATCATAACCATTTCTAACATAGAGAAGCACTCCGTCGTTCTGGTTAACATCGCCGTCGTTATACGTTAAAGAATAATTTGGAATGCTATATAAGTCTACATTGGGTATTCGCCATGTTTCAGTAAGTATTAATACATCGTGAATCCCCTTAAATTGTTCCAGCATGATCTCAAGTTCGGCGAAATTTTTGGAAATACTTCTTATATTTGTGTGGAAAACTGTGAAGTTATTCCTATTTTCACTCAGACATTCTAGTGTATTTTCAACGCTATCTATCTCAAGGGTTTGTATTTCTTGTAAATCAATATTTGTTATGTAATCATTCATTATTCAAATTCAAAAAAGAAAAAGAAAAAAATCCAAAGTATCGAGTAATTAATTACTTATTGCTAGTTATATATAAATTTAATAAATTACGGGAATTTATAAACGCGTATTATTATCTTATTGATAAAATATAATGTGGTAAAATATGCACAATTAAAAAGGAATTCTTACTTTTTGCTATTTCTGGTAACCTTTGGACTATATTGGTATACTGTCTTTCTCCTTTTACTTTTTTGCACGGGAACGAAAACTCTTTCCGCCAACGGTTGAATATGTTGTTCTTTGGTGTGCTGATTTTGAACTGCTTTATTTTCTGTATCTCTTAGCTCGGGAAGATCTTCAGGTCCAGTGCTTTCCACGTCACTATCGTCTGTGTATATTTCCTGGGATCTTTCCTTTTCGATAGTTTCTAGATCTTCAACACTGTATTCCTGTTTGTTAATGATAATTTTTTGTCCTACTATTTTAGCTTCAAGTTTTTGAGATCTAGCAATTTTTAGGTGTTTTCTTAATTTACCCTGAACTTCCCTGTCCTCTGGGCAGAGATCGTTTGATATCGCTATTCCACGGGATTTCAGATTTCTCAGCTTGTCACTGTTCTTGAATAGCTTTATCTTCTGAAGATAAGACAAAAACTCGAGGACCACTGGAGGTTTCTCTGACCTACCCACAGGATAGTAGTTGTTTATGTCCCTTTCCGTTATATCGGTGTCCAAGAGGGAGTTTAATAGGTCCAGTATATCCTGCAATGATTCCTCAGAGCGTTTAAAGTTCTGCAAGCCAAAAATAATCACGTTGTTTTTCCTTGTTTTTCTTTCTAGATGAATATGGTTACGTTTCACTTTCTCAAGGTCTCTGCCTATCTCTTCAATTTTTGACGTGGTTTGTTGAAATTCTAGTTTTATTTCTTCGGTTTGTTTATTATTAACTTTGACTAATAGTTTATAAAGCTGTTGTTGTTCTACAGGCAGTGCTAATACATCCATAATCGAATGGAGATATGGGTGGAGTCTGATGGCTAATAAGTTTTAAACGTTGGTGATATACACTTTCGTCTGAGTATACACTATAGTACCGTATCGGAATTTGAGCCCTATATTCACTTTAAATAAGTAACTTCAGGATATTTTATTTGTTTTTGACCGTAATGACGATAGATTAGATTAATTTAATTTGTCACTGTTGTTCTATGACACTACCGAAACTCTATGCTCACTTTTGAAGATTTTTCTGTGGTTATTTACCAGAAATTTAGGCCTATTTCACTGAGAGCACACGATAGCGTGTTTGCATGACCTTTCACTGTTGAATAAACATTGTCCAAAATCATTGTAATAAAATCTAGTTCGAACCGAAAATCCCTAAAAATAGCATATGTCACTTGTCCAATTTTCAGGTCAGCTCGTAAAGCGTACGAGTGTACTTATTATTGTTCATAGTAATTAAACTTGGTCTCTTTTTTAATTAAAATAACAAAGGTGAATCATGTCGTCACAACATCTAAATAAAAATGTATTATGCAACAAAGAAGGCGGCGAATCATATTTTATCCAATTGTGATCTCCTGTTAATTAAGTTTAAAAATTACATTTAATGAGCCATCCGGTTTAACGTCCTTCTTTTCTCCTTGAATTGTTGAGTAAAAAACATAATGGCAACATAAAAAAATTAAATATATTCAATTATATCTATAAATGGGCATCCCAATACAAAAGTAACTCTTCCTAATTATTGCGTTATTGATTGAAATTAAAACCATTATTATTATAGTAATAGGTTCGTTCGGAGTACAAGCCAGATAAAGCCACGCCAGATATGAAAGTGTTAAGTAAGCGCCACAAATGTACCATTATTTTTTACATTTCTGTTTCGCATCTATGCGGCATGCATTGCGGGTTAAAATGTGAGGTTTCGGTGAGCGCCTTACTTGGAAGTTTAAAGCCAGATGCCGACGATTACGATTCGTACAGACGTGAGCCGTCCTCGCATCTATCTCTTTTTAACGTAGTATAGATAAGAACAGAGCGAAGCCGTATCGGCGCTTCGCCAGTAGGGATAAAAACTACTGTCAATAGGTGGAGTTTTATATGGTGATATCAATTTCTAACTTATTCAGCCAATCATCATGATCATCAAACAGCCATTCGTGTCCACTGCTGGACGTAGGCCTCCCGTAGCATCCTCCACATTGTCCTGTCTCGTTCGATGTTCATCCAGTTGGTTTGGATTCTCTTTATATCGTCTGACCAACTTGTAGGCGGCCGACCTATGCTGCGATATGCTTCTTGTCGTGGTCTCCATTCAATGATCTTTCTCGTCCAGCGCCGATCCGAGAAACGTGCAATATGTCCAGCCCAATTCCACTGCAGAGTTGCTATACGTTCCACTGCATCTGTCTACTTCGTCCATTGTCTGATTTTGGTGTTCTGAATCCTATCTCTAAGCGAAATGCCAAGCATTAATATTTCCCTTTTTCTCGGGACAATGCGTATCTTATTCACAGTTTTTCTGCCCCGTAGGTAAGTACGGGTAACACGCACTGTTCAAAGACTTTCTTTTTTAAGCACATCGGGATATTCGCTTTAAAGACGTAATGCAGTTTTCCAAATGCAGTTCAAGCTAGGCTTATTCGTCTGGTGATCTCACATGTTTGATTGTCTCTTCCACTACGTAGCTCGTGTGCCAGATATTTGTAGGAATTCGTTAGTCCTATATTTGACCCGTCCAGCTTAATGTTTTCGCTTATGACAAGGTTAGTCATAAATTGAATTCTAGCGATATTTATTTTGAGTCCTACTGAGTTTGACATTTTATTGAGCCTTCGTAGCATTTCCTTGGCTTCATCAATCCTGTCAGCAATAAGCACGATGTCGTCTGCAAATCTAAGATGGTTTAATTTTTCACCGTCTATGTTTATACCCATATCTTCAAAGTCTACTTTCTTAAACAAATATTCTAGTAGGGTTGTAAAAAGTTTCGGTGAGATGACGTCGGCGTCGCCTTGACGCACTCCTCGTTCAATGCGAAGATCTCGAGTGTCTTCGTGTAATCTGATGGACGCTTTTGGATTCTGATATATATTTTTAATAATTGTGGTGTATCTGTGGTCCACTCGAGTTTCTGTTAATGCTTTTAGCATTTTTTCTGGTTAACCGTGTCAAACGCTTTTTCGTAGTCGACGAATATGAGGATAAGGGGCTTATTGTATTCTATGAACTTTTCTATAACCGCCCTTATAACCAAGAGATGGTCGCTTATGCCAAAGCCCGCTAGTTCAAGTGGCTGTTAAAGGACAAGTTTATTTGTTATTCTTTTTGTAATGATCCTGGTGAATAATTTATAGATATGAGAGAGAATACTTATCGAGCGGTAGTTCTTTAGATCTGTTATGCCCCCTTTTTTATGAAGAATTATTATATTTGCTCTGTCTCATTGTGACGGGGTTGTCCCATTTGCTAAGCAAACATTAAATAGCTTGCAGATAGTCTGATGTAGAACGCAGCCAGAAACGGAAAATGGGCTTTAAGGTTGAAGGCCAATAGAATATCCACAAGAGGTAATTAGACAGCACTTTCTTGACGTCCACATTGACTCTTAAAGTGTTATTGTCGCTTCTATTGATACATTTTTTACTGGGATTTTTATACCAATATTTAAATGCGAACGATAATGTTATATTTGTGGCGCTTACTTTACATTTAAAGGCGCGTACTGACACTTGAATGTGCATGCGTGTGTATCGACTCGGCGTATATTTTCAAATTTATTTTTACTTCGCATATTCGTGTTGACCCAGTCCTTTCCGGTCATTCGTACGGATTCGTGATGGAATAAGTTATTATTCCTGGGGCTGCTTACGTGATTTCAAATTTATTAAATATATAAAAGAATAAAAAGCCAAAGAGATCTGGACACGTGAAATATATACCTAGAACCCGTAAACGTTTGGGGGGCTCTCAACTTTTACAGCATTTACATTGCGAGACGTTTCACAATTTTGGTAACAATAGGGGATTTTCAATACAGTGTGTGTATAAAGTCTGGTAGCGGCTTAATAACATCACAATTTATTGGCCGATTTAAACCAAATTTGGTACAGTTGTGTAAGAGGATCTGACGCACCGAATGACGATATTGGCGTTGTTGCCAGCTTTTTAGTTTGTCTGAAATTCGAACGAATTTTATATTTTTAAATATAGCACCCTGTATATTTTTTCATTTATAGTTTTTAGTTTAAATTTGTTACGCTTTTGGTATAACATACTTTGTTCCTACTATCACTAGTTTTCGAAATAACAAGTACAATTTTAAAAAAAAATACTTTTTATATCAAATGTTCAAACTGTTTTCCCTGTACAGCTTGACAGTGTGCTAATTGAAAATAAAATTTTTCAATTGTGTTGTTAATCATTTCTGGTGTTATTAATTCAAACTTGTCCGAAATTTGACGCTGCAAATCGGCCAAATCTTGAGGTTTTGTGGTATATACTCTGTTCTTCAAGTGTCCCCATAAAAAGTAGTCGTTAGGCGACAAATCAGGGGACCTAGGTGGCCACTCGATTGTACTCCTCTACCGATCCACCTATTAGGAAAAGTGTTGTTCAAGAATTCGCGCACGTTTCGACCAAAATGGGGAGGAGATCCGTCCTGTTGGAAGAATGTACTTGCATAATTTAGAACACTATTTGCGTTTCCAAGAGCTCAAGATAAAGTTGTGAAGTCATATTTCCATCAATAAAAAATGGACCGATCTTGTAGTTATCCAAAAGCCCAGCCACATTCAATTTTTCAGGGCGTTGTGTATGACCTTCTCTCATCCAGTGGGGATTTTCATTTGCCCAAAACCTACAGTTGTGTCTATTGACTTTACCATTTAACACAAATGATGTTTCGTCTGAAAATACTATAAATTGACATAATAATATCACAAAATTCAATTGTTCGCTCATAATCATCTTCTGTTAACTCTTGAACTACATATATTTGTAATTTGGACCCATCACATTTCCTATAGTAGGCACTGTTCTCGTTTCCAATAGCTCAAGGTAAAGTTGTGATGTCAAATTTTCATCAGTAAAAAATGGACCGATCTTGTGGTTACCCTGGAGTCCAGCCCACACATTCAATTTTCCAGTGCGTTGTGTATGACCTTCTCTCATTCAGTGGGGATTTTCAATTGCCCAAAACAGTTGTGTATATTGACTTTACCATTTAACATAAATGTTGCTTCGTCCGAAAATGCTATAAATTTGAAAAACTGGTTATTTTGGTCAAACCTTGACATAATAATATCACAAAATTCAATTCTTCGCTCATAATCATCTTCTGTTAACTCTTGAACTACATGTATTTTGAAAGGGTGATATTTATGTTTTATTAAACATTATGGACGGATTTGAAGCAGACGTCACTTACTTGAGAAATTTTTCTTAATGAAGAAACAGGGGTTTCAACAACATGTTGTAAAATTTCTAAACTTTTGTCTTCATCTACTACTGCTGGTCGTCCTGATCGTCGCCTATCTCTACAATTTCCAGTTTATTCGAACCGTCGGACAGTTTTTAGAACAGTTGCTTTTGAAATTGGATTTCGGTTTGGAAATGCGTCATTAAATAGATTTTTAACCTCTTCGTAAGACCTGATCCTATCGCCATATCCTCTCATCATAAGAATTGTAATTCTTTCACTTTCCGTTGAAGACATTTTTGAATGTAAAAATGACAGCTTTTATGACTTTACATCAAAACTGAACTGATTTTTTATTTATTAATAAATCAAACACAATTTGTTGATATTTTCAAAACACGTCGTTATTTCGAAAACTACTGATATTAGGAACAAAGTATGTTATACCAAAAGTGTGTAACAAATTTAAAGTAAAAACTATAAATGAAAAAATATACATTTAAAAATATAAAATTCGCTCGAATTTCAGACAAACTAAAAACCTGGCAACAACGCC